>CM062615.1:33796566-33842762 GCA_025617555.3 Puccinia polysora
GTTTGAAACCCCTGGGTTGCAAATTTAACATTTCCCTTTTATAATTAATTGGTATATTTTCACTAGGATTAAGCAGAAATCAGGCAAATTTTTCCTTTTTCCTAGTTTAACTCTTCTCAGATGCATTGGTCAGGAGGGAAGCCTCAACAACACCTGTATTATCATTTCTATAATATTTCTATTATAACTTTCCATACCACTCCAAGCTCTAGCCCATCAGAAGGGTAGCTCCACACCAAATTGTGTGAAACCTAGCTAGTTAAATTTTAGAAATTTCAATATCCATTTGGATGCCTTGGGCTAACTATAGAAGGATGCCAATTTTGTGGAGGTCTTCAGGGTTTGTTATTTTTCAGGCTTTGTATGTATATAATATTAGTTTCAATTATTGGTTTATTTGAAGTAAATGAAGACCAATTGGTATAGATTATCTTTTAAAACAGTTTTTTTTGAGTCAAAGAGAATTTTTTTATTTCCTGGGAAACACATATCAAACAAATTGAGGAGAGGGAAAAATTTTACTTGATAATAATTAATTGGGCATGTTTCTGCTTGAGGTTACGCATCAGAGGCCCATGAATTTAATTGAGTGTCCCATTTTTTAAATGGAACTATAGGAAATCCTTGTTCCACAAGCCATACTTTCTTCCCAAGAAATTCACCATTTTGGTTCTGCTTGGTCATCAAAAAGAATTAAGGATAAGAGTATCTTTGTCTTTTCCTTTGGAAATTCACATATTTCCAAAACTTACATGGAAACTGGGAATTTTTTCTGATTTGCAATAGTAAACTTCCAATTTTCAGCATTTTCTAAATCAAAATGCTGGGGTAAATTATGGCTATCAATATTGAATTCCAGTGAGCATTTTAGCTTTGAAAAAATGTGTACTGAATTATAAGATTATCTCCCAAACATAATACACCATAAAAGTTTTGGACTTGATTGTATTCAATTTTTTCTATACTTTGCATACTGTGTCCAAAGATTTTACAGAGATACTTTTATAAAATTTTCTGGGATTTTTTTTTCCAATTAAAGCCAGCCTTTTGATTATGGAATGAAACCAAGGTTTATAAAATTTGAAGAAAATTTCTGAAGCTGTTTTAAATTTTTGTGATCATAGATGTAAGCATCACACCCAAAGTGGTACAAATTTCTAAGGAAATCTAGTAATTGAGGACTATTCAAATGGATTTTCAGCCCCCTTTTCAGTGGATCAATTGTTTAAATATGGTGTATAGAGACCATCTGTCTGGCTCCCAAATTGTTTGGTTTTTTGTTTTTTAAAAAAAAGTGCACATTTTGCCCATGAAAGCTAGCTTTGCGCCTAGCCAAGCAATTTTGTAACCCTTTCAAGCTTCAATTTTCACACAGTAAAATAAGCTGGATGCCTTACCAAGTTGTTTTTATTTTCAATCAAATCTCTTTAAATTTACCATCATCAAGAATATTTACTTAATTTTTTTGACTCAAAAATTACAAAAAAAAAATCTAAATTCCAGTGAATAAATTCCATCTGAATCTGTTTGCTGCTAAGCTTGAGGCCATGTGATGAAATGGGACCAAAAATACTAGCACCAACCAAACTTATTGGATTTATGGGTTGATTAATATCTCAATCCAAGCTTTATATCTTCAAGCAGATGATTTAAGATCAGAGAGTTTTATATTTTCAGGATTGATTGGGTGATGTTAAAAGGAGACGGATAAAAAATCAAATTCTTAAATAAATCAATAAACTTTCCTATTAGCCCTTTCAATCCTGCCATTTTCTTTCATATTGAAAACTCTTCTTCACCAAAATTCTCAAGTCCATAAGATGTGTTGCCAAAATTTATGCCATATAAATTCCATTGCTTTGTTTTTTTTAATATTTTTTTTTTTAATTCCATATATTTTTTGATTGTTTTATCCACCTAATGATCTATTGGAATTCATCTGGCTTTGCCTTGATTGGTACAGAGAATAGACTTTTTTTAAATAATTATTTCCATAAGTTTAATTAAAAATTGACTTCCATCAATGCCAGTCTCAAAATTTCCAGTTCTAATAAAAGCAATTACCTCCCCCAGAGAACTTCATAAATTAAAAAAAATTACCTGTTGGAAAGATTGATTTTATTTCATCAGGGAACATGTTGGAAAACCACATGTTGGCTTTCCAGAAATTAAAATAGAAAGTTCCTTGGTTGCAGAGGACTTTAAATTCCTCAAGCATGTGGTCAGATATTTGATTGAACTATCAGTTTTTGTAAAGTCTATAGGGTGGAACTAATAGATTTCAGAGATGAGACCTGGACAATATTTATGAATTAAAAATCTTGATTTTCAAAATTATGTAACTCATTCCAAGTTTAGAATAGGTTATACCTTCTTCCACCATAATTTCAAATTGAAATCATATCTCTTGCATTTCCTACTCAATATAATCTTGCCTTATATATCAGAGAAATGGAGCATATTTGTGAATTCCAGGGGCCCATTGAGAGCCAGAACAATTTTGTCACCAAACTTAGTTACAGAAAAACAATCTGTGAAGACAAAAGTAAGAGATATTTTTGCATCTTAGATTTTAATGAATAATCTGAAAATTATTTTTATGCTTCAATTAGCCCCTGATTTAATCATTGCTTCTTAATCTGGTGTTTCTAATTTTCCAATTGATGCAAATATGCTGGGTTGATGAAATTTTAGAAAGCCAGATTCAAAAAATTGGAATTTCTGATTTATTCCTTGGGATTGGTAAGAAATGGATTAGCAATTTTTTTAGGAATTATCTTGCATTTAGGAAAGTTAGCCCGCCAGTTTCCCCAGTTGCAGAACCACTGGCATGGGTTTTTCAGGTTGATATTGGATTATGCACATTTTTTACTCTGACTCATGCAGGAGGTTAAATTTAATCAAGAGGAAAATCCCAAGCTTGCTTTTTGGAAGGGTGGTCCCAATATTTCCTACAAGGATTATATCCTTAATAGTGTCCAGGGTGAGAACTGTTCTTGTAGCTAAGGAGGGAGATGAATTTAATATCTTTTGAGGAAGAATTTGGAATGATATAAGTTTAAAAACATCCCTGGAACTTACTGTGAAGCTCTTGCTAATTGCAATACAGATATTGAGGGAATTGGTAAAATTTTTTGATTAAAAAAGAGCTCTGGTGGAGAAGAAAGAAGAGAATTTTTTCAAAATCAAATCCACCATTGTTTTTGTCAATTTCTTTGAGGCATATTTTTTGTATTCTGGAAGAATCTGCTTGGTTTAGTAAGATCAGGGTTTTTGAAGAATTTCCACCAATCAGAGATTAGATATGACCAAGAAAAAGTTCCAAATTGATCTTTCAAAACCTTCTATGCACTAAAAAATGATTTACAAGGAACAAATGGTCCCAACAAGATATAAATATTATATTCCAAAAGCTTTCATGTTATATTAATTTTACCAGGGAGGGTCTCAGTCTCATCCAAATCTAATTAATTGGTCACCTGGAATGGTTTTTGGACTGTGAGATTCAGTTCCTGAGGCTATTCAAAAAAATCTTATCTTTCAGCTTGAATGTTTGGTTGGTCCACAATACACTTTCTCATGATTTGGCTGAGTTTTTCCAACACAATCAAGGGTGTTTTTGGGTGTCTTTGTTTGTTGAATTCAGAATGTTTTTGGAGGTTTGAAACTGATATGGAATATTTTTTTACATTTAGATGAGCTGGGCAAGTTTTTAGGCTTGCTTTGACCAGATTGAGAGATGGTTTGGGTTTGGAATTTCTTTCCAGAATAATTCCTTCCTATTTTTCCTGTCAGGAAGAATGATTGAGATGAAACACAATAGATGTTTTGTGAGTGAAAGATGAAGGTTTATTATTCCAAGATAAAAAATTTGGAGGCTAAAATAATTTGGTTTTCTGAGGGAAATTATGAATTAAAAAAACTATTGGTTTGAGAAGTTTCTATTTTTGATTCCAGATTAAGAGAAAAATTATTGGCAATATTTCAAAGAAATAAGGCTTCCCAACTATTTCCATAGTCTTTCTAAACCTCCAAATCCTGAAAAATGAGAATCCTTACCAGCTAGATCTGCTCCCACATACCACCATTTAGTAGTTCCCACTTTCCAGAACTTTAACTTTGGAACTTGAACAGCCCTCAATGATCGCCAATAATCCCTAATTATCCCTTAATACTCCTGTACAACTCTGAAAGCTGGTAATGAATCAACTGATACAAATGATGATAAATAATATAGTTTGGTGATCTTCTCTATTTAATATTGGGCTAGTGTCACAAAACCACCTCACAAACTATAGGGAAATCTTTAAATTATCGTGAGCGCAAACAGGAGATGCTGAGTGCAAGGGAGGAGTGCAAGATAGCAATGCTAACTGCAAATTGCAAATGGATGGTTTCATGGCTCAAAAAAACAGCAAGAGGGAAGAACTGTTCCAATGGATGGAAGCCCAGGAAAATCCCAATGTGATGACTTGCCTTATAAAAATGCAAGAATGTATGAAATTAACTAACTGAGGAAAAATCTTCAGGAGGATGGCATAGTCCTTACAAGTGAATCCAATTGTGACTAGATACAACCTGATAGATGTTCATCTACAGCTAGAGAGCGGTGATGCAATGAACAACAGGAATGGTATGGGAAAATTAAATAAACTATACAATTCTTTCCAAGGTCATAGCATAGTTGCAAGACAAGAGAATATGAGAATACATGATTGTAATGGATGAGGCATGGAAGGAGTGACATGCAAAGACAATTAAAATTAATGGATTTAGTTATGCAGGAAAGGGAGCTAGTCCATTTTCATACTATCCAGTTTTATGTGGCTATCTACGCATGGGTGAAAGCTAGTGTAATTGCATGAACAACAATGGAATTCCAAGGGCTAGTGATACTCAGAGGTAGAAGAGAAAAGCTTGAATGGATGGTTGGCTAGATTAGAGTTAACTGCAAAGATTTGCAAGTATATACTCAGTTGCCAAGATTGGAAGGTTGTTAGGAAAGCCAAAAGTAGTAAGCAGAAGGCATCATTGATGTTTTGCTTTATTTGTATCACACTTATGGACTGGGGTAGATGGTACTGAGGAAAAGGATATGTCAAATTGAGGAATACAATGAACCTTAACCTTGGAGTGTGAAAGCTACATAAAATAAAGTACATGCTTAAATACTAAAATTTGACAGAACAAACAACCAAAGTATATCCCCCTCAAACTCCTTCCTGCTGTAATGCCTCTGTAATCCTGTCTTTCACAAAATGGCTGCTCCAAGTATTTTCACATCACTAGTCATCTCCACTAACTTAATTCTTGTTCTACCCAAGCAGAATTCTTACCATTTTTCCCTCTCAACAGGCCTAATTTCACATATTACCAAAATTCCCCCCTGGTTTTCCAAAATGCCCTTTTGAGATTTGAAAGCATGACCATATCTGGACTGCATATTCTGAATATCAATTTTCCTGTGGATCCTCTTTTTTTCCCACAGGATTTTTGTTTTTGATGGAATAATCAATAACTACATTAAATTATCCAGCTTCCCCTCTGTCAGTACATGGAAATTGAAGTCCAAAATTTCCAAAAGGGTAATCTTAAATTCACGGCTCCAGTCGTGTGGGAGTTGTGTAGGGCCACAGACAACCTGTGGGAGTTGGGTAGGGCCCCACACAACCTGTGGGAGTTTTTTAGGGCCCCACACAACCTGTGGGAGTTTTTTAGTGCCCCACACAAACTGTGGGAGTTGTGTAAGTCCCATCAACGCTTGGGGGCCCATATACTACTCCAAACGGTTGTTCTAAACACGCCCAACCCCTGGGGGGGAGTATACCCCCCATAATGGTCTTTTTTGATTTTTGTACCCCTGTACACAACCATATTAGTTATTAGTTATTATTTATTTTATTATTTATTATTGATTATTCATTATTTATTATTTTTAATTTTTAATTTTTAATTTTTATTTTTAATTTTTTATCTTCTATTTATTATTTATTATTTATTATTTATTATTCATTATTTATTATTTATTATTTATTAGGTATTATTTATTATTTATTATTTATTATTTATTATCTATTATTTATTATTTATTATTTATTATTTATTATTTATTATTTATTATTTATTATTTATTATTTATTATTTATTATTTATTATTTATTATTTATTATTTATTATTTATTATTTATTATTTATTATTTATTATTTATTACTTATTATTTATTATTTATTAATTATCATTTATCATTTATTATTTATTGTTTATTGTTTATTATTTATTATTTATTATTTATTATTTATTATTTATTATTTATTATTTATTATTGATTATTTATTATTGATGATTTATTGGTTATTATTTATTATTTATTATTTATTATTTATTATTGATTATTGATTATTGATTATTTATTATTGGTTATTTGTTATTTATTATTTATTATTTATTGTTTATTATTTATTATCTATTATCTATTATCTATTTATTATTTATTATTTATCTTTTATCTTTTATTATTTATTATTTATTATTTATTATTTATTATTTATTATTTATTATTTATTATTTATTATTTATTATTTATTATTTATTATTTATTATTTATTATTTATTATTTATTATTTATTATTTATTATTTATTATTTATTATTTATTATTTATTATTTATTATTTATTATTTATTATTTATTATTTATTATTTATTATTTATTATCTATTGTTTATTATTTATTATTTATTATTTATTATTTATTTTTTATTTTATATTATTATTTATTATTTATTATTTATTATTTATTATTTATTATTTATTATTTATTATTTATTATTTATTATTTATTATTTATTATTTATTATTTATTATTTATTATTTATTATTTATTATTTATTATTTATTATTTATTATTTATTATTTATTATTTATTATTTATTATTTATTATTTATTATTTATTATTTATTATTTATTATTTATTATTTATTATTTATTATTTATTATTTATTATTTATTATTTATTATTTATTATTTATTATTTATTATTTATTATTTATTATTTATTATTTATTATTTATTATTTATTATTTATTATTTATTATTTATTATTTATTATTTATTATTTATTATTTATTATTTATTATTTATTATTTATTATTTATTATTTATTATTTATTATTTATTATTTATTATTTATTATTTATTATTTATTATTTATTATTTATTATTTATTATTTATTATTTATTATTTATTATTTATTATTTATTATTTATTATTTATTATTTATTATTTATTATTTATTATTTATTATTTATTATTTATTATTTATTATTTATTATTTATTATTTATTATTTATTATTTATTATTTATTATTTATTATTTATTATTTATTATTTATTATTTATTATTTATTATTTATTATTTATTATTTATTATTTATTATTTATTATTTATTATTTATTATTTATTATTTATTATTTATTATTTATTATTTATTATTTATTATTTATTATTTATTATTTATTATTTATTATTTATTATTTATTATTTATTATTTATTATTTATTATTTATTATTTATTATTTATTATTTATTATTTATTATTTATTATTTATTATTTATTATTTATTATTTATTATTTATTATTTATTATTTATTATTTATTATTTATTATTTATTATTTATTATTTATTATTTATTATTTATTATTTATTATTTATTATTTATTATTTATTATTTATTAGAGGGTATCAAAGTTAACCAAACCCGCCATTTTTTAATGGTGGGTTTCAACCCAAATCTGCCATTTCAAACCTGCCGTTAAAAATCAAAAAAACCCACTTATTTCAGATCAGACGTGTCAAAGTTAACCTGAAATAAGTGGTTTTTCAAATAAAGTATTTAAATGCTTCGACCACCTGTCCAGGTCATACACCCCTGTCTTCCCACCTCCTTCTACCTCCGACCTCATCGGAAAATTTTTTAGCCCCACCCTCATCATAAAATTGATTGACCACTCTCATCACTTTATCGCTCTCATCACTTGATCACTCTCATCCACTTCATTGCTCTCAAAACTTCATCACTCTCATCACTTAACCGCTCTCATCACTTGATCACTCTCATCCACTTTATTGCTCTCAAAACTTCACCACTCTCATCACTTTATTGCTCTCATCACTTGCGTAGCCTGAACTCTTTCAAATGGCCCCTCAGCGAACCCCCCCCACAAGTCCAACACACCCAAGAGAACATCGCCAAGGAACTCCACAACAAAAAATCCTCCCCCATCAGCTTCCAAGGGCTCAAGTCAGCTCAAGAGAGCTGATCACATCATCCTGGTAAACTGGCTGAAAATTCCCTCCAACTACAATGCCTGCTTTGGATCCAACAACAAAACACGTGTTGGCCAACCTCAATCCTCTAAGGTCAATGGTTATCTCCTGATGGCCAATGAACTCAAGAACAAAATAAAAGGTAGGCTGGATCTGTCATCCAAACAGATGAGGGAGCGGTTCAAAAACAATTGAGCCAAGTACAAAAAGGCCCACTCCATGTCTATCTCCACTGGCTTTGGTATCACCGACTTGGACAAAGCCAAAGGAATCAACTTGGTGGTTGATAAGTTAGACTCCATTTGTCCTTTTTATATTCAAATGGATGAAATCTTTGGAAAGACGGCCAACATCACCCCCCTAGCTACTTTTTATGCCCAACAATCCGATTCCATTGATGCCAAGGACTTGGCTGGGGATGCTCAGCCTACCAAAGGGGACCTTGATGAAACCTTGGCCTTGGGGTGGCCCCCATCTGATGACAAGGAGGATATTCAAACACAATTGGCTCCAATTGCTTCTACTTTGGTATTGATTGATCAGTCAATCCCGAACTTGGACCCCTCACTTCCTTCTTTTGATTGCTCTCTTCCTGGGGCAGAACAACTGGAGAACTTGCCCAATGAGGAGGATGTTATTCCTGGATCACCATTGCCTTCAACATCTGCTCAAGTAAGGAACTAAATTGTTTTTGATTCTGTCTGGTTGCTCCTGACTGATTTACATTGTAAAAAAACAGGCTCATCCATTTTTCATTGGCCAAAAACTCAAGCCAATGGGGCCTCCCACATTGCCTTCAAATACTAGTGAGGACTTTCAGACTCAAACCTCCTCTGCCAAGGGTAAGCAAAAGGCCTCCAATTCCATCAATGTCAACCCCAAAAGTCATCAAAAGAGGAGAAACACTTCCAGTTTTTTGGGCTTTGAAGAAATCGTGGAGAAGCAAGGTTCATGTAAGTAAATTGATTCAATATCCTTGCTTTCAAAATCATGCTCATTGCCATTCACCTCCAAAAAACAGTGAAATCACAAATTGAATCAGATAAACTTCAGTTTGAAAAGCAAAAGTGGGATCATCAACTGGCCATGGATGGTCAAAAGCAGCAAGCTGAGACTTTGGCTAGTCAACAAAAATCGGATGCTAAGTGGAGGTTGAAACAAGCTGAGCTAGAGTTTCAAAAACAGGAAAAGGAGAAGGATTGGCAGCAAGTGCAACTGGAAAAGGAGAGGGAAAAACGGGCAAACAAAAAAAAGGATAAGGTATCAGTAGCTTTGGCTTGCATTGGCAGTGGTAGATTGGTAGAAGAAATACAGCAGATTACTCAAATGCTGGGCTTGTAAATATATTTGCATGGATGAAAGAAAAACAAATTATTTTTTAATACAAAAACGTTTGAGAGCATTCTTAACCCCACCAATATACAAATCTTTTTTGTTTTTATTGATATTTTTTTCTCTAGAGTAAATTTGGCCGTTTTTCATGTCCCTACAAGTGCTCTGAGTTTTTTTATTAATTTGGAGTGTCATGGCCATTCTGGTATGGGTTGCTGTGTCCACAGCTGGAAAGGTACAGCGCTTGTACTTGTTAGCCACCCAAACCATTTTGACTATAACTTTTTGCTTGAAATCAATTCCAAAGCCAAGGTCAGGAAAAACAAATTGACCGTCCAAAACTTGATATTCATCCGTATCTTCAATAAGTTGACCATTCAATTTTTTGGTTGGGACCACAAGTAAAAAGGAATAGCCAGAGATGTCGCCTTTGTAAATATGAGGAGAATTGTAAAAAGAATCCAAGGTGAAATTGAGGTGTGGGGAGCAATCAAAAGGTGTAGGCTTGTAACCAAATTCCAACGAAGAGAAAGAGGGGATGTTGCTGTCCTTCATGGTATCACGGTTTGATTCAAAGGCAAGTTTGGCCAAATTACAAAACATTTGTCCTAAAATTTGGGATACTTTGTTGGCCTTCAGGTTGAGGACAGCGTACTCTTGAGGAGAAGATCTAATGGATGATTTCTTCACATAACGTCCGAATAACTCCAAAGGGTTCATCAATTTTGCCAACCAATAGCCCACATTTTTCCACCCCAAGATCTCGAGGGACCAACTGGGTTGACAAATTTTTTTGAACTTTGAAGGAATGTTGTCACAAAGTTGATATTTTTCTTATCTTGCTCAGATAGTCAATCCAAAGGCACAAATTCAATGACGGCAACCAGAGGATGGTGATCAGATTGGTCAAGAACAATAACTTTTCCATGGTGGAAGAAGTGGAAAGCCCCAATTGTCTGTTTTGCTTGCTTAAATTCTTCCTGGGTGGGTTTTTGAGGGTTGTTTTTCTTTTCAGCCATGATAGCAGGGTACAGATCCAAAGGGCATAGCTTTTGTCTAGACCAGGCAAACTTTTCCTTGATCAAGTTTTCAGTCACTTCCAAAGAAATTTCCGAATCCCTCATTTGAGCCCTCCTTTTTCTACAATTCCTCTTCTTTCCACCTCTCTTTATTTTTTCATACCATCTCCTTCCGTCTTTCTCCCTCCCAGGCACTTGCTGCACCCAAGGTGAGGATCAAGGTGAAATTTGAATGGATTTATAACATTTTGAGTTTGGTAGGCAGTGAAGGAATCGATAGATATCAAAAGAATAGAATTAGCTGGGGAGGAGTGGTAATGATGAGGAGCCGCGGCCGGCATCATACTAGGCAAACCAGACTGTCCCAGGACGTAGCTTGGTTGGCGTAAGACTTGAGAGAATGTGTTCTGGCAGAGGTAGAAACCCTAAAAAAAAGAAACAAAAACCAAGAAAAAACAATGGGGAAGTCAGTTCCTGTACCCTACAAAAACCCTGCATCAATTGGCCCAAACAATCGGCCAATTGATCGCGAATTGATTGCTCGATCAATTGCAAATCAATTGGCAATTGATAGCCCGATTGATTGGCAATCGATTGCCTGATCAATTGGCAATTGATTGCCAATTGATCAAGCGATCAATTCGCAATCGATTGCTTGATTGATTCCAAATCAATCAGCAATCGATTGCCCAATCCATTGCGAATCAATCAGCAATTGATTGCCCAATTGATTGCGAATCAATCAGCAATCGATTGCCCAATCAATTGCGAATCAATCAGCAATTGATTTCCAAATTGATTGCGAATCAATCAGCAATCGATTGCCCAATTGATTGGCAATTGATTGCCCAATCAATTGGCAATTGATTGGCAATCGATTGCTTGATGGAAGAGGAAGAGGGTGGAGGGGGCTTACCAGGATTAGGAGGAGGGGATTCAGTGAGTGAGGTGAGATGAGGTGGTGGTGGTGAGTAAGGTGGTGGTGATGAGTGAGGTGGTTTGGTGAGGAGGAGGCAGGGTTTGACCGGTGAGTGAGTGGGGTGAGGTTGAAGGGGTTGAGTGGTGAGGGGGAGGGGGGTGGCATTTGGTGAGTGGCAGGGTTTGAGGTGGAGGTGCTTTTAGATTCAAGTCCACTAAAAAAATAATAAAAAAAAAAACTCAGCCTATGAATCTTGGGTGAACATCCAAAACCAAAAAAATACGGTGAGGGGAATTTTTACCAATTGCAAAATCAAAAATTACTCATCAAAGCAAGCAAGGGTTAGAGGAAGAATCCGCTCTCTCATAGAAGAAGATGAGGGACCAGATGAGACAGGGATGACTTGGAACAGATCAGGAATATCATCTTGGAATATTTTGTCCCATTCATCTTTGATGTCGGCCAAAAGGTTGTGAAGGATTACACAAGTGATAATCCAGTTGATGAGGAACCTCATATCTTTGGAAAATTGGAGCTGGTTTTGCATCTTCCGTAAGCTGGCCCATCTTCCATTCAGAATTCCTATGGCATGCTCAATCCAAACTTGCAATTGGGCAAGATGATAGTTAAAATTGGTTTTTCCTTGATCATTGGACAAAACATTCCGGTATGCCGGAACTACATATTTCCCACTAGCATAAGCCAAATCAGCCAGAAGGTATCGATCTTGGTCAAAGTAGATCTCTGGTTGTTGAGCAATCCGCACCCAATTGAAAACATATGAATCATGACAAGAACCTGGAAGGCCAGCATGGAGGGAGATGAACTTCTTGTTGTTATCGCAAACAAGTTGTAGTGCCACGGAGTATCTAAACAAAGAGATGGAACATATTTGGTCAGTTTGTGATACAAAGTTTTATCATAGCGATTGGAAAAGAAATGAATCAATTTCCTTTTTTTACAATCAAAATAGTGGTTGCCATCTAGGTTGGGTTTTTGACTCAAGGGGATGGTGGTTCCATCAACAAAACCAATGCAACCAGGAAAGCCTTCTGTCTCCATTACTTGAGATATCTCCTTGCATTCTTCTTTGGTTGGCCATGAAAGGACCGAGCAACAGAAAGATAGGATAGCAATCATGACTCTTTTGGTGTATAAGTCAATGCTTCCATAACTGACTGAAAATAGATTTTCCAATCGATGGATTGCTGCTCCATTTCCATTTGACCCCAATCTACAAAGAGCAACGGCAAGTTGGATGGCTGGATCGCGTTGTGGATTTCAAGAATTGTTCTGGAAGATGTGGTGGTCTTCAATCATTGCCAAAAGATTCATGAAAGAAGGCAACAAAGTTCGGAACAGTTGCTGGAAGCTTAAGTCAGGGATGAGATGAAGCTTTTGCCTTTCATAAATAGGGTTATGGAGAGTGTGTATTCTTGGAACCATGTATTGCTTTGCCGACAGAGAATTCAAAGCTAACCAAGTTGATTCCAAATCGGAGTCTGAATCAGAGTCTGAATGGGAGTCAAACAGTAGCAAAAGTTCAGTCATCTTTTTTGCGTTTTCAACTTGCTGGCGGGATGTTTGATTGGACATGTTGGGAAAGGTGGTGAGTGATGTGGGGTGATGAGATGATGATGGGATTTGTGTAAAGATGGGTATGTGAAAGTATGTAAAAAACAATAGAGATGTGTGTGATGCAATGGAGATGGGACCAGTATGGATTTGCTGATGTGGATGGGTATTTTTGATGTGATGGATGGTGGATGGATGATGATGCATAAATGGAGGGTTTAATGGCGTGTTCAATGATTGAAATCCCCCATTTTCATGAAACACACCATTTTAAAATACATCAGTTAGGGGGTATGTGTATTTCAGAAACCCGCCATTAAAAATGGCGGGTTTCATCAAAAGAAATGGCGGGTTTGCTAACTTTGATACCCCCTATTATTTATTATTTATTACTTATTATTTATTATTTATTATTTATTATTTATTATTTATTATTTATTATTTATTATTTATTATTTATTATTTATTATTTATTATTTATTATTTATTATTTATTATTTATTATTTATTATTTATTATTTATTATTTATTATTTATTATTTATTATTTATTATTTATTATTTATTATTTATTATTTATTATTTATTATTTATTATTTATTATTTATTATTTATTATTTATTATTTATTATTTATTATTTATTATTTATTATTTATTATTTATTATTTATTATTTATTATTTATTATTTATTATTTATTATTTATTATTTATTATTTATTATTTATTATTTATTATTTATTATTTATTATTTATTATTTATTATTTATTATTTATTATTTATTATTTATTATTTATTATTTATTATTTATTATTTATTATTTATTATTTATTATTTATTATTTATTATTTATTATTTATTATTTATTATTTATTATTTATTATTTATTATTTATTATTTATTATTTATTATTTATTATTTATTATTTATTATTTATTATTTATTATGTATTATTTATTATTTATTGTTTATTATTTATTATTTATTATTTATTATTTATTATTTATTATTTATTTTTTATTATTTATTTTTTATTATTTATTTTTTATTATTTATTATTTATTATTTATTATTTATTATTGATTATTTATTATTTATTATTTGTTATTTGTTATTTATTATTTATTATTTATTATTTATTATTTATTATTTATTATTTATTATTTATTATTTATTATTTATTATTTATTATTTATTATTTATTATTTATTATTTATTATTTATTATTTATTATTTATTATTTATTATTTATTATTTATTATTTATTATTTATTATTTATTATTTATTATTTATTATTTATTATTTATTATTTATTATTTATTATTTATTATTTATTATTTATTATTTATTATTTATTATTTATTATTTATTATTTATTATTTATTATTTAATATTTACTATTTATTATTTATTATTTATTATTTTTTATTTATTATTTATTATTTATTATTTCTTATTTCTTATTTATTACTTATTATTTATTATTTATTATTTATTATTTATTATTTATTATTTATTATTTATTATTTATTATTTATTATTTATTATTTATTATTTATTATTTATTATTTATTATTTATTATTTATTATTTATTATTTATTATTTATTATTTGTTATTTGTTATTTATTATTCATTATTTATTATTTATTATTTATTCTTTATTATTTATTATTTATTATTTATTATTTATTATTTATTAGTTATTATTTATTAGTTATTAGTTATTAGTTATTAGTTCTTATTTATTCTTTATTATTTATTATTTATTATTTATTATTTATTATTTATTATTTGTTATTCTTTATTTATTATTTATTATCTATTATTTATTATTCATTATTTATTATTTATTATGTATTATTTATTATTTATTATTTATTATTTATTATTTGTTATTTGTTATTTGTTATTTATTATTTATTATTCATTATTCATGATTCATTATTTATTATTTATCATTTATTATATATAATTGATTATACATTATTTATTATTGATAATTTATAATCTATGATTTACTATATATTAGTATTTATTATTTATTATTTCTTATCTATTATATATAATTGGGGGATGTTAAATTCACGGCTCCAGTTGTGTGGTAGCTGTGTACACGGCTCCAGACGTGTGGGAGCCATGTACACGGCCCCACCAAACCTGTGGGAGTTGTTTAGGGCCCCTGAACGCTTGAGGGCCCATAAAGTACTCCATATAATTTATAATTTATCATTTATTATAATTTATTATCTATTATCTATGATCTATTATTTGTTATTTGTTATTTATTATTTATTATTTGTTATTTATGATTTATTATTTATTATTTATTATTTATTATTTATTATTTATTGTTTATTATTTATTATTTATTATTTATTAGTTATGATTTATTATTTATTATTTATTATTTATTATTTATTATTTATTATTTATTATTTATTATTTATTATTTATTATTTATTATTTATTATTTATTATTTATTATTTATTATTTATTATTTATTATTTATTATTTATTATTTATTATTTATTATTTATTATTTATTATTTATTATTTATCATTTAGTATTTATTATTTATGATTTATTATTTATGATTTATTATTTATGATTTATTATTTATTATTTATTATTTATTATATATAATTGGAGGATGTTAAATTCACGGATCCAGTTGTGTGGTAGCCGTGTACACGGCTCCAGCCGGGTGGGAGCCATGTACACGGCCCCACACGAGCTGTGGGAGTCGTGTAGGGCCCCTTAACGCGTGAGGGCCCATACACTACTCCATATAATTTATTATTTATTGTTTATTAGATATAATTTAGCATTTATTATAATTTATTATCTATTATCTATTATCTATTATTTGTTATTTATTATTTATTATTTATTATTTATTATTTATTATTTATTATTTATTATTTATTATTTATTATTTATTATTTATTATTTATTATTTATTATTTATTATATATTATTTATGATTTATGGTTTATTATTTATTATTGATTATTTATTATTTATTATTTATTATTTATTATTTGTTATTCATTATTGATTATTCATTATTTATTATTTATTATTTATTATGTATTATTTATTACTTAAAATTTATTGTTTATTATGTATTATTTATTTTTTATTATTTATTACTTATTACCTATTATTTATTATTTATTATTTATCATTTATTATTTATTATTTATTATTTATTATTTATTATTTATTATTTATTATTTATTATTTATTATTTATTATTTATTATTTATTATTTATTATTTATTATTTATTATGAATTATTTATTATTTATTATTTATTATTTATTATTTATTATTTATTATTTATTATTTATTATTTATTATTTATTATTTATTATTTATTATTTATTATTTATTATTTATTATTTATTATTTATTGTTTATTATTTTTTATTTTTTATTTTTTATTTGTTATTTATTATTTATTATTTATTATATATGATATATTATTTAATATTTATTATTTATTATTTATTATTTATTACTTATTACTTTTTATTTATTATTTATTATTTATTATTTATTATTTATTATTTATTATTCATTATTTATTATTTATTATTTATTGTTTATTATTTATTATTTATTATTCATTATTTATTATTTATTATTTATTATTTATTATTTATTATTTGTTATTTATTATTTATTATTTATGATTTATTATTTATTATTTATTATTTATTATTTATTATTTATTATTTATTATTTATTATTTATTATTTATTATTTATTATTTATTATTTATTATTTATTATTTATTATTTATTATTTATTATTTATTATTTATTATTTATTATTTATTATTTATTATTTATTATTTATTATTTATTGTTTATTATTTATTATTTATTATTTATTAATTATTATTTATTATTTATTATTTATTATTTATTATTTTTGATTCATTATTTATTATTTATTATTTATTTTTTATGATTTATGATTTATTATTTATTATTTATTATTTATTATTTATTATTTATTATTTATTATTTATTATTTATTATTTATTATTTATTATTTATTACTTATCATTTATCATTTATTATTTATTATTTATTATTTATTATTTATTATTTATTATTTATTATTTATTATTTATTATTTATTATTTATTATTTATTATTTATTATATATTATTTATTATTTATTATTTATTATTTATTATTTATTATTTATTATTTATTATTTATTATTTATTATTTATTATTTATTATTTATTATTTATTATTTATTATTTATTATTTATTATTTATTATTTATTATTTATTATTTATTATTTATTATTTATTATTTATTATTTATAATTTATAATTTATTATTTATTATTTATTATTTATTATTTATTATTTATTATTTTAATTTATTATTTATTATGTACTATGTAGTATTTATTCTTTATTAGTTATTATTTATTATTTATTATTTATTATTTATTATTTATTAGGGGGTATCAAAGTTAACCAAACCTGCCATTTTTTAATGGCGGGTTTCAACCCAAATCCCCCATTTCAAACCCGCCATTAAAAATCAAGAAAACCCACTTATTTCAGATCAGACGTGTCAAAGTTAACCTGAAATAAGTGGGTTTTTTCAAATAAAGTATTTAAATGCTTCCACCACCTGTCCGCGTCATACACCCCTGTCTTCATACCTCCTTCTACCTCCAACCTCATTGGAAAATTTTTTACCCCACCCTCATCATAAAATTGATTGACCACTCTCATCACTTTAGCGCTCTCATCACTTGATCACTCTCATCCACTTCATTGCTCTCAAAATTTCATCACTCTCATCACTTAACCGCTCTCATCACTTGATCACTCTCATCCACTTTATTGCTCTCAAAACTTCACCACTCTCATCACTTTATCGCTCTCATCACTTGCGTAGCGCAAACTCTTTCAAATGGCCCCTCACCAAACCTCCCCCCACAAGTCCAACACACCCAAGAGAACATTGCCAAGGAACTCCACAACAAACAATCCTCCCCTATCAGCTTCTAAGTGCTCAAGTCAGCTCAAGAGAGTTGATCACATCATCCTGGTAAACTGGCTGAAAATTCCCTCCAACTACAATGCCTGCTTTGGATCCAACAACAAAACACGTGGTGGCCAACCTCAATCCTCTAAGGTCAATGGTTATCTCCTGATGGCCAATGAACTCAAGAAGAAAACAAAAGGTAGGCTGGATCTGTCATCAAAACAGATGAGGGAGCGGTTCAAAAACAATCAAGCCAAGTACAAAAAGGCCCACTCCATGTCTATCTCCACTGGCTTTGGTATCACCGACTTGGACAAAGCCAAAGTAATCAACTTGGTGGTTGATAAGTTGGACTCCATTTGCCCTTTTTATTTTCAAATGGATGAAATCTTTGGAAAGAAGGCCAACATCACCCCCCTAGCTGCTTTTGATGCCCAACAATCTGATTCCGTTGATGCCGAGGACTTGGCTGGGGATGCTCAGCCTACCAACAGGGACCTTGATGAAACCTTGGCCTTGGAGTGGCCCCCATCCCATGGCGAGGAGGATATTCAAACACAATTGGCTCCAATCACTTCTACTTTGGTATTGATTGATCAGTCAATCCCGACCTTGGACCCCTCACTTCCTTCTTTTGATTGCTCTCTTCCTGGGGCAGAACAACTGGAGAACTTGCCCAATGAGGAGGATGTTATTCCTGGATCACCGTTGCCATCAACATCTGCTCAAGTAAGGAACTAAATTGTTTTCGATTCTGTCTGGTTGCTCCTGACTGATTTACATTGTAAAAAAACAGGCTCATCCATTTTTGATTGGCCGAAAACTCAAGCCAATGGGGCCTCCCACATTGCCTTCAAATACTAGTGAGGACGTTCAGACTTAAACCTCCTCTTCCAAGGGTAAGCAAAAGGCCTCCAATTCCATCAATGTCAACCCCAAAAGTCATCAAAAGAGGAGAAACACTTCCAGTTTTTTGGGCTTTGAAGAAATCATGGAGAAGCGAGATTCATGTAAGTTGATTGATTCAATATCCTTGCTTTCAAAATCATGCTCATTGCCATTCCCCTCCAAAAAACAGTGAAATCACAAATTGAATCAGATAAACTTCAGTTTTAAAAGCAAAAGTGGGATCGCCAACTGGCCATGGATGGTCAGAAGCAGCAAGCCAAGACTTTGGCTAATCAACAAAAATTGGATGCTGAGTGGAGGTTGAAACAAGCTGAGCTAGAGTTTCAAAAAGAGGAAAAGGAGAAGGATTGGCAGCAAGTGCAACTGGAAAAGGAGAGGGAACAACGGGCAAACAAAAAAAAGGATAAGGTATCAGTAGCTTTGGCTTGCATTGGCAGTGGTAGATTGGTAGAAGAAATGCAGCAGATTACTCAAATGCTGGGCTTGTAAATATATTTGCATGGATGAAAGAAAAACAAATTATTTTTTACTACAAAAATGTTTGAGAGCATTCTTAACCCCACCAATATACAGATCTTTTTTGTTTCTATTGATATTTTTTTCTCTAAAGTAAATTTGGACGTTTTTCATGTCCCTAAAAGTGCTCTGAGTTTTTTTATTAATTTGGAGTTACATGGCCATTCTGGTATGGGTTGCTGTGTCCACAGCTGGAAAGGTACTGTGCTTGTACTTGTTAGCCACCCAAACCATTTTGACTATACCTTTTTGCTTGAAATCAATTCCAAAGCCAAGGTCAGGAAAAACAAATGAACCGTCCAAAATTTGATACTCATTTGTATCTTCAATAATTCAACCATTCGATTTTTTTGGTTGGGACCACAAGTAAAAAGGAATAGCCAGAGATGTCGCCTTTGTAAATATGAGGAGAATTGTAAAAAGAATCCAAGGTGAAAGTGAGGTGTGGGGAGCAATCCAAAGGTGTAGGCTTGGAACCAAATTCCCACAAAGAGAAAGAGGGGATGTTGCTGTCCTTCATGGTATCATGGTTTGATTCAAAGGCAAGTTTGGCCAAATTACAAAAAATTTGTCCTAAAATTTGGGATACTTTGTTGGCCTTCAAGTTGAGGACAGCGTACTCTTGAGGAGAAGATCTAATGGATGATTTCTTCAAATAACGTCCCAATAACTCCAAAGGGTTCATCAATTTTTGCCAACCAATCGCCCACATTTTTCCACCCCAAGATCTTGAGGGACCAACCGGGTTGAAAAATTTTTTTGAACTGTGAATGAATGTCGTCACAAAGTTGATATCTTTCTTATCTTGCTCAGATAGTCAATCCAAAGGCACAAATTCAATGCCGGTAACAAGAGCATGGTGATCAGATTGGTCAAGAACAATAACTTTTCCATGGTGGAAGAAGCGGAAAGCCCCAATTGTCTGTTTTGCTTGCTTAAATTCTTCCTGGGTGGGTTTTCAAGGGTTGTTTTTCATTTCAGCCATGATAGCAGGGTACAGATCCAAAGGGCATAGCTTTCGTCTAGACCAGGCAAACTTTTCCTTGATCAAGTCGTCAGTCACTTCTCAAGAAATTTCCAAATCCCTCATTTGAGCCCTCCTTTTTCTACAATTCCTCTGCTTGCCACCTCTCTTTATGTTTTTCATACAATCTCCTTCCATCTTTCTCCCTCCCAGGCACTTGCTGCACCCAAGGTGAGGATCAAGGTGAAATTTGAATGGATGTATAACATTTTGAGTTTGGTAGGCAGTGAAGGAATCGATATCAAAAAAGGGGTTGGACAAACAAAAAGACTGGTCAAAAAAATAAAAAAAAAAAGTCAGCAACATTCTCATTATTGGCGACAAACGGTGGGATTAAAAAAATAAAAAAGAGATGAAAATCAATGATTCCTCTGCTTGCCACCTCTCTTTATGTTTTTCATTCCATCTCCTTCCATCTTTCTCCCTCCCAGGCACTTGCTGCACCCAAGGTGAGGATCAAGGTGAAATTTGAATGGATGTATAAAATTTTGAGTTTGGTAGGCAGTGAAGGAATCAATAGATATCAAAAGAATAGAATTACCTGGGGAGGAGTGGTAATGATGAGGAGCCGCAGCCGGCATCTTACTAGGCGAACCAGACTGTCCCAGGACGTAGTTGGTTGGCGTTAGACTTGAGAGAATGTGTTCTGGCCAAACTTGAAAACCTAAAAAAAAATGAAACAAAAACAAAGAAAAAACAATGCGGAAGTCAGTTCCTGTACCCTACAAAAACCCTGCATTGATTGCCCCAAACAATTGGCCAATCAATTGTGAATTGATCGCTCAATTGATTGCCAATCAATTGCCCAATTGATTGCCAACCGATTGCACGATTGATTGCCAATTAATCGGGTAATCAATTACCAATTGATTGAGCGATCAATTCGCAATCAATTCGCAATTGATTGCTTGACCAATTGCAAATCAATTGGGCAATCGATTTACAATCAATCGGCAATCAATCGCTTGATCGATGAGAGGAGGAATTGGAGGAGGGGAGGGGCTCACCTTGATGGATTGACCAATGGATCCAGGGGGGCACTAAAGGTTGAATGATCAAAGGATCAGCAACTGGTGAGGGGAAGGAAGAGGAAGAGGGTGGAGGGGGCTTACCAGGATTAGGAGGAGGGGATTCAGTGAGTGAGGTGAGATGAGGTGGTGGTGGTGAGTAAGGTGGTGGTGATGAGTGAGGTGGTTTGGTGAGGAGGAGGCAGGGTTTGACCGGTGAGTGAGTGGGGTGGATCCAGGGGGGGACTAAAGGTTGAATGATCAAAGGATCAGCAACTGGTGAGGGGAAGGAGAAGGAAGAGGGTGGAGGGGGCTTACCAGGATTAGGAGGAGGGGATTCAGTGAGTGAGGTGAGATGAGGTGGTGGTGGTGAGTAAGGTGGTGGTGATGAGTGAGGTGGTTTGGTGAGGAGGAGGCAGGGTTTGAACGGTGAGTGAGTGGGGTGAGGTTGAAGGGGTTGGGTGGTGAGGGGGAGGGGGGTGGCATTTGGTGAGTGGCAGGGTTTGAGGTGGAGGTGTTTTTGGATTCAAGTCCACTAAAAAAAAAATAAAAAAAAAACTCAGCCTATGAATCTTGGGTGAACAACCAAAACCAAAAAAATACGGTGAAGGGAATTTTTAACAATTGCAAAATCAAAAATTACTCATCAAAGCAAGCAAGGGTGATAGGAAGAATCCGCTCTCTCATAGAAGAAGATGAGGGACCAGATGAGACAGGGATGACTTGGGGCGGATCAGGAATATCATCTTGGAATATTTCGTCTCATTCATCTTTGATGTTGGCCAAAAGGTTGTGAAGGATTACACAAGTGATAATCCAGTTGATGAGGAACCTCATATCTTTGGAACATTGGAGCTGGTTTTGCGTCTCCCATAAGCTGGCCCATCTTCCTTTCAGAATTCCTATGGCATGCTCAATCCGAACTCGTGATTGGGCAAGATGATAGTTAAAATCAGTTTTTCCTTGATCATTGGACAAAACATTCTGGTATGCTGGAACTACATATTTCCCACTAGCATAAGCCAAATCGGCCAGAAGGTATTGATCATGGTCAAAGTAGATCTCTGGTTGTTGGGCAATCCACATCTGATTGAAAACATATGAATCATGACAAGAACCTGGAAGGCCAGCATGGAGGGAGATGAACTTCTTGTCGTTATTGCAAACAAGTTGTAGTGCCACGGAGTATCTAAAAAAAGAGATGGAACATATTTGGTCAGTGTGTGATCCAAAGTTTTATCATAGCGATTGGAAAAGAAATGAATCAATTGCCTTTTTTTACAATCAAAATAGTGGTTGCCATCTAGGTTGGGTTTTTGACTCAAGGGGATGGTGGTTCCATCAACAAAACCAATGCAACCAGGAAAGCCTTCTGTCTCCATTACTTGAGATATCTCCTTGCGTTCTTCTTTGGTTGGCCATGAAAGGACCGAGCGACGGAAAGATAGGATAGCAATCATGACTCTTTTGGTGTATAAGTCAATGCTTCCGTAACTGACTGAGAATAGATTTTCCAATCGATGGATTGCTGCTCCATTTCCATTTGACCCCAATCTACCAAGAGCAACGGCAAGTTGGATGGCTGGATCGGGTTGAGGATTGCGAGAATTGTTCTGGAAGATGTGGTGGTATTCAATCATTACCAAAAGTTTCATGAAAGAAGGCAACAAAGTTTGGAACAGTTGCTGGAAGCTTAAATCAGGGATGAGATGAAGCTTTTGCCTTTCATACATAGGGTTATGGAGAGTGTGTATTCTTGGAACCATGTATTGCTTTGCCAACAGAGAATTCAAAGCTAACCAAGTTGATTCCAAATCGGAGTCTGAATCAGAGTCTGAATGGGAGTCAAACAGTAGCAAAAGTTCAGTCAGCTTTTTTGCGTTTTCAACTTGCTGGCGGGATGTTTGATTGGAAATGTTGAGAAAGGTGGTGAGTGATGTGGGGTGATAAGATGATTATGGGATTTGTGTGAAGATGGGTATGTGAAGGTATGTGAAAAACAATAGATATGTGTGTGATGCAATGGAAATGGGACCGGTATGGATTTGCTGATGTGGATGGGTGTTTTTGATGTGATGGATGGTGGATGGAAGATGATGCATAAATGGCGGGTTTAATAGCGTGTTTGATGATTGAAATCCGCCATTTTCATGAAACACACCATTTTGAAATACACCAGTTAGGGGGTATGTGTATTTCAGAAACCCGCCATTAAAAATGGCGGGTTTTGTCAAAAAAAATGGCGGGTTTGCTAACTTTGATACGCCCTATTATTTATTATTTATTTTTTATTTTTTATTATTTATTATTTATTTTTTATTTTTTATTTTTTATTATTTATTATTTATTATTTATTATTTATTATTTATTATTTATTATTTATTATTTATTATTTATTATTTATTATTTATTATTTATTATTAATTATTTATTATTTATTATTTATTAATTATTATTTATTATTTATTATTTATTATTTATTATTTATTATTTATTATTTCTTATTTCTTATTTCTTATTTCTTATTTATTATTTATTACTTATTACTTATTATTTAATATTTAATATTTATTATTTATTATTTAATATTTAATATTTATTATTTATTATTTATTATTTATTATTTATTATTTATTATTTATTATTTATTATTTTTTATTTATCATTTATTATTTATTATTTATTATTTATTATCTATTATTTATCATATATTATTTATTATTGATTATTTATTATTTATTATTTATTATTTATTATTTATTATTTGTTATTTATTATTTATTATTTATTATTTATCATTTATTATTTATTATTGATTATTTATTATTCATTATTTATTATTTATTATTTCTCATTTCTTATTTATTATTTCTTATTTATCATTTATCATTTATCATTTATCATTTATCATTTATTATTTATTATCTATTATCTATTATTTATTATTTATTATCTATTATTTTTTATTCGTTATTTATTATTTATTATCTATTATTCATTATTCGTTATTTATTATTTATTATTTATTATCTATTATCTATTATTTATTATTTATTATTTATTATTTATTATTTATTATTTATTATTTATTATTTATTATTTATTATTTATTATTTATTATTTATTATTTATTATTTATTATTTATTATTTATTATTTATTATTTATTATTTATTATTTATTATTTATTCATTTGTTATTTATTATTTATTATTTATTATTCATTATTTATTATTTCTTATTTCTTATTTATTATTTATTATTCATTATTTTTTATTTATTATTTATTATGTAGTATTTATTATTTATTATTTATTATTTATGATTTGTTATTTATTTTTTCTTATTTCTTATTTCTTATTTCTTATTTATTATTTATTATTTTTTATTTATTACTTATTACTTATTATTTATCATTTATTTTTTAATATTTAATATTTATTATTTATTATTTATTATTTATTATTTATTATTTATTATTTATTATTTATTATTTATTATTTATTATTTATTATTTATTATTTATTATCTATTATTTATTATTTATTATTTATTATTTATTATTTATTATTTATTATTTATTATTTCTCATTTCTTATTTCTTATTTCTTATTTCTTATTTCTTATTTATTATTTATTATTTATTATTTATTATTTATTATTTATTAACTATTATTTGTTATTTATTATTTATTATTTATTATTTATTATCTATTATCTATTATTTATTATATATTATTTATTATTTATTATATATTATATATTATATATTATTTATTATTTATAATTTATAATTTATAATTTATAATTTATTATTTATTATTTATTATTTATTATTTATTATTTATTATTTATTATTTATTATTTATTATTTATTATTCATCAGTTATTATTTATTATTAATTATAAATTATAATTTATTATTTATTATTTATTATTTATTATTTATTATTTATTATTTATTATTTATTATTTATTATTTATTATTTATTATTTATTATTTATTATTTATTATTTATTATTTATTATTTATTATTTATTATTTATTATTTATTATTTATTATTTATTATTTATTATTTATTATTTATTATTTATTATTTATTATTTATTATTTATTATTTATTATTTATTATTTATTATTTATTATTTATTATTTATTATTTATTATTTATTATTTATTATTTATTATTTATTATTTATTATTTACTATTTATTATTTACTATTTACTATTTATTATTTATTATTTATTATTTATTATTTATTATTTATTATTTATTATTTACTATTTATTATTTATTATTTATTATTTATTATTTATTATTTATTATTTATTATTTATTATTTACTATTTATTATTTATTATTTATTATTTATTATTTATTATATATTATTTATTATTTATTATTTATTTTTTATTATTTATTATTTATTATCTATTATATATAATTGGGGGATGTGAAATTCACAGCTCCAGTTGTGTGGTAGCCGTGTACACGGCTCCAGCTGTGTGGGAGCCATGTACATGGCCCCACACAACCTGTGGGAGTCGTTTAGGGCCCCTGAACGCGTGGGGGCCCATACACTACTCCATATAATTTATAATTCATTATTTATTATATATAATTTATCATTTATTTTAATTTATTATCTATTATCTATTATCTATCATTTGTTATTTATTATTTATTATATATAATTTATCATTTATTTTAATTTATTATCTATTATCTATTATCTATCATTTGTCATTTATTATTTATTATTTATTATTTATTATTTATTATTTATTATTTATTATTTATTATTTATTATTTATTATTTATTATTTATTATTTATTATTTATTATTTATTATTTATTATTCATTATTTATTATTCATTATTTATTATTTATTATGTATTATTTATTACTTATTAGGGCGTATCAAAGTTAGCAAAACCGCCATTAGAAACCTGCCATTTTTAATGGTGGGTTTCTGAAATACACATACCCCCTAACTGGTGTATTTCAAAATGGCGTGTTTCATGAAAATGGCGGATTTAAATCATCAAACACGCCATTAAACCCGCCATTTATGCATCATCTTCCATCCACCATCCATCACATCAAAAACACCCATCCACATCAGCAAATCCATACCGGTCCCATATCCATTGCATCACACACATCTCTATTGTTTTTCACATACCTTCACATACCCATCTTCACACAAATCCCATCATCATCTCATCACCCCACATCACTCACCACCTTTCTCAACATGTCCAATCAAACATCCCGCCAGCAAGTTGAAAACGCAAAAAAGCTGACTGAACTTTTGCTACTGTTTGACTCCCATTCAGACTCTGATTCAGACTCCGATTTGGAATCAACTTGGTTAGCTTTGAATTCTCTGTTGGCAAAGCAATACATGGTTCCAAGAATACACACTCTCCATAACCCTATGTATGAAAGGCAAAAGCTTCATCTCATCCCTGACTTAAGCTTCCAGAAACTGTTCCCAACTTTGTTGCCTTCTTGCATGAAACTTTTGGCAATGATTGAAGACCACCACATCTTCCAGAACAATTCTTTCAATCCTCAATGCGATCCAGCCATCCAACTTGCTGTTGCTCTTTGTAGATTGGGGTCAAATGGAAATGGAGCAGCAATCCATTGATTGGAAAATCTATTCTCAGTCAGTTACGGAAGCATTGACTTATACACCAAAAGAGTCATGATTGCTATCCTATCTTTCCGTCACTCGGTCCTTTCATGGCCAACCAAAGAAGAACGCAAGGAGATATCTCAAGTAATGGAGACAGAAGGCTTTCCTGGTTGCATTGGTTTTGTTGATGGAACCACCATCCCCTTCAGTCAAAAACCCAACCTAGATGGCAACCACTATTTTGATCGTAAAAAAAGGCAATTGATTCATTTTTTTTCCAATTGCTATGATAAAACTTTGGATCACACACTGACCAAATATGTTCCATCTCTTTGTTTAGATACTCCGTGGGACTACAACTTGTTTGCGATAACAACAAGAAGTTCATCTCCCTCCATGCTGGCCTTCCAGGTTCTTGTCATGATTCATATGTTTTCAATCGGATGCGGATTGCCCAACAACCAGAGATCTACTTTGACCAAGATCAATACCTTCTGGCCGATTTGGCTTATGCTAGTGGGAAATATGTAGTTCCAGCATACCGGAATGTTTTGTCCAATGATCAAGGAAAAACCGATTTTAACTATCATCTTGCCCAATCACAAGTTTGGATTGAGCATGCCATAGGAATTCTGAAAGGAAGATGGGCCAGCTTACGGGAGATGCAAAACCAGCTCCAATGTTCCAAAGATATGAGGTTCCTCATCAACTGGATTATCACTTGTGTAATCCTTCACAACCTTTTGGCCAACATCAAAGATGAATGGGACAAAATATTCCAAGATGATATTCCTGATCCGCCTCAAGTCATCCCTGTCTCATCTGGTCCCTCATCTTCTTCTATGAGAGAGCAGATTCTTCCTCTCACCCTTGCTTGCTTTGATGAGTAATTTTTGATTTTGCAATTGGTAAAAATTCCCTTCACCGTATTTTTTTGGTTTTGGTTGTTCACCCAAGATTCATAGGCTGAGTTTTTTTTTTTTATTTTTTTTTTAGTGGACTTGAATCCAAAAACACCTCCACCTCAAACCCTGCCACTCACCAAATGCCACCCCCCTCCCCCTCACCACTCAACCCCTTCAACCTCACCCCACTCACTCACCGGTCAAACCCTGCCTCCTCCTCACCAAACCACCTCACTCATCACCACCACCTTACTCACCACCACCACCTCATCTCACCTCACTCACTGAATCCCCTCCTCCTAATCCTGGTAAGCCCCCTCCACCCTCTTCCTCTTTCTTCCCCTCACTAGTTGCTGATCCTTTGATCATTCAACCTTTAGTCCCTGCCTGGATCCATTGGTCAATCCATCAAGGTGAGCCCCTCCCCTCCTCCAATTCCTCCTCTCATCAATTGAGCAATCAATTGCGAATTGATTGAGCGATCAATTGCCAATCAATTGCCCAATTGATTGCGAATCAATTGGGCAATCGATTGCGAATCAATCGCTTAAACGATTGCAAATCAATTGAGCGATCAATTGCCAATTGATTGCGAATCAATCGCTTGATCCATCGGCAATCAATTGCGAATCAATTGCTCGATCAATTGCGAATCGATTGAGCAATTGATTGCCAATTGATTGCGAATCAATCGCTCGATCAATCGGCAATTGATTCCCTGATGGATTGGCAATTGATTGGCAATCAATTGAGCGATTGATTCGCGATTGATTGGCCAATTGTTTGGGCCGATTGATGCAGGGTTTTTGTAGGGTACAGGAACTGACTTCCCCATTGTTTTTTCTTTGTTTTTGTTTCTTTTTTTTTTAGGTTTTTGAGCTCGGCCAGAACACATTCTCTCAAGTCTCAGCCAACCAAGCTACGTCCTGGGACAGTCTGGTTTGCCTAGTATGATGCCGGCTGCGGCACTCATCATTACCACTCCTCCCCAGCTAAATCTATTCTTTTGATATCTATCAATTCCTTCACTGGCTACCAAACTCAAAATGTTATAAATCCATTCAAATTTCACCTTGATCCTCACCTTGGGTGCAGCAAGTGCCTGGGAGGGAGAAAGATGGAAGGAGATGGTATAAAAAACATAAAGAGAGGTGGCAAGCAGAGGAATCGTTGATTTTCATCTCTTTTTTATTTTTTTAATCCCACCGTTTGTTGCCAATAATGAGAATGTTGCTGACTTTTTTTTTTTTTTATTTGTTTGACCGGTCTTTTTGTTTGTCCAACCCTTTTTTGATATCGATTCCTTCACTGCCTACCGAACTCAAAATGTTATACATCCATTCAAATTTCACCTTGATCCTCACCTTGGGTGCAGCAAGTGCCTGGGAGGGAGAAAGATGGAAGGAGATGGTATGAAAAACATAAATAGAGGTGGCAAGCAGAGGAATTGTAGAAAAAGGAGGGCTCAAATGAGGGATTTGGAAATTTCTTTGGAAGTGACTGACAACTTGATCAAGGAAAAGTTTGCCTGGTCTAGACGAAAGCTATGCCCTTTGGATCTGTACCCTGCTATCATGGCTGAAAAGAAAAACAACCCTTGAAAACCCACCCAGGAAGAATTTAAGCAAGCCAAACAGACAATTGGGGCTTTCCGCTTCTTCCACCATGGAAAAGTTATTGTTCTCAACCAATCTGATCACATGCTCTTGTTACCGGCATTGAATTTGTGCCTTTGGATCGACTATCTGAGCAAGATAAGAAAGATATCAACTTTGTGACGACATTCCTTCACAGTTCAAAAAAATTTGTCAACCCGGTTGGTCCCTCAAGATCTTGGGGTGGAAAAATGTGGGCAATTGGTTGGAAAAAATTGATGAACCCTTTGGAGTTATTGGGACGTTATTTGAAGAAATCATCCATTAGATCTTCTCCTCAAGAGTACGCTGTCCTCAACTTGAAGGCCAACAAAGTATCCCAAATTTTAGGACAAATGCTTTGTAATTTGGCCACACTTGCCTTTGAATCAAACCGTGATACCATGAAGGACAGCAACATCCCCTCTTTCTCTTTGTTGGAATTTGGTTCCAAGCCTACACCTTTGGATTGCTCCCCACACCTCACTTTCACCTTGGATTCTTTTTACAATTCTCCTCATATTGACAAAGGCAACATCTCTGGCTATTCCTTTTTACTTGGGGTCCCAACCAAAAAATCAAATGGTCGACTTATTGAAGATACAAATGAATATCAAGTTTTTGACGGTCAATTTGTTTTTCCTGACCTTGGCTTTGGAATTGATTTCAAGCAAAAAGGTATAGTCAAAATGGTTTGGGCGGCTAACAAGTACAAGCACTGTACCTTTCCAGCTGTGGACACAGCAACCCATACCAGAATGGCCATGTCACTCCAAATTAATAAAAAAACTCAGAGCACTTGTAAGGATATGAAAAATGTCCCAATTTACTTTAGAGAAAAAAATATCAATAAAAACAAAAAAGATCTGTATATTGGTGGGGTTAAGAATGCTCTCAAACGTTGTTGTAGTAAAAAATAATTTTTTTTTCTTTCATCCATGCAAATATATTTACAAGCCCAGCATTTTAGTAATCTGCTGCATTTCTTCTACCAATCTACCACTGCCAATGCAAGCCAAAGCTACTGATACCTTATCCTTTTTTTCGTTTGCCCGTTGTTCCCTCTCCTTTTCCAGTTGCACTTGCTGCCGATCCTTCTCCTTTTCCTCTTTTTGAAACTCTAGCTCAGCTTGTTTCAACCTCCACTCAGCATCCAATTTTTGTTGATTAGCCAAAGTCTTGGCTTGCTGCTTTTGACCATCCATGGCCAGTTGGCGATCCCACTTTTGCTTTTAAAACTGAAGTTTATCTGATTCAATTTTTTATTTCACTGTTTTTTGGAGGGGAATGGCAATGAGCATGATTTTGAAAGCAAGAATATTGAATCAATCAACTTACATGAATCTTGCTTCTCCATGATTTCTTCAAAGCCCAAAAAACTGGAAGTGTTTCTCCTCTTTTGATGACTTTTGGGGTTGACATTGATGGAATTGGAGGCCTTTCGCTTACCCTTGGAAGAGGAGGTTTGAGTCTGAACGTCCTCACTAGTATTTGAAGGCAATGTGGGAGGCCCCATTGGCTTGAGTTTTTGGCAAATCAAAAATGGATGAGCCTGTTTTTTTACAATTTAAATCAGTCAGGAGCAACCAGACAGAATTGAAAACAATTTAGTTCCTTACTTGAGCAGATGTTGATGGCAACGGTGATCCAGGAATAACATCCTCCTCATTGGGCAAGTTCTCCAGTTGTTCTGCCCCAGGAAGAGAGCAATCAAAAGAAGGAAGTGAGGGGTCCAAGGTTGGGATTAAATGATCAATCAATACCAAAGTAGAAGTGATTGGAGCCGATTGTGTTTGAATATCCTCCTCGTCATGGGATGGGGGCCACTCCAAGGCCAAGGTTTCATCAAGGTCGCCGTTGGTAGGCTGAGCATCCCCAGCCAAGTCCTTGGCATCAACGGAATCAGATTGTTGGGCATCAAAAGCAGCTAGGGGGGTGATGTTGGCCTTCTTTCCAAAGATTTCATCCATTTGAAAATAAAAAGGGCAAATGGAGTCCAACTTATCAACCACCAATTTGATTCCTTTGGCTTTGTCCAAGTCGGTGATACCAAAGCCAGTGGAGATAGACATGGAGTGGGCCTTTTTGTACTTGGCTCAATTGTTTTTGAACCGCTCCCTCATCTGTTTGGATGACAGATCCAGCCTACCTTTTGTTTTGTTCTTGAGTTCATTGGCCATCAAGAGATAACCATTGACCTTAGAGGATTGAGGTTGGCCACCACGTGTTTTGTTGTTGGATCCAAAGCAGGCATTGTAGTTGGAGGGAATTTTCAGCCAGTTTACCAGGATGATGTGATCAACTCTCTTGAGCTGACTTGAGCCCTTAGAAGCTGATGGGGGAGGATTGTTTGTTGTGGATTTCCTTGGCGATGTTCTCTTGGGTGTGTTGGACTTGTGGGGGGAGGTTCGCTGAGGGGCCATTTGAAAGAGTTCGCGCTACGCAAGTGATGAGAGCGATAAAGTGATGAGAGTGGTGAAGTTTTGAGAGCAATAAAGTGGATGAGAGTGATCAAGTGATGAGAGCGGTTAAGTGATGAGAGTGATGAAGTTTTGAGAGCGATGAAGTGGATGAGAGTGATCAAGTGATGAGAGCAATAAAGTGATGAGAGTGGTCAATCAATTTTATGATGAGGGTGGGGGTAAAACATTTTTGGATGAGGTTGGAGGTAGAAGGAGGTGGGAAGACAGGGGTGTATGACTCGGACAGGTGGTGGAAGCATTTAAATACTTTATTTGAAAAAACCCACTTATTTCAGGTTAACTTTGACACGTCTGATCTGAAATAAGTGGGTTTTTTTGATTTTTAATGGCGGGTTTGAAATGGCGGATTTGGGTTGAAACCCGCCATTAAAAAATGGCGGGTTTGGTTAACTTTGATACCCTCTATTATTTATTATTTATTATTTATTATTTATTATTTATTACTTATTACTTATTATTTATTATTTATTATTTATTATTTATTATTTATTATTTATTATGTATTATGTATTATTTATTATTTATTATTTATTATTTATTATTTATTATTTATTACTTATTATTTATTATTTATTATTTATTATTTATTATTTATCATTTTTTATTTTTTATTTATTATTTATTATTTATTATTTATTATTTTCTATTTTTTATTTTTTATTTTTTATTTTTTATTTGTTATTTGTTATTTTTTATTTTTTATTTTTTATTTATTATTTATCATTTATCATTTATTATTTATTATTTATTATTTATTATTTATTATTTATTAATTATTATTTATTATTTATTATTTATTATTTATTATTTATAATTTATTATTTATTATTTATTATTTATTATTTATAATTTATTATTCATTATTTATCATTTATGATATATAATTTTTAATTCATAATTTATAATTTATAATTTATTACTTATTATTTAGTGGAGGCTACACAACTTGATTTTAGTTTTTTAGCGTGCCACACAACTCAAATGGGACGTGTAGCATGCCACACGGCTCATAGCAGTTGCGTAGGGTGCCACAGGGCTCATGGGAGTTGTATAGGGTGCCACACGGCCCATCAAGTTGTGTACAAAACTCAAAGAGTCGTGAATTTAACATTACCCTTCCAAAAAAAAAAATAACATGTGCTTCTTTGGTTGTGCCCACCAGAAAACAGAATTCCATTCAGAATGCGCTTTTTGAATTTTTCTGTGCTGTTTTTTTCCCCACTCTGTGATTTGTCAGGTTGGGGCTTATAATTCCTATTTCTGTGGGGACTGCAGAGAATGGAACTCCTGTCTACTGTTATGCAGCCTTTGCACCACCTCTTGGTTTCTGTGGTTTCAAGATGATAAGAGGTCTGTAGACAGAGACCACTACATGATTGCATCTTTCAATTTTTTCTAGTATAAAGTTGTACTTGTGCCATTTTCCTCTTCCATAAAGACACTCTCATCTCATCCTTTCACTTATTGTCAAATTTTCTAATTCTAAATTAACCATTCAACTTTGAAGCATACTTTTAGGGAATGATTTATATGATGGTTTTTTATCTTACACAAATTTCATGTATTTTTGTACCCATGTAGATGGAGTGGGTATGAGACATGAAAATGGAGTGATTTTTTTTGATTTTACAGAAAGTCTTTGAATTACTGCCTCATATTTCTTGATGAAAAATCAAGCCTACATTTTTTTCTTCTTAAGCTCATTGGCCATCATGAGATAATGATTAAGTATAAAAGGGAGGCTGAAAGAGGCAATTTTTGTTTTCTGAACCCAAAAGCAAGCCTCAGTTTTTTGCAAAATTTCTTGGTTCTTTTGAGAAGAAGGAGATGATGATCCAACTTTATCTTACAAAAAGCCCTTGGAGGTTGATCAAAAATGAGGCTTGGCTGATGATGTGGGATTTTTAGTTGACTTTCTTGGTGAGGATTGCTTTGGGGTCATTTGGTTTGAGAAAATTAGGAGTGGTAGGATGGAACAATCAAGTTATATTTTTTTAAAAAGCAGGATGAGTAAGGCAGTTGGAATTAAAAAATTCAGAATGTTGGTAGTGGCTAGTGTTTCAAAAAGCTGAGTGGGTTTTAAGAAGTGAATGTAGCAGTCAATGAGGATAAGGATAGCTCCAGCAATGAGGCTGGAGATAGAACCAAGGGTAAACACAGAAGTGGATGAATGATACCTGATGTGTGCTTGAAGGTGAAGATACTCTCATATATATGGTTTATAAAGAAAATCTGGTTCACTTTCCAAGTTTAAATTGGTGTGTGTCACATGGGACTTGGATGAGTTCCCAGACCAATTAATTGGGTTGGGCTTGTGAGGTTTAACTCTTGGAACTCAACCAAGTTTTTCTTGACCCTGATCAAAGCTGGGCTCACCCTTACATAATCAATAAACTATTTTTTTTATTTTTTCCTAAGGAGAACCAAGCTTTGGGTTACTCTTTTGATTTTTGATTGATTTTATTTTTGATTTATTTGATTTTTTCTGTTCTCTGTTTTTTTTTTATATTTGATTTGATGCAACCACCTTTGATTGGCACCCAGAGGTCATCAACACAGTACCCATGGACAATGATTTGACCAGGTACCTAATTCAAACTTGGTCAGGTACCAAGTTTACTTTTATAGGCACCATATACATCTGACACAAAAAAAAAACTTTGGTTTGTGCCTAATGGGTTCAGTCAAGCATATCACAGAAAAATATCACTTATGTTTTGGTCAAATCTGACATGCCTCTTGTCAAATAAGAGTTTTATTTTTTTTTATTAAATAAAAATAATAATAGTTTTTGATTGTCAGGGATTGAACCTCTATTTCTATCCTTGAGCCATGGTTAATACTGCAAAAATCAAGTCAAAAAAAATCAAATCAGTATTTGACTAATTATAACAGTAAAAATGTTACTATACAATACACTTGAATAATACTGAAGAGTTATTATTAATCAAGACACACCTTAGCTCTCTTTAAAGATATAAGGGGCCGGGATTTAACTGAATAAGGCTCAAGGGAGACTTTTTTAGAACAGTAAACTGACACCCTTTATAGTAACAATAAACATTACAACTCCAAATGACTTCCCACTCAAAATTGGAGTTTATGAGTTGATTTTTTTTTCTTGATACTCAGTTTTAGGGCCCCCATTTAATCTTCTTTCCTTGAGATTAAGGTTTTTGGGCTTTTTAACTCTTTCTTTATCCTGGATCAATAATAATAAATAAATGGATGAGGAAGGGGATATAGTGTAAATACCCTCCTATTTTAAGTTAACAGGAGCCCTCAGAGGACTAAATGGATCATTGGGGGAGTTCTGGGATCTCCCTGGGGTTTTCCCCAAGGGCTCAAACCCCATAGAATAATCCTCAGGGAGAAATAAGGGACTATTTACTCATTGGGGAAGATTTTTGATTTCAAGTTTTAATTTCTGTGACTTTTTGATGATTCTTTGAGATGTTTGCTTCTGCACAAAACCAAGACTGATAAAAAAAGAAGGTGGTTAAGAAAAAAAAGACAAATTTGGAAAAAATAAAAAGATAAGAGAAAGAATGATCATACCAGAATGTTGCCCTCTATAAGATATAGAAAGACAATAAAGTGGATAAAGGAAAAAAATAAGGCTCCAGAGATTTTATACAACAGGGTACAAGAGCATCTGGGTTACACCCTCTGAGAACAGAATAGACATTGAGCAGATCAGTGAAGATCAAAAGGAGCAAGGAATAGGAATTGGATCTTTATCTTCATCCAAAATAAACACAGGATGCGCATGAGATTCAAGGATTCTGCAAAGGTATGATGTACAGTAAGATTGAGGCAGATCATGATACATGAGGATTGAGGGTAAGAGTAGTAGGAAGAATGAGAAGTGATTTTAGGGAATCCCAATGATTGAATGAATGTGTCAATGAGGAGAAGAGAAGAAGAAGGGGAAGAAAAAGCAAGGAGAAGAGGATGAATGGATGAATGGAATGGATATACTTTCACCGGTAAAGTGACATGTTGTGTAAGAGAAGGGAAAGAGGTGCGCATCTCAACACCTACCATTATTTGGATGAAAATTAATCATAACTGAGTCTAGCAGAAAAAGGAGAGAATTTTTGTTACAGGCTTTTGTTAGAAAGTTGGTCATCATTTTGCTTGACTTGAAAAGATAGATTGATATTTTTACTTCACCAAAGAGCTCTCTTAATTTCTTAGCCTTGATTTCAATGTGTTTAGTTTTGGAATTATGACCAAAGTTTTTGATTTTCTCCAAAACTCCCTTATTGTTTATTTTAAAGTTAGCAGGTGAGAGAGAGATGTTCCAGGGTTCTTCAATGAGATGTGTCATCCACATGTTTTCTTGACAGGCATTGGATAGAGTACAGATTTTGACTTTAGTTGAGGAAAGGGTTATGTTCTTTTGACTACAGCTGCACCAGTACAGGAGACATCCTTTCCATAGACAAAATTATCTGCTCCTGGACTTGCGGGTGGGAGGATTATCCCCCCAGGTGGCATCACTGAAGTATTGTAGCTGATTGACATCAACGGAGGTGGGTTTTAGAATAAGTCCAAATTTGGTGGATCCCTTGAGATACTTGAAGACATGTGTGAGTTTGTTTCAATGATTAATACCAGGATTTTTGTTGAACTAAGATAATATGGAAACGGCGGGAGCCAGATCAGGTCTTGTTTGACATGCAAGAAAATTGAGGATACCAACAAAAGATCTGTAATTGAAGTTGAGATTATTCATTTTTTCAATTTCCTCAGTGTTTGCTGGAAGTAGTTTGAAATTAGGCAATAAGGGAGTCACAAATGAATTACAGTTAGTCAGATTCAACCTTGATATTACTTTTTCAATTCAAGATTTTTGGTTTAAAACAACATCATTGGTTTGAAAGGAGACAGTCATTCCAGGAAGAGTATCCGGAGAGTGAGCAGATTATTTGGGAAATCTTTCCAAGAACTGTTTTTCAAATAATTTGGTATTCCCTGCAACCAGCAAGTTTTCCATGTGAAAAAATAAATTGGATGATAAATTTTTCTTGATGAAAATACATGGGTCTGAATTAGATGGGAAAAGATCTATCTCTTTGAGCCAATCAATCAAGGTTTCATACCAATTGGATGGGGCTTGTTTTAATCCATACGTAGATTTTTTTAATTTGAGTAAAGCAGAGGTATGTTTAGAAAACTTGGTTTTTTTATATAGATTGTTTCATTGAGGGAAGCATAAAGAAAGGCAGACTTCACATCAAACTGTTAAAGGGGAATCTTCTTGTCCATAGCAAGCGTGAGAAGAGCCAAAAGAGACAAAAATCATCCAGTAGGCCCAAAGGTATTGAAGAAGTCAATCCCTTCTTCCTGTTGAAAGCCTTGGATACAAAGTCTGGCCTTTTTTCTTTTGGGAGATGAGTTAGTGGCCAGCTTGGTCTTAAGAATAAGGGTGGTTTTGAGATATCTTTCCAGGATTTGGTCATAGTCTTCCCAGACTTCTTGATCTTTGATAGAGTTGAATTTGGATTCAATTTCTTTTTTGTATTCACCAGCAGTTTTTGAGAGGTATGTGTAATTGACTGGTTTGATTTTGTCTGTCCTTTTTTTTAATCAATATCTGTGATTGGTTTCATCTTGGCCATCAGAAAAATTGGAAGTTGATGATGATTCTATTTCTTCTGAGTTTTCTGGAGAGATAGAAAAATCATCAGAGGATTCCAACAGATTGGCTACAGAAGGATTAATATCATCAATGCGTTAATTATTGGATTCTGGATAATTGTGATCTGATTGACCTCTGATGCCAATTACAATAGGATCCCAGTCTGTTATATGTTGTACTGTGGAATCTGTTGTGGGGAAATTCAGAAATTTAACGTTTTTGGTGGAGACTATGTGATTATCTTCAGTTAGAATTCAATAGGAATGTAATTTGTCATAATAACCAATGAGGGATCCAATTATTCCCTTGGGATCTAATTTTTATTGATTATGAGTAGGGGAGGAGAGTATAACTGTTTCAATTCCAAGTGGATTGAAGAAATCAATGGGAAGAGTACAATTTTTGAAGTTTTTGAAGGGACTTTTTTTACTTTTATGTGAAGGAAATTGGTTGATAAAAAGAGTGCATGCCTTAAAAACCTCATGCCAATATGATTTTCTGATGCCCAAGCCAATCAAACTTTTTCTGAGACATTCCATGATGGTCCTGTTGAATCATTAAGCAAGAATTTTTTGTTCTGGGGTGTAAGAATCAGATGTTTGAAATTGTTGTGGAAACTAAAGAGAAGAACTCCCAGAAAGTTAATCCTTGGTTACAAGGTTTATGATTCTAGCTTCTTTAAGGTCTGAGGATGCTTCTTAGAGAGACATAGATAGAGAGATGAGGATGAATTCCTTTTCAAAAACCATGATCTGTGGTGGTGTGCTCCCCTTTCAACCCATGCTGGGGGAGGGGGCTTTTATGCCCTCCTCCTCAACCCTAACCTAATTACAAGAGCAAAGACAGCCTGGAAGAAAAATAAAGAAGAAAATCCAAAACCCAGAACCCTAGCCTAACCCTAATCCATACTACCCAATCCCTCAAGCCTGCCCGCCATTACACACATCCAGTTTGTCCTTCTCATGACGCAGCCCTCTGCTGCAACCTACTCAGAGCCCCCCATGCTTTTCCATATCCGCCCAACTTGCCATTGTGATTTCCCTGATCCTGTGGGTTGGCCTGCTCTTGCATGCGTCCTCCCACGCACATAACCCCCCAATTTCCCCGCCCTTACCTCCCTGAACTAACCACCGGCAAACTTGGTTGGGCTGGCTCCATTCCTAGGTCTGTAACATCCAAGCAGGTTGCCGGCCTGTTCTTTCCAGTTAGGTTCAACCCGCACCTGCCATTCCAAGCCTTGCAGCTGCTGCTTCTGAGCTTGCAGCAGCCAATGCTGAGACCGCGTGAACCCCCACTGCTGAGCATGCAGGCCTCAATGCAGTTGCCAATCCAAGGCTATATAATGACACCACACCCCCCCCCCAACTTGAGTTCTGTCCCCAAAGTTCTTCCCATTGCTACCTCAACCATACCTTGCAACTCCCCTATACCCACCCTTCACCGCAATTTCCACTCTACACCACCAGACCACATCCTCCATTGCCATCATGCCACCTTGTGATTTCTGCGCTCAAAACGGGCACCAGTGCTTGCTGCTGCCTGGCCGTTGTGCGTGCACCTCCTACCGCCATTGCCACCATTTCTGCTCCCTCAGCAAGGGAATGCCTGGGGCTCCCTCCTAATCTAGCTCCTGTCCTTGACCGCGCAAGAGGTCACATCAGGATCCGTTTGTGGTTTCAGACAAAAATACCATCTCAGAGGATTTTTGGACTCCACTGGGCTCCCCCCCCTTGTTGTGCTCCTCCCCCGGCAGCCTCAAGTGAGAGCCCCAACTCTTCCTCTCCTCTTTGTTGCGTGGGGCCGGCCCAGAGGGAGAAATCCTTGAACTTTGCCGCTTACCAGGCCACGCTTCAATACTGGTCCAATTGTGTCCGGATTAATCAAGGGGCAAGGGACCCACGGGTCAAGGAATTATTTGGACAACACGCAGCTCCTCCACCAGCCCCACCTCCCCCCCCTCCGTCAACCCCTCAGCCTGCCCCTGATTTGGCCTTGGATCCCACATTGAGGTACTTGTTGTACTTGTAGGAGCGGGCCTCAACCCCTCCGGATGCCCCTCTGAATCCACCATTGCTGGTGGTCATCTCATTGTTGCCTCTGCCTTGACCAAGCCCCTGTCTTCCCCACTGGATCCTCCTCTGCCAAGCCCGCCTGAGATCCCAGAGATCCCAATTGTGATTGCCTCCTGGTGGCCAAATTTGAGAATTTTTCCAAATTATCAACATCAATGTTACAGGAATTCCTCATGGCCCCTGGCGCACAATCTTCAGAATCCCAACGCAAGCTCTTGGCATCATTTTGGGCCCTACTGGCGTCATCACGGGTGGAAATGAAGGATATTATGAAGATGGCTTAGGTGCATTGCCCCCTCCCTTCCCTTTTCTCTACTCTTTTGTTCTCTCCACTTTGTATCCGCCCCTTCCTTAAATCAAGAGAAATACACATTTCTTGCACCCACATTCCTTCTTAAGCTGAGTATTCCTGTAAGAAAGACCCCCTGCCCTGAGTGATTGAGAGAGAAAACCTGAGTCCTTATTTTCCCCACACGCAATTGCGCAACCACAAATGCCTGCCAAAGTGCCTTGAATCCACCGCGCCTTTGTAAGTGACCAAGTGTTCCAACAAGGTACCTGGACCTCTCCAGACAAACTGCCTCACAGTTCCCCTTACCCCCACTACTAAAAAAAACAAAACACCAAGCCGCCAGCATGCACACATAACCATTGAAGAGGAAGAGACAATAGGGAAACAAACATTCTGGGGTGCTTAGTCATCCCGGCTGTAAACCGGCTAGAGCACCCCTTTACCAAAGCAGGCTTGTCCAGCCTGCACTCCAAACATACCCCCCCCCCCCCATTCCCATTACACCCTTCTGTAGAGAAAGAAACAGGTAAAAAGGAACAGACCCAGAGAAAGAAAAAGATAAAAAGAAACAAACCCAGAGAAAAATAAGACAGTTTTTTTTTTGCATTTTGCCTTTTCCCGCTTCCCATTTGCGGGGCTTGTCCTTGCATAAATGGACCTGGAATCACGCTGCTCCCGCAGTCCTGCAACAGTTATGAACCAAAGCCATTACCAATCCAAGAAGTAAGAAAACAAACATTCTGGGGTGTCTAGTTATTCCGGCTGTGAACCGGCTAGAGCACCCCCTCACCAAATCAAGGCCTTCCCTTCTAGCACTAGCATCCCCCCCTGGCTTGAAAGCTGTCCCCAGCCGTTTGCAGTCTCCTACTTTGCTGGAGCGCCATGTCACACATAGAACCTTTGTTGGACAAAGATTCAATCCCATCAATCACTTCCAAAGCCGGACTCTTGTCCCCAGAGCCCATGCTTTCCCCGCCGTCTTGTTGAATGAGGTGGATCTGCGTTCAAACAAGCGCTTCATGTGCAAGGCCGTGGCCTTCTGTTTAAGGGGTGTCCCATCCAACTACTCAAGCTGATAGCTCCCACCCACAAACTTAGAAGCCACGTAATATGGACCTTTCCATTGGCTAGCAAAACACCTCCCCCACTGGGACTCAAGACTTTGATTGTACAATAACACCAAGTCCCCCTTCTGTAGCAGATTGTGGAGGCAATGGAAACAGTGCTTGTCCCAGTAGCCAACTGACGCCTTCTGGGTCTTCCTCAACCACTCCGCAGCCTTTGCCAAAGTTTCCTCACGCCTAAGGAGTTGTTTGGTGCGCACCTCAACAAGATCCGCAGAGTTCTTGACCTTCCACCAGTCAATGCCCAAGAAAATTTCCAGCTCAATTTCCACCAGGATCACGGGCCGCTGTCCAAAGAGCAACTTTTAGGGCAAGTAACCTTTCAACCGCTTCACTGAGATCCTATCCACAAAGAGAACCACCAAGCATTTCCTGCCACCTTTTTCCATCCTCCTGGCACATTTTTACCAAGGCATCCTTAATGGGTTCATGCCCCTGCTCCATCATCCATGCACCCTCAGGGTAGTAATCCATCATATGACCAAACTTTGCCCCACAGCTCTGAACCAATGCCATCAAGCAACCCCAAACTCCACGCCCCCATCTACTGTCACCAGCCAAAACAATCTATAATGCCCAAACCAATCTTCCTCCAAGAACTGGGCAACATTTTCCACCAAAAATTTTACCAGAGGGCCCACCTCAACCCACCCCAACAGTTTTTCCCATGCAATGAGTAGATATGCAAACTTCCCCACCTTAATTTGCACCATGTCAAGGGAAACCTTTCCAAACAGCGTGTCCTCTCCTGTAGGTTGACCAACCTCCTTGGGCAACCTCAATCTCCACTGCTGACAGGCTTTGCACAATTTCATCCACTCCCGTATGGCGCGCACAACCCCCAGCCACCAGAAAAGCGCCTTCACCCTCCTCCGTGTCTCAAATTTTCCCAGTGATCAAGGTCATTGTGAAAACCCCTAAGGATCAATTCTTGGTCTGGCCTTGACGTTGAGACCACAAGAGGCACAGGAGTGTTATTCTTCCATAATTTCCTTTACTGAAGGTAGAATTTCACTGTGCGCTGCTTCACCCATCAAAAAAAAAAAACTTGCCATGCCCTTAGGGGACAAGAGATCCTGCAAATAAGAGCACAAGACTGCATAACACCTGTATTGATGCAACAGAAGGCAAACCTCTGCCTCCACTACCCCTACCCAGATGAACAGAGATTCCACATTGAGGGGCTCTGCCCCTTTGTACGGGTCCTCCCTGGGATACTGCAACAGCGCGTCTGGCATTGTGAAAGCCTTCCCTCAAAAATGCACCACATTAAAGGAGAATAGCTGAAGGAAAGACACCCACCTTGTCATGGGTGCATTTGAAAAGTTCAGTGAGTTGATCATTCGCGCCAAGGCCTCTGTTTACACCAAGAGCTCAAAATGAAAGCCCCACAGAAGGTTCTGCAACCTTTGCACAACCTTGGTAACCCCACACAACTCCAACTTTGGCTGCAAATATCAACTCTCAATTGTGGTAAAGTTGAACAACTTGTAGAGCACTGGCCAATCTTTCCAATCCTCCTCCTGCGTCTGGACTCCCCCTGCACCAAATTCAATAGATTTGACTGCAATGTGTATCCCCCCAAGTGTTGTAATCAAGATCCTGGAGGACAATTTTGCACCCCACAATCTCCTTGAGCTTGGAAAACGCGTCCTCACACCTGGAAGTCCGTTCCCACTTTGCACCCTTCCGTTTCAACGCCTGCAGAGGGATTGCCACCTCTGCAAACTGTTCAATGAACATGTGGAAGTAGCTACACAACCCCAGAAACTGGAGAATGTGTGACACCGTCCGCAGAGTTGGCCACTCAAAAACCTTGTTCTGCTTCTTCTTGGCAATCTGCCTGCTGTCAAACGCCACCACATGCCCCAAAACCTTGAGAACTGGAACACAGACAGCCAGCTTCTTCCCTGACACAGTAAGCCCTGCCTCCTTGATCTGAAACAAGATCCGCTCCAACATCACTGTGTATTCCCAAATGAACCAATGTATTTTGGGGGCTTCCGCCAAAAACGCACCCCCATAGTCCATCCTTGGGCCCTTGATAACGGCATTTTCATAAAGATCTGGAAGCTTCTGGGAAGGTCATCAGGCAGTATCTAGGTCATCTGAGCTTGTTACACTGCCACCAAGTTGGTTGCACCCTGTGGCAGCCATGTTAGTTGCATCCTTGATAACCCGGTTTTGAGCACAGTCAGCAGTCACAAATTGGGGTGGAGTTCCCGCTGATTTTACCTGCCTATCACATCCGCCAATCCATAACATGCGCAACCGGCCATTCAGTCCAGAAATTCCTCCATGCGTGGGGGAAACCCCATGTTGCAAATGGCGAACAAGTTGAGCCACTGCAGATCATGGACAATCCTCAACAACTTCCCGGTCTTATTGAAAACTGCAAAAATTGGACTGGAGTAGCTTAACATGGACTGCTCAAACAGCCCTTTCCTCATGCACTTGCACACCAACTCCAAAAAGGCCTCCCAAACGGTCAGAGCGATTGGAATTGGCTGGATTTGCCATGGTGCATGCAGAACAGTGGGGATTATGTAGGGGTCCCCAATCTTGCCTTTCAACAATCCGTGCTTTTCCGGCCCAAAGTCAAGGGCCTTCTCCCAAAATACCAACACTGACACCAGTAAATCCTTTTCCTCTGGACTCAAAAATCCCGCAGTCCCAAAGTTGAGAGCATCAACTTGCTCATCTGTGATTTGTGCCAATTGTGTTACCCATCCAGACTTCTTCAGAGGTGTTTCCCATGGATCTTGGGACCATGCAATTGGCCACAGAGGTCCATTAAGCTCCTGTGGCATTGGCTTGTTCCGTGGCTGGAACTTTTGAGCCACTGGCTTGTAATTCCATCAAAACCCAACTGTCATTGTTGTAAGTCCTAGCAATAACCAAACCGGGGCTTTTGCCTTTGCTCACAACTGTGGCACAATGATAGGGTTTTCAAAACATAGAACCTCCTGGAGATGCATACTGAGGAAGGGAACTTGCCCCCTCCGCATGCCTTCCTGCCCCAACTCCTCCTTGCTATTCAACTTCCTGCACAAAGCCAGAGCTTTCTCCACGCAGTAACCAAAGCCAACTAAGCAAAATCCTCTGTGGGGTGACCCTTACAGTTGACCCAGTCAGACTTTTTGTTTCCACAAATTGCCAGTCTCTGCACCCATTTCCCTCTTCTGTGGTCACAGATTGTTGTCTCAAACTGCCCACCAAACAAATCCTCAACCGTTAACACTTCTGTACACGCCTTGGAGTTGAAGACCATTTGGGCCCAGAATCCAAAAATAAATGGCCATACCAAAATAACGTTGCTGCACTCAACCAAGAGGAACAACAGGGGCTTATGGACTTTTGCAACCTCTACCGCCTTGGCCTCAACTACCCCTTCCACGCAACACTCTCCGCGGTTCAATTTCAAAAGCCCCATTGCACACTTCCTCTGCACCAAACCCAGCTTGTCCAGCAACATTGACAGAAACAAGTTGACCATCAACGCGCTATCTACCATTGCCCATACCTCCCGCCCCACAATAGCCATTGTGACCTAGGCAAGTGGAACCAATACAGATTTCAACTGGCACAGCTTGCAGTCTACCTCCTCCTCCGCCATGTTCAAACGCTGGAACGTTTCCAGAACCTGGCCTTTCCCACCCTCCCTCAACGCCTGGACCATCTTTTCAACAACCACAGGGGACACTGCCATTAATTCTTGTAGATTTAGGGGTATTGGAGAGTCATTCCCCATCACCCTTTGGAAAATCTCTGCAGCCTTCTTTATCCCCGCAGGATTTGCTGATGGTCCATCCCCCGTTGGGGCGCATGGCTGGCTTTGGGGCCAATTTTTGCTCTTTAAAATCAACATCCATCCTTTCTACTGCAAACTGTTTTTTTGCCACCAACGCCCTCACTTTAGCCTCCACTCTTGGGGCTTCCCAGGTGCTGGGTGTGGTGACAATTCTGAGAAATACCCAAGCAGTCTTGGCCAGAGCCTTTTCCCGTTCTTGTACTTGTACCATGGGAGGCGGCTGGCCTGTGGTCAGATCCACCAATTCAACCATTGGGAATATTTAAATCAAGCCAGAAGTGCAAACCAGACCCTTGTTCATGTCCTGAGTGAGGTGGGCGCATACAAACTTCCAGCACCCTTTTTCCCTGCAATATGAACAAGTGCGCACCCTGTACCCTCCAGAGGATCTGCTGGGAGGCTGGAAACCTTCCACCATATGAGGTGGTGTTGCACCCAGCTGGGTTGGAGCCATCAGAGCCATTTTATGTTTGAGGAAGATTTGTATATCCTGCAAGATCTCTGTCATTTTGCCCACCAATGGTCCCAGAGCTTGTTGAGGTTTTGCGGCACAAGAGGGCGTCAGCAGTGGAGCACCTGGAGCTTGAGCAGGGGCCGGAACTGAGAGCTTCACCAACTTCTTGGAGGCCGCCAGTTACGTTCTTTCCGTGTCTGCAATGAGCTTGTCTAGGCCAATTTTGCTTTCCACAGCCTTGCGGATGACCAACAAGTTTGGAAGAATTGCAAAACTCCCGTCTAGAAAGCTTTTGACCAAACTGTGATCATACAGATACTGTTTCACTTGCAAACAGAGTTGAGGCGCAAGCCCACCCAAAAACACCCGCTTCATGGCCCCTGTCTTTCCCACAACAACCTTCTTCTTTGCCAAATACTCTTAGATACGTTCAAAATTTGAAATGTATTCTACCAAACTTTGCGTGT
>CM062615.1:33842862-34187862 GCA_025617555.3 Puccinia polysora
TGGGCTCTATGGTGGCTTGAACCAGTGAGCTTGGTGTCAGATAATCCCAGGGTGGGCCCAGTACCTAACCACCAACATACTAATAAGACGTATGGGTTGTGCAGACGTTTTGAAAACTATATTTGTGTTGTGGCTGACAGTCATGAAGTGTTTTGGCTGAAATTCACTATTAAGAAAAAAAAACAATTGCCGGTTTGCTAACCCATTGAGTGATGAGAATGAGATCCAAATCCACTACCCATGATCCAAACTCGGGAAGTTGGATGAAGTTCACATTGACTAACTGATACTTACCTCATGCGTGCGTGATGCCTTGGGGATGATGACTATGGTCATCAAGTAACGAATTCGATCGACCCTAAGATCCAATAGTAGAATTATATCTATACATCTATATTATTTATTTTTTTATTAAAGATCATCCATAAGATAAAAAGAAAGAGCCCATGCGATGACTGTGAGACGATCTAGTTCACAAGTTTTTTTTTTTTCATTCATTCAGTCATAAATGTCTCCGTTCGGTCATCACCGGCTGGGGTACGTACCACCGATTTCCTACAGCCATCAAGCCTCCTCCGGCTTCCTCCTCTACCTTAATCCTAACTTGAACTCCACTCCATTCCATTACTTTTTTTTTCTGGAAAAAGGAAAAAAAAAAAAAAAATATAGCCCCCGGAAAAGAATGAAAGGCAGGGTTTGTTACATATATGTTGGTCCAAGTTTGAATTCTTGGGGTTCCTTCTTTTTTTAAAAAAAAGAAAATAAATAAATAAAAACTCATATGTCTTCCTCTGTTATAGCTCTATTGCTTGTGTTCCGATCGCAAGCAGAGTGTGGAGGGATCAAGATGGATGGATTAGGTGAGGATGAGGATTAATGAGAGCCGACGGGATGCTCATCCAGTACGGTATCATGCACAATCTACATAGTTACGTCCTCCCTCTAGACTCAAACTGCTACTGAACCCAATCATGACGGAGGAAGGCAAATAAAGCACACACGCAAAAAACAAATCGACAAGTTACCTCAAGATGAACAATGCGCTCGGAGGGCCCGTGCGACTTCAAACATTAATAATTAATTCAACCTCATGATTTCCATGATCGTTGAAATGGATTCAAAATAAGAAAAAAAAAACACCGAGATCTTCGATAATAATTAAATAGAAAAACGGGCACAAATGTTGACTTCGATCAGTCGATATATAAATAGTTACATTCAACGACGAATGAGGTTAACAGTTTCTGATCAACATTCGAACGTTATTTAACAACACTTCGACCATCAGAAGATACTGGTGACCATCAGCGTCCCTGTTCTCGCCACCCCCACCACGATCGCCAGCCATAGCGTGATAGTTATCCTCTTCACGGGATCCTTCTCGTTCTTCCCCGTTCCGAGGCTTACTATTTCCTCTCTCGGATGAGTCCGCCATGGACGCCGGGTCAGAATTCGATGTGGACCACACCGATGCTGCCCTCAGTAACTCGTTGGAGTTTCTGAACTCGACTTCGACTTCGTGTGTGGAGATTCCATTCTGATTCCAACGAGAAAACAAGGATCATATCAGCATCCCCAGCGAATAATGCTTCGATCGATACTTGTATTGGTTTTATTAGCAAAGAAAAGTTCGAAAAATCACCTGCTCGGACGATTTGACTTGAGTTAAATCGACCTGGCATATTTGATGCGAGTATGATACTCGATCTTTCACCCGTTTGAAATTGGGGGTAGCATGTTCAGGGGGCAAAGGTACTGAGCAATGAGAAAACAGCTTCAGTTTTTTTTCTTCTTTTCTGTTTCTTGGGATTTGGTCTTTCGAGCTTGCATCTTAGTTGCCTGAAGGAAACGAGGAAAAAATCAAAAGACAAACCTGGTTTTTCGACATTAACAGAAACCCTGAAATCGAAAGGTCGACCGGGACAATGGATGTCGAGATGAGCTAATTTCTCCTTGACGATTGACTTGTTCGGGGGTATGTGCGCCGAGGGATGATGATTATTGCGGCAGTCACGAGTGACCCTGATCTTGGGGTCATAGAACTCGTCGACCTCTTTGGTATGAGTATACTCAACCTTGGGGCCAGTATAGCCCGTCAAATTGGTCTCAGTCACTCTTTGGTTGAGCAACCTGTTCAGGCTTTCATGTTGGAGGACTGACACGTCGGTCTCAAATCGAGTATCCCTCGTATCTAGGATGGGTGTTTCGGTTCCTATGGGATAGTACATCCGATCGCCTTGGTTTCTTTTGTCCCGAATCGTTCCCAGTTTAGCCTCTACTTCGATGAGATGCCCTTCGCCTCGTTCCCAGTACGGTTGCGAATGTTTCCAGATGAATTGAGCTACAGTCCAAGTGAAGTCATCGTAAGGAGCGATCCCAAAGATCGATTCTTCCAGATGACTCTGAATCGTCAGCGTCGTCGCCGTCGTCGTCGAGGCTGTGGTCGATGCCCTGGATGAGGATGATGAGGATGATGAGGATGATGGATCGCGTTGGTCGTGGACTGGATTAGAGTGGATCGGTGTCCGAGTTGGGTATGGATGATGACGCTTTGAATTTGGCTTCTCGGGCCTATGAGGGTTGTTGATCGGATGAGCAGGCTGCAGGCCGTGTTCTGATGGGGATGGATAAGGATGATGATGGTAATCGGTTGAAATGATCGGGTTGGGATGGTGATAATGATGGGGGTCGATCATACCGGAGGATAGGGATGGATGGCTTGGATGGGTTGGGGTGGAGAACGATCTGTGTTGCTTGAGGATGGGAGATGGTAGGTCTGAGTTGATGATCGGTGGGGGCAAACGTCCGAGGGAGGATGAATGAAGGAGATCGTTGAGGGATGTTAATGGCCTGTGCGGTTGGGGGCGATCTTCATTGGAGTGTAGGGTGATGGTGGTCGAGATCGATTGAGGAGATTGAGAGAATCTTTCGGGTGTGTTGGATCGACTGAGGTGGGGATGATGAGGATGATCTGGGGTTAGCTTGGTTCGTTTGAACGGTCGATCGACTGATGGTTCTGACAATCTTGGGGTTTGAAGCTGAGATTGGAGGGAGGGGGATGAGAGTGATGGTGAGTTGTTTATGAGTGAGTATACATTCTTAGGTAGCCGATCGAGGGTTGATGAGCAGAGACTGACGCTGAATGGAATGATACGAGAAGGCTGTTGTTGAGTGGGCGGGTATGATGGTAGGGATGGCCGGTGGTGGTGTTGGTGATAGAAGAATGTTGTTGTGGGTGATGATGAAGATGATGATGATGGGGGATAGGTTGGGTTGAGGAGGGATGCTAATGAGGGGGATGAAGTATGATGATGATGATAGTCGTCCTCGTGGTGGTTATTGTTCTTGTGCTTGTTGTCGTTCTTGAGGTCGTGGTCGTGGTCGTGGTCGTGGTAGTGGTGGTCGTCGTGGTCGTCGTAGTCGCCCTGCTGTTGAGCTGCTGAGGTGTGGCTCTGTAGTCGTTCTTCCTCGGCCGCCTTCATCTTTCCTAGTGGGGCTGCTACGTCGGCTTATGTAATCAGCCCGAGTCCTCCTCGTCCAGCCAAGTCCTCCAAGGTTGTGGGGCTGAGGAACGTGTGACAGGCCTACGACAGCTGTTCGGTTTCAGGGCGAGCTCCCCAGTGTCACAGCCTGGATTCCGTGGGTCCTGTGACACACTTCGGCGTGTGGAGTGTATAGGAGGATGATGGATGTATCTGTCGATGTACTGTACAACTACATATTCAAATATCGTCAAACATGCGTGAGCCTGAGTTTGCAAGTCTTGGATCGTATCTCCATCGAGCCTGGAGGACTACACCCACAGATCCGGATCCTTGAGATCAAGGTTCAATGAATCCTAACTATTATTGCCTCGACGAGACTACGCGCGCGGGTTCGAAGATCCCAGCACTTTGGCCAGGGGCATACAACCTGCTAAACTACGCGGTGCATACCATGAGCAATCTATCGATCGTTCCGAGTCCTCGATCAAGCTCAACCAGACCCGGCTGCCTGCCTTGGGCTCACCTTGCGATTTCTCTCAACTCAATCGGGGCCTAAGCTACAGGGTAGGTGGGAGTTCGTCGATGGGAACGTTCGATCACTGTACCAGTTCGTACTACCATCTGTGATCTACCGAGTTTGCCTCTTAGCACGCTTGGGATTGATCATGCGGCAGGATGACGATCGGGCGATAGGAGGAGAGAGAAGGCAGAGAGACCAGCAGCGGGGGGTCGATCGGACCAATCGAGGCTAGTATGACTGTGATGGTGCTGGGTTTCGTGAGGTGTACGACCTATCGGGATGAGTGCCACAGAATGTCGGGAGGGTGGGTGATGATGTGTATGGATGGGGTGGCGGGAGGCCGTGAGAGTGGGTGGTAATGGGTCGTTGTCAGCTGATCAATGTCCATGGAATTCGAGGGACTCAATCGGTCGGTGGTCGATGACGGCCGTCGACTTGGATCGGCTCGAGGGGGCGTCGGTGTCGGTGGTGTTGACGAGGTGGAGGCGCATACAGCTCAGTGTCATCATCTATCCTTCCACGAATGAAACGATGTCTCGATCGATCCGTTGTCTCCTTCCCTCTCACTCTCGGGCGCTGTCCCCCCGGCTAAGGCTTAGGTACGGTTCTGGATGATCGATACAGAACGAGCGGGGAGGGGGGGAGGGGAAGAGCTCGAGTCTCGAGACGAGTTGGATCGACTGAGCGCCTCCTATTCCTGGGTCTCAGGAGTGCTGACGATGATGGCCTGTCTGCCTGCCGCTGATCCGTCGTGTTCGTGGATGTTGATGGACATACAGGGGCAATCCATGGGCTGGTAGGTAGCAAGTCGACAAGCTGGGAGGTCGGTCGTTGAGGGATCTAGTCTAGCTAATAAGTAGATAAATAAATAATATTTCAAGTAGCAGTAGACCATCATCAGCCAGTCACCCTCTCATCGGTTTTCTATGGCCCCTTCATCACTAGCGCAGCCGAGTCGAGTGATAAGAAGCAACAGGAGACGCGAAGAAACGAATTATGGAGATAATGTGTCAGGGTAGCTGGGTGGTGTATGTGTAAATATTGATATATTGTATTGTGCATACAATCCTCACATACGGTCTACAGCTCATGACGAGTACGTAACCCACCGAACCGGACGTTGAGAAATCTTTCATTTTCTCCAAAACTTGAACTCCACACGACCCGTTTGGATCCCAGCGCATCGTTGTATTCATCTTCCATCGTGTCTATGGGCTGCTCCCAACAATCTTTCGTCGGTCCTCCCCAGCCCAGACAGAGATCGTGGTACGCATGTATTAGATATGTATCTATGTACATACACAATCCGTTCAGTCACTCCTACTAGCTCAAGCGCCAGTTGCCTATCGATCGATGCACATTGCACACCGTCGGCGTTCAAGCGCCAACGAGTTTCAAAGTGGTCTAAAAAATAAAAAAATAAAATCAAAAGGCTCAAGTTGCCATCGACCCTGGTGTGAATCGGTGGGTGTATGTGTGTGTGTATGTACATACATACAGATGACTACAATGGATCACTACTACCACCGAAGTGGTGCGATGTTCACCAGGAGAAAGAGCTGATTCATTCATTCATCTTCATTTACAGTACAAGGACTACTGTACTCTATGCACTGTACCTATCATGTCTTCCATCTCATGAGCAAGAACGAAACCAAATCTAATGTCTTCATCCATGTTCCTCGCTCGGAAAAAAAAATTAAAAAAAAAAATTCTCTCCTCATAGTAATGACTGAACCAGTCTCCCAATATGCGCCGAGCTCCCGTCATGAATCAGTGCTACTAGGTATTATACATCCTAGATACTCAATCACCATCTACGTCATCAATCCCTTCACACAACTTATAACCGCTCAGTGGACTCACCGGATCGGGTTTATCCCTCAACGATCAGCCCATCACCGGCCCAGATCGTTGACACTGAAAGCTAAGTCGGCTTTGATTCATTATTAGCCTAGACCAAAACCAGTCGGTGCCTTTACCAGTCGGCTCCTCGCCAGCTTGGGCTTGTTGAAAGGCCCCGAAGGACATAGTGACTTATTCTCTTCGATCTTTCAATAAAAAAGTCCGATTCGATATGAATTTAAGAATCATCAATCCTGTCACAGTACATTCTTGGCAGTCAAACACTACTACAGACGATCCCAGTGCTCTCTACAACGAGTCAAGTAGGATTGTAGGATGGGGGTCACCAGACTGCTCACCTGGTTTTTTGTTTTGTGGATGGACTATATTTAATTATGTAGGAGAAACATTGAAGTATTGTTTTAGGTCTAATTAATATGTGTAAACCGTGAAGGATGAAGATGAATATGGTGTTTGATTCAACTCAAAATCAACCTGATGGGCTTTGAAAAGTCTCAATCAAGAATCACTCCGGATTTTCTAGTTAGTTATTTTTATTTTTGCTCTATATAATTATTGCTAGGTGAAAGTTTGATGTGTTGTTGTGACCAGTTCTGAAATTTAGTTTGATGAATTTGGAATCCAACATTGTGACCTTGTTCAACAAATTCAACTTTTCATCATGCCATGATTTTTTTTTGACAGATTTTAAATGATCCTCAGATAATCAGCAGACTTTCTGATATTTATTTTTGATCTCAAGTATGAAAAAAAAGTATATTCATGGTTTGTGAAAAAAATAAAAATCCAGAAGTATTCCCAATCTCATTTTGGTATATTTTTTTAATATGCTTGACTAGAGTATTACCCCCCAAATTCAGGGACTGATTGAAATTTAATGAATTGGATTGGGAATGAAATCTGGGTTGATTGGAAAGATGTGAAAAATAAGAATGATTTTTTTTAATTTTCAATTGAATCAAGATTAAGGTAAAAAATATGTGTCAGTTTATTGCTATAGGAGTAAGCCAAACACAATAGACATTTAAAGAAAATCATTTTCTGGGATGTATAGGATTCAAGCCCCCATTGTAAACAATGTTATCAGTTTCAAAAGAAGATTTGGTTGTGAGTGTGATGTGAGACCACTACCCTTGTTGAGTGGCAGGATCTGCTCCTTGAAAATACTAAAATATCACTAACCATGGTTGAACACTGTATCTTGCAGATAAAAGACCAAAATCTGAAAATTTTCTGACCTTTGGGTTTGTTAATTTTTATTGAGAGAGCCAAGTCTACTGGAAACTGTTTGAAAATCATCTTGAAAGGGAGGCAATCTTCATCAGGATCAGTAACCAAGACAATGCTGGGAATGGAAACCAGCCTTCCTTTTGAATCACAAGTGGAAATCTTTGAAACTATAAAATTTCTTGCCAATCTGAAAAAAAAATCAGGCAAGTTAAATTGCAAAACCCAATTTTGAAGTGGGTGGACAAAGATTGTGGGACTGACTCCCCCCCTGATTTTTTCCCACTTTTCTTTTCAAGCTTTTTTTAATTTTTTTTTTCTCACAAATTGAAAGGAGAGAATTGTTAAAAAGATATTTATTTGACTACCTGAGCATGTTAATTTTGATTTCCAATGATTTTATATATTTAATTTAAAAAAAATAAGAATTATATAAAATTGAGAGATAAAAATATAGAATAACTTCCCTTTTAATGGAGCATGGATTTTGTTTGTTTTTAAAAAAAAGAAAAATGCAAAATACTGAACCATCAAAAATTGATGGGATTTGGTTAAGATAGAGGTAAGATGATGAGGAATAATATAAAAATGAAAAGAAACAGAAAAACTTGATTCTACCATTGGGTAGAACCACCACAAGCCTTGATGAAAGCTTGCAGAAAATTAGGCATTGAGGTGATGTGATTCTTGAGGGTTTGACACAGAAAGTTTTCCAAGGAGCTTTGGAGGGCCTTTTCCATCTCAGGGATTGATCTTGGTTGGAAAATTTTTGGATATTATTTTTCAAAACTTTCCATAAGTTTTTGATTTGATTGGGGTTTGGGGACTGAGCTTAGTCAAGCTATTTTTTTGATGCTGGTGCATCAACATTCTTTTCTTATGCAGGACTCATGGACTGGTTCCCCATCTTCTATCAAGAAAACAATTGGATTAATTGAGGTTGCTGATCCAGGGGAAAAGAATTCCTTTTTAAACAATTTTGATGAAATCTTTTATGGGTTCTTGTTTTGGTTCCATGATGAAAAGTGGGGAGGTGCTTGCACCAATGAAGAAACCCCACACCATAATCAAAGACTTCCCACTCTTGAATGTGGGGGCCAACAGTTTGGACTTGGATTTCTCTTGAGGGGTCTTCCAGACCATCACTTTCTTGGAGTGTTTTACAATTTGAAATTTGGATTTTTTGGTCCAAATGATCTTCATCAAATTTTCAAAAGTCCAGTCTTGGTGTTTGAAAGAAAATTTAATTCTTCTTTGTTTTTGATCATGATTAATAAATGGCTTCTTGGAATCCACCCTTGGAAAAAAACCCATCTAATTAGCTTACTGTTGGATTGTCTGTGTTGAGACACCCTTCTTTATTAATCTGAGTTTGGTGGCCTTCATCTTCTGTGAATGGTTGATGACAAACCCCAGCTCCCAAAGGTTTCAATTATTTAATTTTAAAGGTCTTTGTGGGGTTTTTTAATTATTCCTCTTTTTATGAATAGATTGAGGAATTTATAGATTTGAGATCTCAGAATGCCCAGTTTGAAAACAATGGTGTTTCCTGATGCACCTCCTTTGTACATACCAACAATGCTTGCCTTTGTCTTGTCTTTTAAGGTTTTTTTCAAATTTAAATTAAATGAAAATAAAATTATAAAGAGAAAAAAAAAAGAAAGTTTGAATGATGTGGAAAAAAAGAAAGGAAGAGAAAATGACTGACCAAAGTCATAAGTTTGAAGGACATAGGGAGAGAATTCAAAATGATGAAAGGGGAGATGGCAGAAAATCAATTGATGTGATCAAGAGGAGGATTGTTGAATCTCTTTGAACACCAAATTTGTGCAAATATTTCTGTTTTATATGAAGTGCATGGGTGTGGGAGCTATGAAAACAGTCCCACAACTATTTTCAACCCCCTGTATGGGGGAAAAAAAGTTGTTTCACTTGTTTGAAATGAGCCCAAGTGCCAACACTCCAAAATTTGGAGTGATGTCTAGGCAAACTAGATAAGCAACTAACCTTGAACTTTTTTTGATATTGATCTTCCTGAAAATTTCAATATTCTTCTATTCAATCAGGTAAGTTTCATTTTCCTCTCATTTCAAACTCTTTTTTCAAAAAAAAAAGGTTTTTCTTCAATTTTATCAAAGAAACTAATTTTTTTATCTTCAAACTTCTAAACATGATAGATTTGTGTCAAACAAATTCAAAAAAAAGATCCATCAGATGAGGTCCAGGCACAGATTGTGGTGATTTAAAAGGGTGGAATGTTGGCTAACAAGATAACCAAGAAATTGGAACTCAACCAATACATGATATATAGCCTTCTAAGAAAATATAATTTATGAGTGACCATTGAAAAACAAAAGAAATTAGGGTGTATCAAATTTAGCAAACCTGCCATTAGAAACCCGCCATTCTTTTGGCTAAACCCGCCATTCTTTTGGCTAAACCCGCCATTCTTTTGGCTAAACCCGCCATTCTTTTGGCTAAACCCGCCATTCTTTTGGCTAAACCCGCCATTTTTAATGGTTTATTTCTGAAATGATTTAATGGTGTATTTCTGAAATGAACATACCCCCTAACTGGTGTATTTCAAAATGGCAGGTTTCATGAAAATTGGGGGTTTCAAACATCAAACACACCATTATCATCCATCCACCATCCATTGCATGCAAAAAACCCATCCACACCTCCACCTCAGCAAATCCATACCAATCCCATCCCCATCACATAACACACATCTCTTCACATCTCCATCACATCACACACATCCCATCATAATCTCATCACCCCACATCACATCACCATCTTTCTCAACATGTCCAATCAAACTTCCCAGCAGCAAGTTGAAACCAAAAAAAAGCTGACTGAACTTTTTTTATTATTTGAATTTGATTCAGAATCTGATTCAGACTCCAATTTGGAATCAACTTGGTTAGCTTTGAATTTTCTATTTGAAAAGCAATAAATTGTTCCAAGAAGACACACTCTCCACAACCCTATATATGTAAGGCAAAAGCTTCATCTGCTCCCCAACTTAAGCTTTCAGCAACTTTTCCAAACTTTATTGCCTTCATTCATGGAAGGTATGGAGATGATTGAAGACCACAAAATCATCCAGAACAATTCTCAGAATCTTCAAAATAATCAAGCTATCCAACTGGCCGTTGCTTTTTGTAGATTGGGATCAAATGGAAATGGAGCAGCAATTCATCAATTAGAAAATCTATTCTTGGTCAGTTATGGATCCATTGACTTATACACCAAAAGAGTCATGATTGCTATCCTATCTTTCCATTTCTGGGTCCTTTTTTGGCCAAAAAAAGAAGAAAAAAAGTAGATAACTCAATTAATGGAGCCTGAAGGCTTTCCCAGTGTGGTGGTTATTTAAAGACACGGAGGCAAGTGGGCTCACCACTGGACATTCAACTTAGAGCAGCTCAGCTGTGGGTGGAAGTCTGCAGTACAATAGGCTCAGAGAAGCATGTTGGCGGGCTGTCTATTCCAGAATAAAATAGCTGATGGCTTGGCATTGGTGCGGCGCGTGCCTTTTGCGGGCAAAATGACAAGTATTTGCCAGAGTTTTTCCTTTTGAGGACATTGCACGGTTGAACATAACTTTCCCTCCCCAGTGGTGGGTTTACTAATGCTGAAGCAAGTGATCAAAGCTAAGAAGTAGGGATTAGGCCAATTATGGGAGAAGCACTGATATTGCGGAGCACTGTCTGGAAATGAAGGCTAAAGTTGAGAAGGCGGCGTGCAGATTGTTGGGGATTCATAGTTATGCTGCATACGGGATTGGGAGTAATCTGCTAGGGAAGATTGATTGGGATCTGTTGTTAGTTATGCATTGGCGCAACTAAACTGTTAGGGGGAATTGGAAACAGGATTATTGAATCTACTGCAGCTCATTGGATTGGGTAAGGATTGGACTTTTGGTAAGGAGGATCAGTGCAAACGCATGGAGGCAGTGGGAAAAGGGGTCTTTCATTAACAGTTCACATTCCTTTTTTGGAGTAGCAAAGGGGGGTCAGGGTGGAATTCACAGTGTGGCAGTCTTTTATAGACGCATGTTGGAATGGGCTGTGCGCTCAGCAATGGGTGCGGATTTGCTGCAGCAAGCCACGCTGCGGGCTCAGCAGAAGTCAAATCAGGCTTGGCATCTGGAGATGCGGGGTGGATCGGATTGGATTGGACAGATTGCGCATTGCAAGACACGCCAATGTACCTCAAATATCTGGAATAGTTTGTTAGGCGGATTCAGGCATGCGCAGGGGGCTCCCAGTTGGGCGCAGCGCAAGGGCCTTGTCATGAGAACGATGAACCAGGCGGACCTAATGGCAGGCCGGCAATACAGATGGGATATGGGATATGGATCATGGGATGGGGATGGAAGGATAGAGTCTGGGCTAGGGTTCTTTACTTAGGGGTTGTAATTCATTATTCTTGTTTACTTGTGGTTGTACTTAGGTTAGGGTTGAGGGGAAGGCTACTTAAACTGAACCCTCAACCCGGATGGCATAGGAGGAGGAGATTGGATTATGACATCAGGGGAAGGCTCTTTACACGCATCTGTCTTACCCTCTATCTCTCAGTTGTAGGGTGAACAGTTGCACTCAGGGTTTACAGATGCAAGGGATCAATAACTTCCAAAATTGGGAACCATTCAAAGAGAAGCTCTCTTCTGATTTCCACATCTGGGGGTCTGGCCAGGAAGTAACCTTTTGTTCCTTGTCTCTCAAAACTAACAAGCCTGATTTCCCAGTACCTCCCATTGACCGCTTTGGGGTTGTCTAACGTTACCCCTACTCCTCTGGTTTCTTGGAAGCAACCTCCATCAGGGGCAGAATATGGTGTCCCTTTCTCCGACAACATTTCCAATCAAAAGAACCTTTGCATCAGGCCATGGGACTATCCACACATTTGGTTCAACACCAAGGATGTTGAGAGATTCCTTGCGCGATACAAAGGAATAGCCAACGCAGAAGGCGCAACAGGTTTGGATAAGGCTTGTCTAATTGTCCTTTTCATTACAGACAAAGAGAAGCTTTGGGATGTGGAAGAGATGGAAGGATATGAGGAACTCAATTGGCCAAAACTGAAGGCAGAAATCATGGAGTGGTGGGGAAGACCCAAACCTTGGTTTGGGGAAAGCAACCTTGAGCAAGCCACAGTGGAAGCAAGTGAAAATAGTGGAGTCCGGACACGGGTGCAGTTGGGGGAGTATTTAGCAATGTTTTACCGGACCTAAAGCTACTTGGAAAAGAAAGAGGTGATAGCGGGGCAGACAGGCGTGATGAAGAGGGCATTTTTGGGTGGACTTGGTCCCCAACTCCGTGCGCAGTTGCAGCAGCACTTGTACAACAACAACTTTGTAAAGAGGTTGTTGGATGGGAGTCTCCTCTTCCTCCTCCTCCTCCTCTGGCTTCTTGGAAGCAACCCTCATCAGGGGAGGGATACAGTGTCCCTTGCTCCAACAAAGGCGCCAATCACAAGCCTGTTTGCATCAGGCCGCAGGAATATCTGCACATTTGGTTCAACACTGAGGATGTTGAGCAATCCCTTGTGCAATACAAAGGAATCTCCAATGCAGAAGGCGCAATGGGTTTGGATAAGGATTGTCTCATTGTCCTTTTCATTATGGACAAAGAGAAGCTTTGGGATGTGGAAGATATGGAAGGATATGAGGAACTTGATTTGCCAAAACTGAAGGCGGAAATCTTGGTGCAGTGGGGAAGACACAAACCTTGGTTTTGGAAAGCAACTTTGAGCAAGCCGCAGCAGAAGCAAGTGAAAATGGTGGAGTCCGGATGTGGGTGCAATTGGGGGAGTATTCAGCAATGTTTTACTGGATCTACCGCTACCTGGCAAAGAACAAGGTGATAGTGGGGCTGACGGGCGCAATGAAGAGGGAGTTTTTGGGTGGACTTGGTCCCCCAATTCATGCGCAGGTGCAGCCGCACTTGTGCAACAACAACTTGGTAAAGAGGTTGTTGGATGGGAGTATTGCGCTTCTTCTGGACATCCTGATCATTTTTTGGGTGGTGGAGAGCAAGTTGGACTTGGAGGGACTGATGGAGGACACAGAAAGTTCAAAGAAGTCCGCTTCTCACCCTCTGGCAGTGCCAATGCAGGCTCCGCTTGCAGGCCCCTCAAATATGGAACACGCCCCAGAAACAACACCAACAACAAGCCCGGAGATTAGCGAGATGATGGAATTGATGAAGGATTTACAGATCTTCCCAAGTCAAATTTTGTCAGTGCCCCGCAATCCGCCTCCTCAGGTGGTAGTGGATGAGATGGTTCAAGCGCTGAAGGATTGCAGACACAATAGGATTCCTCCAACAGTGCAGCAGGTGAACGTGGCTTGGGATGATGCGGAGCACAAACTAGTGGGCATGAAATTGGTTTCAACTCTGCTGGCTTATGTTCCAATGAGGATTTCTGGAAGGAAGGTATGGGCACTGGTGGATAGTGGTTCCATGGTGAACCTCCTTCCGTCTAGATTGGTTGATGAATTGGGATTTTTTTGGCAGAAATGTGCAATGGGGCTTTGCGGGCTTAATGGCAGGGCATGTTGCATGGATGGGGTTGCGGAGGAGGAAGAGGTTGAGGTCTCAAGGCTCTGTAAACCACTTTCTTTTCTATTGGCTGATTGCAGGGAGGCTATTTTAGGGGGGCCATTCATGTTTGGGTTCCAAGTGCAATTGACGTTTGATCCAGAGGAGGGGACGGAAGCATTGAGGGTGGAAGATTTGTCCAGCGGGCAATTCAAAACCACAATCTGCAATCAAGGGTTGGGGAAGTCAACACAGGATTTTGCAAGAGAAGAGGAGGAGAACCCCATTGCAGAGTTGGTTTGCAAGGGTGGGCCAGAGGTGGATTTCAACTAGTTGCCCAAGGTCACTGCACAAGGCAAGCTCCCGTTTTGTGCAGGCCGTCAACTAGAAAGGAGCAGGGGGGAAGTAGGGAAGAAAGGTGGGACCCGCGGGTGCTGGAAGTAAGTCCCTTTCCTCAGTATGCATCTCCAGGACTTACTTTGCAAAAAAACTATCATTGTGCCACGCTTGTGAGCAAAGGCAAAAGCCGCGGTTTGGTTTTCACTAGGACTCATGGTAACGGATGCATGCAGATGGGGTGGTGCAATTTCAGGAAGTATAAGCCAGTTTTGCGGAAGGTCTGTCCCTGGAACAAAGCAATGCCGCAGGATCTGAATGGACCACTGCAACCAATCCCTTGGTCATGGGATCCTTGGGAATCTCTGCTGAAGGTGTCAGAATGGGTGACGCAGTTGGAGACAATTAAGGATGAGCAAGTTGGGGCCCTTAACTTTGGAATGCCGTGTTGGTTAAGCGCAGAGGAACAGGATTTGATGATTTCAGTACTTTTCCTTTGGGAAAGAGCACTTGCATTTGGGCCTGAAGAGCAGGGACTGTTAAAGAGCAAGATAGGAGACCCTTATGTGATCCCAAAAGTTCCGCATGAGCCTTGGAAGATCAAGCAGATTCCAATTCTGCAGGCGGTTTGGGGGACCTTCTTGGAGCTGGTGCATAAGTGTGTAGGGACAGGCCTTTAAAAGCAATCAACATCAAGTTACTCAAGTCCAATCTTTGCGGTGGTTAAGCAGGATGGGAAGTCATTATGGATCATTCATGATTTTCAGAGGCTTAATTTGTTTAAAATCCAAGAAGCAGGAAAACCTCTGCGCCCGGTGTGGAATTCAGAAAGAGGACTTCTCCATTTATGGTTCCAAGTTCGGAAGTTATTGATCCCTTGCGTCTGTAAAACCTGAGTGCAACTGTTCACCCTCCAACTGAGAGATAGAGAATTGAGAATAAAGATCCTTCCAAAACCTATGAAATCCAATTTTCCTCCGTGATTCAATGATCCTCCCTAAAACTGGGTTGAGGTTGCGGCTTAAGTAGCCTACCCCTCAACCCTAACCTAATTAAAACCAGAAACAAGCAAGAATAATGAAATACAACCCCTAAGCACAGAACCCTAGCCTCAACCCTACCCTTCCCATCCCATAATCCACAACCCATATCCCATATCCATCCATTGGTATTTCCCGCCTGCCATTACAACCACCTGGTTTGTCCTCCTCATGACCCGTCCTTGCACCACGCCCAACTTGGAGCCCCCTGCGCATGTCCGCATCTGCCCAAAGCGCCATTCCAGATATTCAAGATATATCAGTGTCTTGCAACACGTGATCCGCACGCAATCCATCCAATCAAATCCAATCCATCCTGCATCTCCAGATGCTGAGCCCAATTTGACTGCTTCTGATCCCACAGCGCAACTTTCTGCAGCAAAGCTGCACCCATTGCTGGGCCTGCTTCCCCTGCTGAGCCCACAACTACTTCTGAGCGTGCAGCCAGTTCCGACTTGCGTCTATAAAAGACCACCACATCCCCCCCAACTTGAGTTCTTTCCCCGGAGATCCACCACTATCTTGCCTGCCTCCAAACATACCCTAGCTATACCACCTCCAACCGCACCCCTTCATCAAACAAAAGAAAGAAAGAAAAAACCCCATCCAACACTCTTCAATGAATGTCCTGCACATACTGCAGCCGGAACAGCCTTTTGTGACAAATCCCCCCAGGCTGGCGCGCCTGTGTCCGGTGCCAAGCCGGACACCGCCACTGATCCCTGTCGGAGGGCATGCCACGCAACTGCCCCCAAGTTTTCCCGCGCAAGAGTACCCGTTGCAACTCCTTTGTGATCTCAACAAATGAGTGGACCCCGCCCGGATTGCCTCACAATTGTCCACAACGCACCCTGCAAAATCCTCCATTGCGCAAGAACCACAACTTGGGCTCGCCGTTCCGCTGGGCTGGACCTCCAAGGTGCCAGGATTTCCCAAACTTTGCAGCCTTCCAGAACGCTGCCCACGAGTGAGCCGCGCCGGTACAAATGAACGTGCCAGTAATGGACCCAAGAATCCCCAACCATCCGGCTGCTCCTCCTCCACACCCACCAAGTCCAGCTCCTCCTCCACCGCCACTGCGTCCCCCTACTCCTCTGCCACCATCACCATCTCTTGTTCCAAGGTCATCACCAGAGCCTGCGCCCGCCCCGTCTCCCATGGTGATTGAGTTGTCACCGGAACCCGCGGCTGCTGCAACCCCTCTGGCTGCAACTCACAAGATCCTGGAAATTTTCCTAGTTCCAGCACTTCCCTTGGCAAGGCTTGACACAATGGTGAACAACGCGGACAAACTCCTCCGGCAGTTTCTAGCAGTCCCCTACGCACACACAGCCAATGCCCAATGCAAGGTCTTGGAGGCTTTCCAATCCCTAGCCGCGGCGGCTTGTGTGGATGCGGAGGATGTAATGAGGACTTGGCCGGTGCAGGCGGATCACCCCCCTTTCTTCTTTCTTTCTTTCATTCCATCTTGTATCCTCCCACGCGCTTTTGTAAAGATAAGGAAATTTGCTGCGCCATCCTGAGCAGCCTATGGGCTTTGTGAGAACCCTGAGAGAAATAAGATCCACGCGTGAGACCCGCGCTTTGAGAAGGATCCGGGCCATTGAGAGTATCCGGTGAGAGTAAGAAAATCCCCACATTTAAGAGCAACCCACAAGAGGGAGAAATTGGTGAGAGTGAGAAGTATCTGGTCAAGGTACCTGGACCACCCCAGAAAAACTGCCACACAGTTCCCCGTACCCATCTAAAAAACAGAGAGAGTACAAAGAAAACCAGCTGCAGGCGCAAATCCATGAGAGATAGAAAGAAAAAGAATCCGCCCAAACCCATTTGCACCTTCCATCTATAAGATAACCAAGAAAACTTAGAAAGATTTTTTTTGTTTTGTGAACACCAACCCATTGCTAAGTCCGCGCTTTTGCTCTTTTACCCACATCCATTCCATGCAACGCGCTTTCCTAGTTCCATGAATCACCCGTTGGAAATTGTCCATGTGTTTGCTTACGGAATGCGGGGCTGGTCCTTGCGTCAACGGACTCAGCTTTGTGCCGTGCCTGTACCTAAAAGAAACCATCCATAGCCAGCAATAATCTGAAAAGCCAATCCAGAGAGAAGAAAATAAGAAAATGAACATTCTGGGGTGTCTAGTTATTGTGGCTGTGAACCGGCTAGAGCACCCCCTCACCAAATCCAATCATATCCCCTATTCATCCATTGTCCCCCCCAACTTGGCTGCTGTCCCCAGTGGTCTGCAGTTGTTTACTCCGCCGGGCGCAAGGCATGCGCGTGGGCTTGTCCTTGGAGGAAGGATTGGCATTGTCTCCCCTTTGCTATCTGAACCATCCATCTTGTTGAATGATGTTGAGCCCTGCGCAAATAACCTTTTCACGTGCAAAGCCGCAGCCTTCTGCTTGAGCAGATTTCTGTCCAATTCCTCCAGCTGGTTGCTACCTCTGGTGAACTTGGAAATCACGCGGAAAGGCCCATTCCATCAATTAGAAAACAGCTTCCCCCACTGAGTTTCCAGGCTCCAGTTGTAAAGCAGAACAAAGTCCCCCTTCCGCAACAGATCCCGGAGTTTATGTGCGCAGCGCTTGTCCCAGTAGCGGACGGACTTTGTGTGGGTTCCCTTCAGTCTTCCAGCCACTTTCTCCAGAATCTTGTCCTGTTCCAGGAGTTGCTTGGCGCGGTCTTTGACTAGCTCTGTGGCCGTCTTAACCTTCCACCATTCAATACCCAGAAAAGTTTCCAGATTGATGTCAACTGGCAGCATGGGTCACTGCCCAAATAGCAGCTTGTACGGCAAATAACCTGTTGATCTCTTCACCAAAATCCGATCCACAAAAAGAAAAACCGGAAGGGTTTCCTGCCACTGCTTGCCATCCCTGCCGCACATCTTCACCATTGCGTCCTTGATCAGCTGGTGAACATGCTCAATCATCCCCACGCCTTCTAGATAGTACTCCGTCACTTGCCCAAACTTTTCTCTGCAACTTTGCACCAACTCCGCCAACCGTCCCCAGAACTCTGCACCCCCATTGACTGCTACCAGCCAAAGTGATCCATAACGCGCAAACCAATCTTCCTCCAGAAAATGACCAAATTTTTTGGCCAAAAGCTTCACCAGCGGCCGCGCTTCCGCCCATCCCAACAGATTGTCCCGGGCAACAAGGAGGTATGCAAAATTACCTGCCTTGATGTGCATGAAATCCAGAGAAACCTGACCAAACAAGGCATCCTCTCCAGTGGGGATACCTACTTTGAAAGGTAACGTTGCACTTTGCTTCTGACATGCTTTGCACAACTGCCCCACTTCCATACCGCACGTACTACCCCCAGCCACCCAAACCTTGCCTGCACCAGCTTCCAAGTTTTGAGCTTGCCGCAATGGCCAAGATTGTCATACAGACTTCCCAGGATTACCTCCTGATCCTCCCTCAATGTGCTGACCATGAGCGGTATGGGCGCGCTCTGCCGCCATAGCTGTCCTTCCTGCTGGTGGAAATTTCCCACTCTCTGGTGAATCCATCAAACAACCTTGGCCAGCGTGTCATCTGGAAACCAAAAATCCCCCAAATATGAACTGAGGACCGCATACCTTCCAGACTGCTGGAGCAGAAGTTGCACACCTACTTCCATCACCCCTACCTTAACCGTTGGGGCCTCCACATCCAATGGTTCTGTGCCTTTGTACGGATCATCCCGCGGGTAACAAGACAGAGCGTCCGCCATTGTAAAAGCCCTCCCTGGAACATGCACCACCGTGAAAGAGAACAACTGAAGGAAGGCAACCCACCTGGTCATAAGTGCATTTGGCAGCATTGGCAAATTGATCATCCGCGCCAGCGCCTCTGCATCCACTAGAAGCACAAAGTGAGTCCCCCATAGCAGATGCTGAAAACTCCGCACAATCTTAGTGAACCTGCAAAGCTCCAACTTTGGCTGTGAGTAACGGCTCTCTGTTGGCATGAACATAAGGGACTTGTAAAGGACCGGAAAATCCTTCCCTGCATCCTCCTGGGTCAGCACCGCCCCCGGGTAAAGCTTGCTCAAATCCACGGCCAACTTACTTCCTACCACGTCATAATCCAAGTCCTGCAGCACAATATTGCGCCCAACAATCTCCTTGAGTTTGTCAAAGGCAACATCACAGTTTGAACCCCAGGTCCATTCCGCGCCCTAAGGCGTCAACACCCTCAACGGACTAGCAACCTCTGAAAACCACTCAATGAACATCTGTACATAGCTACACAATCCCAAGAACTGGAGAATGTGAAATACAGTCTTTGGCATTAGCCACTCAAGAACTTTTTTGCGTTTCTTTTCCGCAATCCTCCTTCTGTTGAAAGCCACCCCATGTCCTAGAACCTCCAGCGCAGGTACACAGACTGCTAACTTTTTCCCTAACACTGTAAGCCCCGCCTCCTCAATCCAGAACAAGATCTGTTCCAGCGTTCACACGTACTCCAAGACAAATTTGCAAATTTCCAGAGCTTCTGTAAGCATTTCCCCTCCGTAATTTGTCTTTGGGACTTTGATGCCCGCATTTTCAATGAAAATCTGAACCCCCTCCAGAAGATTGTCCTTCAGAATTCAGGTCATCTGCGCTTGGCAAACTGAAACCAAGTTAGTAGCACCTTTCCGCAGCTGCGTCAGTTGCATCCTGCCCAATCCAGTTTCAAAGGTAGTCATCAGATGCAAAATCTGATCAAGTTTGCGCTGATCTTATCCACCCATATCATCCACCAGCCCGTAACACGCCCATCCTGCCATAGATTCCATAAACTTGTCCACGCGCGGAGGTCATCCTGCATCTTGGATTGTAAACAAATTGAGCCGCTGCAGATAATGAACAATCCGTAGTGACTTCCCATCCTGCTTAACCACTGTAAAGATTGGGCTTGAGTAACTTGATGTCAATTGCTTGTAGAGGACTGTCCCCAAATGCTCAGGCACCAGCTCCAAGAAGGGCCCTCAAACCCCCTGCAGAATTGGAATTGGCTTGATCTGCCAAGGTTTTTTTGGAACCATCAGAATCACATAAGGGTCTCCTATCTTGCTCTTTAACAGCCCCCGCTCTTCAGGTCCAAACGCGAGTGCTCTTTCCCAGGGGACAAGTACCAAAGCAAGCAAATCCCATGCTTCCGCGCTTAACCAGTCCGGCGGTCCAAATTTAATGGCCGCAACCTGCTCATCCATAATCCGCTCCAATTGCCTTACCCTTCCTGACACCTTAAGCCGAGATTCCCAAGGGTCACACAACCAAGGGATTGGTCACAGTGGTCTGTTCATATCCTGCAGCATTGCTTTGTTTTGGGGACAGACCTTTTGTGAAACCGGCTTATACTTCCTGACATTGCACCGCACCATCCGCATGCATCCATTACCATAGGTCCTAGTCAAAACCAAACCACGGCTTTTGCCTTTGCTCACAAGCATGGTACAATGATAGTGTTTTTGTGAAGTACCTCCCGGAAATTCACACTGAGGAAAGGAGCTTGCTTCTGGCGCTTGCACCCCCCGCGCTTCCTCCCTTCTGCCCACCTGCTCCTCACTGGTCAACCGCCCGCACAAAGCCGGAGCTTTCTCCGTGCGGTAACCTTGCCTGACTAGTCAAAATCTGCCTCTGGACCACCCTTGCAAACCAACTCCGCACCAGGGTCCTCCTCATCCTCTCTTGCCAAATCCCAGAACAACTTCCCCAACCTCTGATTGCAGATTGTGGTTTTGAATTGCCCACCGGACAAATCTTCTACCATTAACACTTCTGTCCCCGCCTCTGGATCAAATGTCATTTGCGCATGGAACCCAAACATGAATGGCTGTCCTAAAATGGCCTCCACGCAATCAACCAATAGAAAAGAAAGTGGTTTACGGACCCTTGCAACCTCAACCTCTTCCTCCTCCACAACCCCATCCACGCAACACGCCCGCCGTTAAGTGCAAAAAGCCCCATCACACATTTCCACCAAACCAATCCCATTTCATCAACCAATCTAGAAGGAAGGAGGTTCACCATAGAAACCCTATCCACCAGCGCCCACACATTCCTTCCAGAAATCCTCATTTGAACATAAGCCAGCAGAGTTGAAACCAATTTCATCCCCACTAGTTTGTGCTCCGCATCATCCCAAGCCACGTTCACCTGCTGCACTGTTGGAGGAATCCTATTGTGTCTGAAATCCTTCAGCGCTTGAACCATCTCATCTACCACAACCAGAAACACTGCCGCCAACTCCTTCAAGGTCAAGGGAATAGTCATTTCATTCCCCATCACCATACGCAAAATCTCCACTGCCAGATTCACCGGCTGTCCATCCATTTCCGGAATGCCCGCAATTGGCTTAGGAGCTGCTGGCGGTACCTGTTCCTTGGTGTCCAAATCCATCCTTTCCACTGCCACCAACTCCTCCATTTCTAAAAACCTCACCTCCCCTTCCATGCGTGGTGGTTGCCATACCCCAGGATTGGTGACAATCCCCAGCAAAGCTTGAGAAGTTACTGCCAATTCCTGTATTTGCGCGGGCACTTGCTCCATGACAGTTGGATTCCCGGGTTTGGAGGAGATCGGCTTGCCCATTGGGAACATGAATCCCATTCCTACTGGTCAAACCAATCCCACCTTAAGGTCCTTTTTCATGTTATTGCACCCCAACCGCCAATGCCCCTTTTCCCTGCAGTAATTGCATCACCGCAACACAGGCCAATTTGATGACAGAAGCGCTCCCTAAAGCTGAGGAGGCGGTGTGGTGCTCCAAAACCTAACCTATAGCCATCAGACTCACTTTTCTAGTATAAGGACAGCCCCAAGCATCAATCAGACCTCAAAATTGGATCCTACGCCAAAAATAACTCCTAGTCACTTGGCCAAAGTACCCCCCTATCTCTCATGGTTTAGAAGATACAGCCCAATTCAACCCAGGCCTACCCATACCCTACCAGGTGTCACAGACCAGTGAAAGTCATGGTCATACCTTGGATACCTTCAAGTACATACCCCATACAGTACAACCATACAGCACCAAACAAACCTGCAGCAGTATACATAATTAATATATGCAAGGCACTGCATGAAGAACCAAACAGATCACCTGTATACACAGCAATATATGCAATACACTGCATACAGAGGCTTTACAGCATCATACAGGACATAATACAGAAGCAATATATGCAAGGCACTGCATGAAGGACCAAACAAATGATCAACCACCACTATACAGAAGTAATTTATGCAGGGGGCACCTGTATCAATGCAGCACAGCAATGCATGCAAGGGTGTACATGCATGTAGATCCTGCACAGCCTCCTCCTCTGACCAGCCAAAATGCCTCATGAACTGTATTCACTGTATCAGGGAGACCCTCAGGGGCAGCCCTGAGGGTAGGATTTTCTATAAATAGAGGGCCTCTGTCCCCCATCCAGGTCCCATCATCAGATCCCCCCAGGTTCCCAGCCTGAGGAGGTCACCCCTTATAAAAGATACTAAGCCCTTATAAAAGAATACTAAGCCCTTACAAAAGAATAGTAAATTCTTATAAAAGAATAGTAAACCCTTATAAAAGAATAATAAACCCTTTATAAAAGATATCAAGCCCCCCTATAAAAGGAATTCTTAACCACCATCAACCCTTACCATCATCTTCTACCATAACCCATATTTTTCCCATCACCCATACTTTTCTCATAACCCATACTTTCCCCATAACCCATACTTTTCACATAACCCATACTTTTGCCATAACCCATACTTTTCCCATAACCCATACTTTCTTCATAACCCATACTTTTCCCATACTTTTGCCATAACCCATACTTTCTCTATAACCCATATTTTTTCCATAACCCATACTTTTTCCATAGCCCATACTTTTCCCATAACCCATACTTTTCCCATAACCCAGACTTTTCCCATAACCCATACTTTCTCCATAACCCATACTTTTTCCATAACCCATACTTTTTCCATAACCCATACTTTCTCCATAACCCATACTTTTTATCATAACCCATCAGTTCCCCCCATGCTCCCCTCCAGGGATCACCATGCCTCCTAGGCACCCTTAACCCATACTTTGACCATACTCAACCCATTATCCCATAACCCATACTGTAAAAATCATCAATCCCATAACCCATACCATCACCATCACCATCCACCATCAACCACCACCATTACCCTTGACCATCCACCATCAACCACCACCATTACCCTTGACCATCCATCATCATTATCCCATATCTTTTTGACCATGAGCCAACCCAATAACCCATACTTTTGACCATCCACCACCACCATTATTTACCCAATACCCCATACCTTTGAACATCACCACCATGTCCCCATAACCTAAACATCATCATCATCATCCACCATCACCATCATCACCATCACCAATCATCACCTACCTCAACCATCATCATCATCATCAAGCATCATCAACCATCATCATCAGTTATCAAGCCTAGTCTCAACCATTTCAGCTTTATCACTCACTACCTGTAACATCAAGGGAGTATTCATTAGTAACCAATAAAACAACATAAAGAATATATAAAGGATAAGACTAGAGAAAGGATTCTTCCCTTACTCAGCTTCTATCCACCAGGTCACCTATCTGTTCCACCATTTCTTCCTTATCAAGCTTGAATACATTGATCCTAGGTCTGATAGAGACTACTATAGTAGCAACTCTATTTGAAAATCAGCCACAAATCTCTTTTCTTTTATTGTTGTGAGACTACTATAGTACTTAGAGGGGCAGGCAATTCAAAACCACCCTTAGTCTTCATCTATCTTATTAGTAGTTGTAGTACTAAATTCCCCCTCAAGTGACTGCCAGCAAGCTATTTGCTAAAATTTACCGAATCCCAAAGGAGTCTCCACATCTGGTGTCCCAACAGTGGCCAATAATCTTCATTTTGGATCAATCACCTCAAGCTCATCAATTGGTAAGAAATTACCAGGAAGCATTCAAGACCAAGGATTTGAAGCACCTGTTAGGCAAAGAATCAAGAATCTAGTCAGTAAAATAAAGGAAAACCTCTCATTGGATCAAGAAAACATGGCCTCAGAAGAACCCACCACAGCAGATACCACCATTGACAGAATCAAGGAACATGAACAAAGGTTCATGGAACAGTCCAAAGAACTCAAGGAAACCAGGGATGAAATAACAAAAATCAAAAAATCACTTAGTGACATGTCCCAGATGCTCAAGCTTTTCATGGAGAACAATCAAGAAAGAACCATGCAAGGAATACCAGAAACCCCATATACCCAATCAGTTAGGTTCCAGACTTCTACCCCCAGGACTGGCATCAGACAAGGGCCAGTCAGAATATTATCAGAATCAGACCCACCAGAGGATAGTCCAGAGGTCACCACATTTCCAGGACAGATTGAAGATGAAAGAAACCATCAGCATTCCCAGTTCATCTCTATGGACCATCACCCAAGAAACACCACTATGGACCCCCCCTCTCCAACAACCTCTAGGATCAAGGATGTCCAGAATGGAGTAGTTTTAGATACTTCCAAATCACAGATTGAATTCAATGGAACTGAAGTGGAACTCTTCATTAACAGGGTTGAAAAATTGGCAGAACTTCATGGGGCTGGAGGGAAGGACTTAGCCTTACAGTTACCTTTTATCATCAAAGACATCAAAATCAGGGAGTCTGTGGAAAACATGGAGGGGCATGAAACCAGAGACTGGGAGCTCCTCAAGAAAGAAATGAAGAGTAAGTGGGGAAGAGCCACACCCCACAGAAGATTCAATGAACAGTCCATACCAAACCTACTCAAACACATCCAGGAAAAAGGAGGCATCAGCACCAAAGAAGAATACAGAAAGTTTATTGGGAACTATGAAGAAATGGTTGTCTACTTCATTGGGATGGGGTATGATAATACCAACTGGGAAAAGGGTGACATACTTTGGAAGGCCTTATCATTGGAACTCAAGAGGGAAGTCACTAGAGGCCTGGTTCAGGCCAGGCAAATTAGGAAATCCCTTGATGGATGCTATTTGGCTCCAGAATTGGAAATATTGAAGGAACACATGGAATCAGCTCTGGCCCTGTGGGATATTTCTGAAGGAAATGAACCAACCCAAGAAAAGAAAGAAGTCAAGAAAGAGGTAAAATTTCAGCAAACTGTGGACAACAAGGAAGAAATCAAACAGCTAAAAGACCAAGTCAAAAAACTCACCACTGCTCTCAACACCCAAAAACCAGCCCCACCACACTTTGACAGGGCAATAGGGCAACCACCCTATAGGGCACCAGGAGTCCCCACCCTTGCCCCAAGATGGCCTCCAAAATGTTATTATTGCAGAGATGAAACTCACACTTCCTATACTTGTACAGACCTTATTGAGGATGTCAAATCTAAGAAGGTTATCAAGCTAGGTCAAAACTACTACTACCCAAACCAACAACCTATCCCAAATAACACACCTGAAACATTGAAGGAATTGGTCAACAAGTTTCATGCCTCAAACCAACCAAAAGAGGAAACCACTAACCAACCAAAACCAGAGGAGAAGACAGTTCTAGTAACTGCAGTCCTTCAAGTTGGAGAATGGGGATCCTGGCAGCCACCAGAAGTCAACATTCCAGAACACCTACAGCAGATTCAGTTTGGTATTAGGAGATCTCCTAGACTTAACCCCTTTCAAAACAACCATGGAGGACCAGAGGATGAAGCAGATGGATCAAAGAAGAAGAAGGAAGGCAAGGCCCCAAGAAAGAGGAAACCAAGTTACCCTGGAGCCTGGATAGAGGATGACCAGGAAGATTCAACTTCCGAGGAAGAAGAAGTCCAGCCCACCCAAGAAAAATTTACCAGAAGGGCAGGGGAAATCAATGAAGATGTGGAACCTGAAGGTGAGAGAACCTCAAGAGACCTGGAAACAGCAAACAATATGGATGAGTTCAAGATTGGGATAAACTTAAAAAGGAAGATACTCAAGCAAAAATTCACACTTACCATGGAGGAACTTTTGGCCATCTCACCAAAAATTCTCCAACAAATTCAGAGTACCAACATGGAGGAAGGGACTACAGCAAAATTACCTGTACCAGAAAGTAGGAAGGTCAAATCTTGTCAACACCATTTGGATCCAGAGGATGAAGATGAATGGTATGGACCCAGGCAAAACCTTACCTATGCTTGTCCTCTTGGATTCATAGACATTTTTATCAAGAACAGGAAGGTAAGAGCTTTGGTGGATAGTGGAGCTGAACTCAATGTCATCCCTGAACACCTGGCCAACCAAGTAGGATTGGTAACCAAAGAAATGTTGATGAACATTACTGGAATTGGAGGACACTCAACACCTTTGATTGGACTAGCAGAAAGGATCCCATTTGAAATTAACCCAGGGGAACCAAGACTGGCCAACTTTTTTGTAGCAAAAGGGAGTGTTCATACTGTTCTTGGGAGACCCTTCTTGGATGACTATAAGGTCAGGTTGGAGCTGTCTCAAAAGAGGGGTGAAATCCTCAGTTATGAACTACCTGGAGGGGAGAGGTTATGTATACCAATTTGCAAACCAGGTCAAGCAGGGTGGGAAATGGAACCACCAAGAAGACTTAACAGGGCTGGAATGACCCTCAGGGGTTCAGTGGGAAGAATTGATTGAAACAGATGAGGAAATGGAAGAAGGAGAACTCAAGGAAGACTTCAAGAGGGATGAAGGTGAAACCAAGATGGAACTGGACCAGTCACTAACTCAGTGTCAAGAAATGGAATGGGGAAGGAGTCTGGAAGAGACAGAAGAACTGGATGATACCACAGAAATCCCCTGGGAAGAATGGACAGCACGTGACCAACCAGGGAACTTGTTCCAAAAAGTTTACTCAGAGTGGCTCACTCAAGAAGAACACCCAGCAAACAAAACAATAATATATGATTTACCTGGCTGGGGACTTACCAACTTAGAGTTCATGGACATACTTACAGGCATTGGATCTCTTGGCTTTCTCAAAAATGGTGATTGGGACTCAGATTATGGATATATCTCACCAGAGTTCAGGTTAGGCTTGTATTACCAAGAGCCCTGGGCAGAGTATTGAACTGAAGGACTCATTCCCTGGAGAGAAGAAAGTATCCAAAGATACTGGGAGCACTTCAGGGAGATACTTCACCACCTCCTGGAACAATATGAAAATCAAGTATTTTCATGTCCAGCATGAAATTAAACTGCCAAGTTTTCTCTTTTATCTGTGCTCCTAAAATAAAAAAAAATCAGTATTGGTCTTTCTCCAAAATAAATACAAAAAATAAAGAAAAAGAAAAACTCACAGTATTCATCATTTCAAATTCATAAAAAATAGTCATTAAAGGCAAAAAAAATTATGGTCTTGAAAAACAAAGGATATTCATTGCAAAAAAAACAAATATTAAGAAGGATCATATTTGCTAATAAAATACAACATAAACCTAAAACACAAAAAAGAAGAAAAAAAAAAGGAAAAAAAAACAAAATCAGTATGAGTTCATTCCCTAATTCATAAGAAGAAAATAAAAATAAATAAAAAAAAGAGAGACTCACAATATTTTTTCATTCCATCTTAAAACAAAGTGTAACAAAAAAAATATGTATAACATGATTGATGTAGTAGTAGGCCTTCAGTCTCCTTTGAAGTGCTGAGGGAATGGGTGGGCAACTTCATTATCACTGTACAATATATTTCAAGCAAAAAATACAAAAAAAATTTACTCAAAAAAAAGGGGAAGAAAAAGAAGATATAAAATTAAAAAAGAAAAAAAAATATGCTTTCATCAGGAAGATTACCACTGTTTAAATTTCAACCAAGTAACATGAAATACTAGGAAGAAGGGAGGACCTGAAGACATCAAGATTGGCTTAACTCCAAATTGGATCCAATTCAAGATTTCAAGATGTGTCAAGGTAACAAGTAAAAAGGGTTAATTCATCTTTAACCATAAAATTCAGAATGAAGATGTTATAGTGGGTATACCAAGGAAAAGGAATCTATCAAGTTGGAATAAATGAAAACAGGGCATCAAGGTTTAAAAGAAAAAAAATTGGTAAAGATTAGGAAGAAAGTTCAAGTTTAAAAAAGTTATTGGGATATTTGTCCTTATCCAGGAGGTACCATATCATAGATGGATATGGAGAAGGGAAAGGAAGTGTGAAGAAGGATGCAGAACCCGTCTTTTTCCAAGGAGAACCAAACTATAAATCAACAATCTAGAAGAATGGAAGGGATCAATTATGCTTTGAATTGCTGCATGGATAAATCAAGAATGAATGAAGAAGGGAAACTTTGAAGATAGATCATCAAGAGAGTCAACAGGCCTGACTGGATCACCTAGGATTCCTGGAACCTCTGGTTTTTTATTATTTTATATATAATTATTGAATTTTGGATCAAGGGAAAAGGAGAAGAAGAAGGAGAGCATGTGGAGTCTGATGTCTATAGGCAGGAATGCTGTGGACAGCATTAATTTGGGGGGGATGTGGTGCTCCAAAACCTAACCTATAGCCATCAGACTCACTTTTCTAGTATGAGGACAGCCCCAAGCATCAATCAGACCTCAAAATTGGATCCTACACCAAAAATAACTCCTAGTCACTCAGCCAAAGTACCCCCCTATCTCTCATGGTTTAGAAGATACAGCCCAATTCAACCCAGGCCTACCCATACCCCTACCAGGTGTCACAGACCAGTGAAAGTCATGGTCATACCTTGGATACCTTCAAGTACATACCCCAAACAGTACAACCATACAGCACCAAACAAACCTGCAGCAGTATACATAATTAATATATGCAAGGCACTGCATGAAGAACCAAACAGATCACCTGTATACACAGCAATATATGCAATACACTGCATACAGAGGCTTTACAGCATCATACAGGACATAATACAGAAGCAATATATGCAAGGCACTGCATGAAGGACCAAACAAATGATCAACCACCACTATACAGAAGTAATTTATGCAGGGGGCACCTGTATCAATGCAGCACAGCAATGCATGCAAGGGTGTACATGCATGTAGATCCTGCACAGCCTCCTCCTCTGACCAGCCAAAATGCCTCATGAACTGTATTCACTGTATCAGGGAGACCCTCAGGGGCAGCCCTGAGGGTAGGATTTTCTATAAATAGAGGGCCTCTGTCCCCCATCCAGGTCCCATCATCAGATCCCCCCAGGTTCCCAGCCTGAGGAGGTCACCCCTTATAAAAGATACTAAGCCCTTATAAAAGAATACTAAGCCCTTACAAAAGAATAGTAAATCCTTATAAAAGAATAGTAAACCCTTATAAAAGAATAATAAACCCTTATAAAAGATATCAAGCCCCCCTATAAAAGGAATTCTTCACCACCATCAACCCTTACCATCATCTTCTACCATAACCCATATTTTTCCCATCACCCATACTTTTCTTATAACCCATACTTTCCCCATAACCCATACTTTTGCCATAACCCATACTTTTGCTATAACCCATACTTTTCCCATAACCCATACTTTCTTCATAACCCATACTTTTCCCATACTTTTGCCATAACCCATACTTTCTCTATAACCCATATTTTTTCCATAACCCATACTTTTACCATAGCCCATACTTTTCCCATAACCCATACTTTTCCCATAACCCAGACTTTTCCCATAACCCATAATTTCTCCATAACCCATACTTTCTCCATAACCCATACTTTCTCCATAACCCATACTTTTTCCATAACCCATACTTTTTCCATAACCCATAATTTTTCCATAACCCATACTTTTTCCATAACCCATACTTTCTCCGTAACCCATACTTTTTATCATAACCCATCAGTTCCTCCCATCCTCCCCTCCAGGGATCACCATGCCTCCTAGGCACCCTTAACCCATACTTTGACCATACTCAACCCATTATCCCATAACCCATACTGTAAAAATCATCAATCCCATAACCCATACCATCACCATCACCATCCACCATCAACCACCACCATTACCCTTGACCATCCACCATCAACCACCACCATTACCCTCGACCATCCATCATCATTACCCCATATTTTTTTGACCATGAGCCAACCCAATGACCCATACTTTTGACCATCCACCACAACCATTATTTACCCAATACCCTATACCTTTGAACATCACCACCATGTCCCCATAACCTAAACATCATCATCATCATCCACCATCACCATCATCACCATCACCAATCATCACCTACCTCAACCATCATCATCATCATCAAGCATCATCAACCATCATCATCAGTTATCAAGCATAGTCTCAACCATTTCAGCTTTATCACTCAACACCTGTAACATCAAGGGAGTATTCATCAGTAACCAATAAAACAACATAAAGAATATATAAAGGATAAGACTAGAGAAAGGATTCTTCCCTTACTCAGCTTCTATCCACCAGGTCACCTATCTGTTCCACCATTTCTTCCTTATCAAGCTTGAATACATTGATCCTAGGTCTGATAGAGACTACTATAGTAGCAACTCTATTTGAAAATCAGCCACCAATCTCTTTTCTTTTATTGTTGTGAGACTACTATAGTACTTAGAGGGGCAGGCAATTCAAAACCACCCTTAGTCTTCATCTATCTTATTAGTAGTTGTAGTACTAAATTCCCCCTCAAGTGACTGCCAGCAAGCTATTTGCTAAACTTTACCCAATCCCAAAGGAGTCTCCACAGCGGATTGCGCAACCCGGACAACATTTGACTCAGAAAGATCTGTAAATCCTTCATCAATTCTGTCATTTTGCTAACCTCTGGGCTTGTTGTTGGTGCGTTTTCCTGAGTGCGTTCCGTTTTTGAGGGGCCCGCAACCAGAGCTGGCATTGGTGCCGCCAGAGTGTGGGAAGCGGACTTCTTTGGCCCCGTTGGGAACAACCTTGCCCTTTCCTCCATTAGCTCCTCCAAGTCCAGCTTGCTTTCCACTGCGCAAGAAATGACAAGGATGTCCGGAAGGAGCGCAATACTACCATCCAACAACCTCTTCACCAAGTTGTTGTCGTACAAGTGGCGCTGCACCAGCCCGCAGAGTGGGGGACTGAGTCCTCCAAAAAACTCCCTCTTCATTGCGCCCTTCTGCCCGGATATCATCTCTTTCTTTTCCAGGTAAAAATAGATCCAATCAATCATTGCTACATAATCCCCCAATTGCACCCACATCTGGACTCTGCCATTTGGGCTTGCTTCCGCCATGGCTTGCTCAAAGTTGCTTTCCAAAAACCAAGGTTTCGTGCCTTCCCCACCGCGCCAAGATTTCTGCCTTCAGTTTTGGCCAATCAAGTTCCTCATACCCTGCCGTCTCCTCCACATCCCAAAGCTTCTCTTTGTCTGTGATGAAGAGGACAAAAAGCCAAGCCTTATCCAAACCCATTGCACCTTCCGCATCAGAAATTCCTTTGTATTGGGCCAGGAATCACTCAAAGTCCTCCGTGTTGAACTGGATGTGAGGATAGTCCCGCAGCCTGATGCAAATGGGCTTGTGTTTGGGGCCATTGTTGGAACAAGGGACACTGTATCCCACTCCTGATGAGGGTTGCTTCCAAGAAGATGGAGGAGGAGGAGGAGGAAAAGGAGTGGGGGTAACATTAGATGACCCCACAATGGTCAATGGGTGGTACTGGGACATTGCGCTTGTTAGTTTCAAGAGACAAGGAACAAAAGATTCCTTCCCAGACAGAGCCCCAGATGTGGAATCCAGAAAGAGGACTTCTCCCTTGACGGTTCCAAGTTTTGAAGTTATTGATCCCTTGCATCTGTAAAACCTGAGTGCAACTGTTCACCTTCCTACTGGGAGATAGAGAATTGAGAATAAAGATCCTTTCAAAACCTATGACAACCAATGTTCCTCTGTGATTTGATGATCCTCCCTCCAACCTGGTGGAGGGTGCGGCTTAAGTAGCCTAACCCTCAAAACTAAACTAAGTAAAACAAAAAACAAGCAAGAATAATGAAATAAAGCCCCTAAGCACAGAACCCTAGCCTCAACCCTATCCTTCCCATCCCATAATCCACAACCCATATCCCATATCCATCCGTCCATATTTCCTGCCTGCCATTACGTCCACCCGGTTTGTCCTTCTCATGACGCGGCCTTGTGCTGTGCCCAACTTGGAGCCCCCTGCACATGTCTGCATCCGCCCAACGTGCCATTCCAGATATCCAAGATATATCCACGCAATCCAATCCGCGTCTCTCAATGTGCAATCCGCACCCAATCCATCCAATCCAATCCAATCCATCCTGCATCTCCAGAGGCTGAGCCCAATTCAACTGCTTCTGAGCCCCCAGCAAGACTTTCTGCGGCAAAGCCGCACCCATTGCTGAGTGGGCTTCCCCTGCTGAGACCGCCCTACTGCTGAGCGCGCAGCTAGTTCCAACTTGCGTCTATAAAAGACCACCATAGCAGATGAGTTTTTGAAATCTATGGCAGGGCGCACGTTCTATGGGTTGGTGGATGTGATGGGCGGATATGATCATCACAAACTCAATTGGAGTTTGCGGCCAATGACTGCCTTTGAGAATGGATTGGGTAGGATGCAACTGATGTGGCTGCCGCAAGGTGCAACTAACTTGGTTGCGGTTTACCAAGCACAGATGACCTGGATTCTGAAGGACAATCATCCGGAGGGGGTGCAGATTTTCATTGATGATGCGGGCATCAAAGGCCCAAAGATGGATTACAGAGGGGAAACACTTATTGACGCCCCAGGAATTTGCCGATTTGTCTGGGAATTTGCGCAAACACTGCAACAGATCTTGTTCTGGATTGAGGAAGCAGGGCTCACGGTGTTGGGGAAAAAGTTAGCGGTCTGCGTACCCAGGATGGAGGTTCTAGGGCATGTGGTGGCTTCCAATAGAAGGCAGATTGAGGAAAAGAAGCGCAACAAAGTCCTTGAGTGTCCAACACCAAAGACTGTATTTCACATTCTCCAGTTCTTGGGATTGTGTAGCTATGTGCAGATGTTCATTGAGTGGTTTGCGGAGGTTGCTAGTCCGTTGCAGGCATTGACGTGTAAGGGCGCAGAATGGGCCTGGGGTTCAAAATGTGACAGCGCCTTTGGCAAACTCAAGGAGATTGTCCGACACAATATTGTGCTGCCAGAATTGGATTAAAATACCGGGGGAATAAAGTTTGCCGTGGATTTGAGCAAGCTTTGCATGGGGGCGGTGCTGACACAGGAGGATGAGGGAAAAGATTGACTGGTTCTTTAAGAGTCTGTTACGTTTACGCCAACCAAGAGCCAGTATTTGCAGCCAAAGTTGGAGCTTTGTGGGCTCACTAAAATCCTGCAGAGGTTGCAGCATTTTCTATGGGGGAGTAACCTCATGCTTCTGGTGGATATGGAGGCGCTGGCACAGATGATCAACTTGCCAATGCTGCCAAACGCGCCTATTACCAGGTGGGTTGCTTTCCTTCAGTTGTTTTCTTTCACGGTGGCACATGTTCCAGGAAAGGTTTTACAATTCTGGACGCGCTGTCTTGGTACCCGCGCAATGATCCATACAAAGGCGCAGAAACACTGGATTTTGAGGCTCCAACAGTTAAGGTGGGAGTGATGGAAGTAGGTGTTTGACTTCTGCTCCAACAGTACGGGAGGTACACAGTCCTCAGCTTGTATTTGCGGGATCTTTGGTTTCCGGATGATATGCCATCCAAGATTGTTATATGGATTTGGTGGAGAGCAGGAAATTTCTACCTGCAAGGAGGACAGCTGTAGCGGTGGAGCGCGCCGGTACCACTTGTGGTCAGCACATCAAGGGCGGATCAGGAGGTAATCCTGGGGAGTCTGCATGACAATCTTGGCCATTGTGGCAAGGTTGAAACACGGAAGCCGGTGAGGGCAAGGTTCTGGTGGCCGGGTGTGGTATGCGCAGTGCGGGAGTGGGTACGGTCTTGCAAAGCATGTCAGAATCCAAGTGCAACACTGCCTTGCAAAGTTAGGAGTCCCACTGGAGAGGAAGCTTTGTTTTGGCAGTTTTCCTTGGATGTTGTGCACATCAAGGCAGGTAAGTTTGCATATCTCCTTTTTGCGTGTGACAATCTGTTGGGATGGGTGGAAGCGCTCCTGCTGGTGAAACTCTTGGCGGAGAAAGACTGGTTTGCACATTATGGATCACTTTGCTTGGTAACGGTTGATGGGGGTGCGGAGTTCTGGGGACAGTTGGTGGAGTTGGTGCAATTTTGCAGAGCAAAGTTTGGGCAAGTGAGGGAGTACTATCCAGAAGGCATGGGGATGATTGAGCGCAGTCACCAGCAAATCAAGGAAGCAATGGTGAAAATGTGCGGTGAGGGTGGCAAGCAGTGGCAGGAAACCCTTCTGGTAGTCCTCTTTGCGGATTGGATTTTGGTGAAGAGATTGACAGTTTATTTGCCGTACAAGCTGCCATTTGGGCGGCGGCCTGTGCTGCAAATTGAAACTGAGCTGGAAAACTTTCTGGGTATAGATTGGTGGAAGGTTAAGAAGGCCGCGGATCTAGTCAAGGCCCATGCCGAGAAGCTTCTGCAAAGGGAAAAGATGTTGGAGAAAGCGGCTGGAATACTGAAGGCAACCTGCACAAAGTCTGTCCGCTACTGGGACAAGCGCTGCGCGCACAAACTCCGGGATCTGTTGCGGAAGGGGGAAATGGTTCTGCTTTAAAACTGGAGCCTGGAAACTCAATGGGGGAAACTGTTTGAAAATTTATGGAACGGTCCTTTCCCTGTAATGTCCAAGTTCACCGGAGGAAGTTACAAGTTGGAGGAATGGGATTTGACTTTGCTCAAATGGAAGGCCGCGGCTTTGCACGTGAAACAATTCTTTGCGTGGGGCTCAACTTCATTCAAGGAGATGGCTGGTTTGTATAGAAAGGGGGATGAAAACGCAGATCCTTTGTCCAAGGGCAAGCCCGCGCGTGCCGTTTGCGTCCGGAGGAGTAAACAACTGCAGACTGCTGGGAGCAGCCAAGGTGGGGGGGGAACAATGGGTGAATAGGGGATATGACTGGATTTGGTGAGGGGGTGCTCTAGCCTGTTCACAGCCAGAACAACTAGACACCCCAGAATGTTTTTTTTCTTATTTTCTTCTCTCTGGATTGGCTTTTTGGGATTATTACTGGCTAGTTTATGAGTTTCTTTTTGGTACAGGCATGGCACAAAGCTGGGTCCGTGGACGCAAGGACAAGCCCCGCATTCTGGAAATTCAAATGCAAGAACTATTTCCAATGGATAATCCAGGGAACTAGGGAAGCACGTGGCGCGGAACAGATGTGGGTCAAAGAGCAAGGCGCAGGCTTGGCAACTGGTTGGTTCTCAAAAAAAATCTCTCTTCAGGTTTTCTTTGGTTATCTTATTGACTGAAGGTGTGAATACTTTTTTATTTTCCTCTATCTCAAGGATTTGCACGTGCGGTGGGTTTCTTTGTGCTCTCTCAGTTCTGTAGATGGGTATGGGGAACTGTGAGACATTTTGTCTGGGGCCGTCCAGGTACCTTCAGCAGATACTCTCATTTGGCACGGATTTTCTCACTTTTGCAGATTGCTCTCAAAGGGCGGATCTTGCACCCGGGTTATTATTTCTCTCAAGGTTCTCACAAGCTCAAAGGCTACTTAGGTTGGCACAGAAAAAGCCTATATTCTTTGCAAGATAGGCGCGGGAATAGATACAAGATAGAAAGAAAGGAGAGGGGGGGCAATCCGTCTACGTTGGATGAGTCCTCATCACCTCCTCCTCCTCTGCCTGAGCCTCTGTGGCTAGGTTTTGGAATGCCGCTAGGAGTTTGCATTGCGCACTGGTGGTATGAGAGTGGGGAACCGCTAGGAAGCGTCAGAGTAGTTTGTCTGCATTGTTCACCATTGCGTCAAACCTTGCAAGCAGAAGTGCCAGAATAAGAGAGATCTCTGGAATCTTGGGAGTGGCAACCAGAGAGTTACAGCTGGAGCAGGTGATGGGATTTGCTTGGGAGCACAAGTGGCCACGGGTTCCGGCAACAACTCAATGACCACGGGAGTTGGTGCACGCGTGGGTTCTGGTGACAACCTGGGAGCCAGTGATGGAGATGGCGGCAGAGGAGTAGGTGTCGGAGGAGCAGGTTGCAGGGGAGTGGGAGGACGCCCGGTTGGTTGGTTGGTTCAAGATCCGTGGATCCCTTGCTGGTTTGTTCATCCGTACCTGTGCAGCCGACTTGAGAGAGGCATTCCAATAATCCACAAAATCAGGGAAGTCCTTGCGCCACAGTGGTCCAGCCCAAGTCATGGCTTTTGTGTGAAGGAGAGTGTGGAGCAGCGTGTTGCGGTTGGTTTCAATTTGAGCCAGGCAGGGTCCATTCATTGGTTGAGATGTCCTTGTTGCTTGAGACCACAAACAAGTCCCGTCCGGTCCTCTTGTGCAAATGAATTTGAGGACGGTTGTGGGGCATACCATTGGATAAGGAGCAGCAAAAGTGGCTGGCTTGGCATGGAATGCAGGCGTGCCAACCCAGAAGGATGCAGCAGGTGAGTACATTCTGACTGCAGAACGTGCAGGACATGTTGAGGAAAAGGATGTGGAGATGTTTTCTTGGTGTGGTGAGGGGATGGGATAACTGGGGGTAGGTGAGATAGTGGTGGATCTCTGGGGACAGAACTCAAGTTGGGGAGGGATGTTGTGGTCTTTTATAGACGCAAGTTGGAATGGGCTGCACGCTGGGTGCTCAGCAGTGGCAGCGCGCTCAGCAATGGGTGTGGCTTTACTTCAGCAAGCCGCACTGCGGGCTCAGCAGCAGTCAAATCAGGTTTGGCATCTGGAGACGTGGGGTGGATCAGATTGGATTGGACAGATTGCGGAGATTGCGCGTCTTGCAAGGCGCAGATGTGCCTTGGATATCTGGAATGGAGCATTGGGAAGATACAGACATGCATGGGGGGCTCCAAGTTGGGCGCAGCGCAAGCACCGTGTCATGAGAAGGACAAACTGGGTGGACATAATGGCAGGCGGGCAATACAGATGGGATATGGGATATGGGATAAGGGATATGGATCATGGGGTGGGGATGGAAGGATAGAGTTTGGGCTAGGGTTCTTTACTTAGGGGTTGTACTTCATTATTCTTGTTTACTTGCGGTTGTACTTAGGTTAGGGTTGAGGGGAAGGCTACTTAAACTGCACCCTCAACCCTGATGGCATGGGAGGAGGAGATTGGATCATCACATCAGGGGAAGGCTCTTTACAATCATCAATCTTACTCTCTATCTCTCAGTTGTAGGGTGAACAGTAGCACCAGGGTTTACAGACCCAAGGGATTAATAAATTCCAAACTTGGGAACCATTTAAAGAGAAGCTCTCTTCTGATTTTCACAAGGGAGAAAAGTGGGGTCTTTCATTTGCAGCTTGCATTCTTTTGTTGTATATATAAGGAAGCTTTTATTTTGTTTTAGGGGACGGGGGGAGTGTATGTTGATAGGAGAAGAGGAGTTCATGATCATCAGAGTTTACCTTTATCAGAGATTTTTACAGCAAATTATAGTGTTATTATTTTCTACTGTTACTATGGAGTGTAGTTACCAGAAAGAGTTCTTGGAGGTCATATTTAGGGGAAATAGTTCAAGTGCAGAGCTTGTTGGGGAGTCTGTCTTCTTTATTTACTATTATTTCATTGCAAGTTAGCTTTAGTGGCTTCCAGCTTGAGTGCAGAAGCAGAGTTTGATTAAGAATTGAAGAGGTACAGGAGTGTGACTCAAGGGCTAGTGGGATTTGCAGAACTTGGACAGAGATTGTTGTGGAGAACTTTACATTGTTGTGGGGAATTTACCAAACAATCAATCTCTTTCCACAAATTGAGGGTCTGTCCGGGAAAGTCCTTTCTCTGTTATAATACCTGGTACTGTCTATGGAGTTATACCTTTTTTTTAGTTTTTATTCTTCCTTTTAAGTCCAAGATGATGGGAGATTTTGAGGCTGTTTTGGTTGACGCACTTCTTTCTCACCAACAGGAAACCGGTAGGGCGCCACCGTATCAAAGCACTCCTTGCCAGATGGCCAGTCTGGCAGGGCCGCTGCCAAGAGTGGCCACGGGGAGCAATCAATGTATGCAGCACCAGAGAAAAAATTAGGCCAAGGGACTACCCTGCAGTTAGGTTTTGTCCGGAGGATGTTCACCCATTTCTGGAACGGTTTGAGAATGCCGCCAACAGCAAAGGTGCAAATGACTTTGACCGGGTCCGGCAAATAGTCAACTTCATTCCGGATGTGGAGGATCTGTGGGAAGTGGAGGATATGGAGGGTTATGGAGAATGGAATTGGGAAAATTTGCGGGGGGAAATAGTGGAAAAATGCCGGTCACGGGAGCAGAGGATACGCAAAGTGGATCTTGAGCATCTGGCAACCAAAACGGCAAAGGAAGGAGGTATTTCCTTGAGGATGTTGTTTGGTGTGTATTTTTACTCATTTGATTGCATTTTGAAGTACCTTGTCCACAAAGAAATTTTGGCAGAGAATACTGGCTCTGTCAAAACAACCTTTATGCAGGGGCTTAGCTCCAACTTGCGCCAAAGGGTCCACAGAAAGCTCTACAACAGAGAATTAATTCACAGGTTGCAGGACAGAGGTGTAATCCTACTTCCAGACATCTGCGCAGCCGTGGTAGGAGAGTTGGAATTAGGGGAACTTATGGAGGAAGAACCAAAGCCTTTGGAGAAGAAGGATGTGCAGGTGAAAAGGGTAAAAGGGCCGGTAACACCAAAGGAAACTGCTGAAATGACAGAGATTTTTAAAAAAATGTGTCTTTTCTGGCAGAAAGCTATAGCAAAGCCAGCCGCTAAAGTCCCGGCACCACCAAAAACAATGTCTAATGCGCCAACTCAGGGACCATCAAGAGCGCCACCAAGGAACAAAGGCAAGCCTTGCGTCTTCCAATGCTATTACTTCCGGGAAGATGGGCATCTTAAAAGGTCTTGTAAAGATCTGAGTACAGAAATATAGAGCAAAATAGTTAAGATGTATGGAAGGGAATGCTTTTACCCTTCAGGAGAAACTATAATAGATATGACGGATCAACATTTGCCACAAGATCTGGCTTGAGCGGTGTCAGCCAAGAAGAAGGAAGCTACAGCTTCAGCGGGGTACACTTTTCCTTTAACTTGGGAACCCCTGGAATTTTTGGCGGAGGTTAGAGCAATTTTCTCTGATGAAAGGAGAATGGACCTTGATGCTTTGAATCCTCTGAAAGAACCAGAGCAGGAAGTTGCAGTCAAAGTGGGGGGATCCCGCAGGAGGGTTGGAGAATTAGCAAGCAGAATTTGCGGAACAGACCACCCGGTTTTGCTAACTTTGAAGGAACTAGTGGCAATCTCACCAGTAATGGTAGAGGAAATGGTTGCGGTCTTCAAGCAGTTTTCAGGGAATAAGGAGGACAACCCAAAACACAGGGAAGAGGCAAAGGTTGGTTCTCTCAACGCAGGGGTGGATTTTATAGGAGTTAGAGGTGCTATGATGTGCCCTTTGGGATATGTGGAAATGCGGATTGGAGGCAAACAGTGTTGGGAAATGGTCAATAGCGGTTCAATGGTAAACATCCTTCCATTGAAGTTGGCAACCAACGCGGGATTAGTCAACACAAGGAAAACATTGGGTTGGGGAATTTAGGAGGTTTTGAATGCATGGTTGAAGGGGTGGTGGAGAAAGAAATGAAGGAAGTGGCAAAGGTATTGGCTCCACTATTGTATTTGGTAGTAAGTGGGTTGGAGGTCATACTTGGTAGGCCATTCCTTTTTGCCTTCCGTCCAGATACTAGCGAGGAACTCCTTACTGTTGCAGACGCCTCGGGAAAACAATAAGAGACAACCATCTGTTGGCCTGAAATTGGCAGATGGGAACATTGGAAGGGCTTCCCTCTTGCCAAAGGCAGCCACAACAATTTGGCGGAGGATTTTTAAATGTTGGCTGTGTGGCCTGTGCGGGGAAGGCTCCATCCTTGTGCAGAAGTTTGACAGATAAGGAGCAGGAAGGAGGAACCCCCGTAGCTCATTTCAATGGGATTTGGGAAGTATGTAGGAGAGTGGGAATCAAAGAAACAATGATGGGAGCAGGGATAGCATCAAAAGTGAGTCCTTCCTTGTATGCACCTCCAATGGCTTTCAGAACAAGCAGCTAACCTTGTGCCACAATTGTGAGCAACTCAGATTTTGTTGCAGGTCAACAATTATGAATAGAGGAGACAAACGGGGGATCAAAGTTGGTCAAGGTGCGGGTCTTTGGCAGCAAATACAAACAGGTTGCTAAGAAGGTCCAAATGCAGAAAGAGCCAATGCCGCAGGACCTCAATAAACCAATGAGGCCTATCTGTTGGTCACGGGACCCTTATGAGTGGTCTTTGATACTTGCAATACTGGATAAGGATCTGACGGGCTTGACGGAGGAGCAGATGGGGGAAATCAACTTTGGGCCGGAGGGGTGTTTGAAAGAGGAGGAAGTAAGATTACTCAAGGCAGTGATTTTCATGCGGAGGAGGGTGCTGTCCTTTGGTCTGGAAGAGCGGGGGTTACTCAGGAATAAGACTGTGGACCCCTACCAGATACCTACAGTGCCCCATAACCCTTTGCAGATCAAACCCATTCTTATTCTGGTAGCGGTTAAGGATCAGTTCACAGAGTTGGTGCAGGAGCGTTTGCAGATGGTTCTGTACAAGCCTTCTTGTTCTAGTTATTCTAGTCCCATTTTTGCAGTACTAAAGCAGGAAGGGAAGAGTTTGCGGATTGTCCACAACCTGCAGAGGTTAAACTTGGTCACAATCAGAGATGCCGGGTTGCCTCTGCAGGTGGAGGAGTTTGTGGAGAATATGACTGGAAGAGTCTGCTATGGGTTAGTAGATGTCATGGGGGGTACAATCAGCGGGAGCTACATCCAGAGTCCTATCCAATGGCAGCGTTTGAAACGCGGTGTGTAATTCAGAAGAGGACTTCTTCTTTAATGGTTCCCAAGTTCAGAAGTTATTGATCCCTTGCGCCTGTAAACCCTGAGTGCGACTTTTCACCCTTTGATTGAGAGATAGAGAAATGAGAGTGAAGATCCTTCCAAAAACTATGATGATCCAATGTGATCCTCTGTGATGCTCTGTGATGCTCCCCTCCTTCATCTGGGTTGAGGGTGTGGTTTAAGTAACCTCCCCCTCAACCATAACCTAAGTACAACCAGAAGCAAGCAAGAATAATGAAATAAAACCCCTAAGTACAGAACCCTAGCCCCAACCCTATCCTTCCTTCCCATCCCATGATCCATATCCCATAACCCTTACCCCATATCCATCTGTATGGCCCGCCTGCCATTACGTCCACCCAGTTTGTCCTTCTCATGACCTGGCCCTTGCGCTGCTCCCAACTTGGAGCCCCCTGCGCATGTCTGCATCCGCCCAATGTGCCATTTCAGATATCCAAGGTACATCCATGCGATCCATCCAACCCAATCCAATCCACCCCGCGTCTTTGGACGCTGAGCCCAACTCAACTGGTGCTGAGCCCACAGAGAGGCTTGCTGCGGCAAAGACGCACCCATTGCTGAGCGTGCCGCCACTGCTGAGCCACCTGCTACTGCTGAGCCCACAGCCCATTCCAACTTGCGTTCATAAAAGACCACCACATCCCCCCCAAATTGAGTGTTTTACCCAGAGATCCACCACTATATCACCTGCCCCCACCTTCCCCTTTGCACAATTTCATCACACCAAAGAAAAAAAAGCACCCCACTCACCCCTCTTCATTCAAACATGTCCTGAACGTATTGCAGCCGGAACAGCCTCTCTTGCCATATCCTTCTGGGCCAGCGCGCCTGTGTTCTGTGCCAAGCCAGACACCCCTGCTGCTCCTTGTCCAATGGAATGCCTTGTGACCGTCCTCAAGGTTGCCCGGGAAAGAGGACCCAGCACAACTCTTTTGTGGTTTCAAGTGACAAGGAGGTTTCAACCAATGAGTGGACCCCGCGCAGCTCACCTTGCAGCCAACCGCAACGGGCCACTCAAACCCTCCGTTGCGCAAGAGTCATGACTCAGGCTCACCATTCCATTGGGCTGGACCACCACAGCTCCAGGACTTACCGGGCTTCAAGGCTTATTGGAATGCCGCCCATGAGTGGGCCGCACGGGTACAAATGAATGTACCAGTGACAGAACCAAGAATCTTTAACCGTCCAGCTGCGCCACCACCACCACCACCGCATCCTCCTGCTCCTTCTCCACCGGTTCCAACTCCTCCAAGACCTGCTCCTCCGGTTTCAACTCCTCCCCCGCCATCCCCATCAATGGTTCCCAGGTCATCTCTGGAACCCGCGCGCGCCGTCTCCTGTGGTTATTGAGTTGTCACCCAAACCCCCAGCCACTGCAACTCCTCCGGCCGCCACTCCCCAGGTTCCCGGAGATCCCTCTGATTCTGGCACTTCCACTGGCAAGGTTTGAAGTGATGGTGAACAACACCAAAAAGCTACTCCAGCATTTCCTAGCGGTCCCCCATGTGCACACCACTAATGCGGGACACAGAGTTTTGGAGGCCTTCCAATCCCTAGCCGCGGCAGCTTGCACAGACGCGGAGGAAGTGATGAGGACTCAGACAAAGTAGGCGGATTTCCACCCTTTCTTTATTTCTTCCATCTTGTTTACATCCCCGCGCCTATTTTCAAAGATAAAGGACTTTTGCCGCACCATCCTAAGTAGCCTTTGGACTTTGTGAGAACCTTGAGAGAAATAAGAGCCGTGGGCAAGATCCGCACTTTGAGAGCAATCCGCGAGAGTGAGAAGAATCTATGCCACTGGGAGTATCCACTGAGAGTGAGAAAAATGCGGGCCACTGAGTGTATCCGCTAAAGGTACCTGGACAACTCCAGACAAACTGCCACACAGTTCCCCATACCCATCTACAGAACAGAGAGAGCACAAAGAAAACCAGCTGGGCGCGCACATCCTTGAGAGAGAGGAAGAGGAAAAGTATCCGCCCAAAACCATCCATATCTTCCATCTATAAGATAACCAAAGAAAACTTAAAGAGTTTTTTTTTTAAGCACCAATCCATTGCCAAGTCCGCGCCTTGCTCTTTGACCCACATCCGTTCTGCGCCATGTGTTCTCCTAGTTCCCTGAATCATCAGTTGGAAATTGTCCATGCGTTTGTTTACAGAATGCAGGGCTTGTCCTTGAATCCGCAGACCCAGCTTTGTGCCGTGCCAGTACCTAAAAGAAACCATAACCTAGCCAGCAATAATGCCAAAAAGCCAATCCAGAGAGAAATAAGAAAACAAAAGTTCTGGGGTGTCTAGTTGTTCCGGCTGTGAACTGGCTAGAGAACCCCCTCACCAAATCCAATCATATCCCCTATTAATTCATTGTTCCCCCCCACCTTGGCTGCTGTCCCCAGAGTTCTGCAATTGTTTACTCCGCCAGACGCAAAGCGCGCGCGCAGGCTTTTCCTTGGAAGAAGAATCAGCGTTGTCATCCCCCTTGCTATCCAAAACAGCCATAAGTCTTCCAGCCACCTCGCGTCCCACGCTTCTTCCGCACTTCCCACCTGCTCCTTGCTAGTCAACTGCCCGCTTAAAACCAGAGCCTTCCCCGCGCGGTAACCTTGGCCAACTAATTGAAATCCACCTCTGGCCCACCCTTGTAAACCAACTCCGCAACGGGGTCCTCCTCTTCTCCTCTTGCCAAATCCAGCGTCCAATTCCCCAACCCTTGATTGCAGATTGTGGTTTTGAATCGCCTGCCGGACAAATCTTTGACCATTAATGGTTCTGTGCCCGCCTCTGGATCAAATTTCATTTGCGCTTGGAACCCAAACATGAATGGCCTTCCTAAAATATCCTCCCCGCAATCAACCAATAGAAAAGAAAGTGGTTTACAGAACCTTGCAACCTCAACCTCTTCCTCCTCCACAACCCCATCCATGCAACATACCCCGCTGTTAAGCGCGTGAAGCCCCATTGTCCATTTCCGCCAAAACAATCCCAATTCATCAATCAATCTAGAAAAAGGAGGTTCACCATAGAAACGCTATCCACCAGCTCCCACACATTCCTTCCTGCAATCTTCATTGGAGTGTAAGCCAGCGGAGTTGAAACAGATTTCATCCCCACTAGGTTGCGCTCTGTGTTGTCCCAAGCCAAGTTCACCCTCTGCACTGTTGGAGGGATCCTATTGTGTCCGCAATCCTTCAGCCCTTGAACCATCTCATCCACCACCACTTGCAACACCGCCACCAACTCCTTCAAGGTCAAGGGAATATTTGTTTCATTCCCCATCACTCTGCGCACAATTTCCACTGCCGTATTCAACAGCCGTCAATCCATTTTGGGAAAGTGCGCAATTGGCTTAGGAGCTGCCGGTGGTACCCGTTCCTTGGCATCCACATCCATCCTTTCCACCAACGCCAGTTCCTCCATTGCTAGTACCCTCAATTCCACTTCCACGCAGGGTGGTTGCCATACCCCGGGAACGGTGACAATCCCAAGCAAAGCTCAAGCAGTTACCCCCAAATCCTGACCTTGCGCGCGCACCTGCTCCATGACCATCAGATTCCCAGGTTCAGTGAAGATCCGCTTGCCCTTTGGGAACATGAATAACATTCCCACTGGCTGAACCAAACCCTTCCTTGAGGTCCCTTGTCATGTCATTGCACCCCAACCACCAATGCCCCTTGTCCCCGCAGTAATTGCATAACTGCAAGGCGGGCGGATTTGACGGCGGAAGCGGTCCCCAAAGGTGAGGAGGCGGATTGCCTGGTGCTGACAACATTTGACTCAGAAGGATCCGTAAATCCTTCATCAATTCCATCATTTCACTAATCTTGGGACCTGTTGTCAGTGATGTTTCCGGAGAGCTTTCTGTTTTTGAGGGGCCCGCGACCAGAGCCTGCATTGGTGCTGCCGGAGTGTTTTAAGAAGACTTCTTTGACCCCTTTTGGAACAACCCCGCCATGTCTTCCATCAGTTCCTCCAAGTCCAACTTGCTTTCCACCGCCCAAAGGATGATAGATGTCCGGAAGAAGCGTAATACTCCTATCCAAAAACCTCTTTACCAGGTTGTTGTCATACAAGTGCCCACTGCACCGGCCTGCGGAGTTGAAGACCAATTCCTCCAAAAAACACCCTCTTCATTGCGCCTTTCTGCCCCAATATCACCTTGTTCTTTTCCAGGTATCAATAGATCCGTTCAAACATTGCTACATACTCCCCCAGTTGTGCCCGCGTCCAAACTCCACTATTTGCACTTGCTTCTGCCGCAGCTGGCTCAAAGTTGCTCTCCCAAAACCAAGGTTTGCGCCTTCCCCACCGCGCCAAGATTTCTGCCAATCAAGTTCCTTGTATCCTTCCATCTCTTCCACATCCAAAAGCTTCTCTTCATCTGTGATGAAAAGGACAACAAGACAAGCCTTATCCAAACCCATTGCACCTTCCGCGTTGGCAATTCCTTTGTATTGCAAAAGGAATTGCTCAACTTCCTCAGTGTTGAACTGAATGTGCGGATAGTCCCACAGCCTGATGCAAATGGGCTTGTTATTGGCGCCATTGTTGGAGCAAGGACACTGTATCCCGCCCCTGATGAGGGTTGCTTCCAAGAAGACAGAGGAGGAGGAGGCAGTAGAGAAGTGGAGGTAACGTTAGACAACCCCGCAACAGTTGATGGGTGGTACTGGGACATTGCACTCATTAGTTTCAAGTGACAAGGAACAAAAGGGGTCTTCCCGGCCAGACCCCCAGATGTGGAATTCACAAGAGGACTTCTTCTTTAATGGTTCCCAAGTTTGGAAGTTATTGATCACTTGCATCTGTAAACCCTGAGTGCAACTTTTCACCCTTTGACTGACAGATAAAGAAAAGAGAGTAAAGATCCTTCCAAAACCTATCATTATCCAATGTGATCCTCTGTGATCCTCTGTGATGCTCCCCTCCTTCATCCAGGTTGCAGGTGCGGTTTCAGTAACCTCCCCCTCAACCCTAACCTAAGTACAACCAGAAGCAAGCAAGAATAATGAAATACAACTCCTAAGTACAGAACCCTAGCCCCAACCCTATCCTTCCTTCCCATCCCATGATCCATATCCCATACCCCTTACGCCATATCCATCCGTATTTCCCGCCTGCCATTACATCCACCCGGTTTGTCCTTCTCATGACACAGCCCTCAAGCCACGCCCAACTTGGAGCCCCCTGCGCATGTCTGCATCCGCCCAACGTGCCATTCCAGATATCAAAGGTACATCTGCGCATCTTGCAACACACAATCTGTTCAACCCAATCCAATCCACCCTGCATCTCCGGATGCAGAGCCCAACTTGACTGCTGCTGAGCGCGCAGCACGGCTTTCTGCAGCAAAGCCGCACCCATTGCTGAGTGCGCCGCCACTGCTGAGCCACCCGCTAATGCCAAGCGCGCAGCACGCAGCCCATTCCAACTTGCGTCCATAAAAGACCATCACAGCGGTTGGGGCAACTTCAGTTAACACGGCTTCTGCAGCGTGCAACTAATTTGGTAGTGGTCTACCAGGCGCAAATGACATGGATTTTGCAGGATGATGTTCTGGAAACAGTGCGGATATTCATTGACAAAGTGGGTATCAAGGGGCCATGGAGAGATTACAGCAGAAAAACTATTGCGGGAAATTTGGGAATCAGGCAGTTTTTCTGGAAGTACGCGCAGACTTTGGAGGGAATCCTGTTCTGGATTGAGAAAGCAGGTTTGAATGTTTCCAGTAAGAAATTTGCGGTGTGCTTTCCGGCCTTAGAAGTCCTTGGCTACAGAGTTTCCGCAAAAGGTAGGAAAATCACTAAGGCCAAATTTAACAAAGTTTTGGAATTGCCTACTCCGCCGGATGCTACTTACGTTTCCCAGTTTTTAGGTTTATGGGGATGGGTACAGATCTTCATTGAGCATTTTTCAGAGATAGCTAGCCCGTTGCGGAAAATGATTAGGAAGTGGGTGGAGTGGGTGTGGACAGAGGAATTCAATTGTGCGTTCCAGGAGCTCAAGGATCTGTCTAGCAGTGGACTCAAGCAAGTTTGGTGCAGACGTTGTACTGACCCAGGAAGACAAAGGGAAATAAAGGCCAGTACTCTATGATTCGGTAACATTTTTGGAGGTATAATCTTGGTACTTGCAGCCCAAGTTGGAGTTGTGCGGAGTGACAAGGATCATGCAGAGATTACAGCATGTGCTGTGGGGGGTGTCTTTTGAACTCCTGGTGGATGCAGAAGCAATAGCCAGGATGATTAATTCCCCAACCTTGCCTAATGCTCCTATGAAAGGGTGGATTGAATACTTACAATTGTTCAATTTCACAGTCAGACATGTTCTGGGGAAGGTATTTACAATGCTGGATGCTTTGTCTTGGTATCCAGAGGTCCGGCGCATGGCGGGAGGGTAGTTGTACATGGAGAAGAAGCTTCTGACAGTGGCAGCTAAAGCTGCGGAGGTTGGGAAACTTCCCCTGAAACAGTTTGGAAGTTTTCAAGCATTGGAAAAGTATCTTTTTATGCTCTTTTTTCCTGAAGGTTTTTTGGCAATGGAGGCTAGATGGGTTTGGCGGAAGGTTGTGGAAGAGGGCACTTCCAGTACCTTTGGTTGTGGTAACAAGGGGGGAGGATCAGGAGGAGTTGATGCGGAATCTTCACAATGACTTAGGCCATTGGGGAGAGGGGGAGAGGCAGAGAAGAGTTAAGACCAGGTTCTGGTGGCCCGGTCTGGGGAAAATGGTGCAAGATTGGGTGTGGAGTTGCAAAGCTTGTCAGCAGCAGAGTAATAGATTACCTAGGGAGGTGGGTATTCCAACGGGTGAGGATGCTCTTTTTGGGAGGGTCTCTCTGGACTTTGTTGATATCAAGGCAGGAAAGTTCTCTTATCTGCTTGTGGCTTGGGATGACTTGTTGGGGTGGGTGGAGGCGCATCTGTTAGTTAAGCTGTCTGCAGAGAAGGTGGGGCAGTTTTTGGAGGAGGATTGTTTTGCGCATTTTGGGTGTTTGCGGCTCATCACAGTGGACAGCAGAGCGGAGTTTTGGGGTGATCTTTGGAGGCTGGTCAAATTTTGCGGTGCAAAGTTTGGTCAAGTTACAGTTTATTATCCGGAGGGAGCAGGTGAAATAGAAAGGGGTCATCAGCCAATCAAGGATGAAATGGTCAAGATCTGCAGAAGTAACGGGAAGAAGTGGCAGGAAACCTTGCCAGTTGTGCTGTTTGCAGATCAGATATTGGTCAAGTGGGAACGGCTTATCTGCCTTACAAGCTTTTGTATGGGTAGCAGCCGGTGCTTCTGGTGGATATCAAAAACTTGACTTACCTTGCTATTGACTATTGGAAGGTTAAGACCACAGAGGATCTAGTTGTGGTGCGGGAAGAGCAACTTTTGCAGCAGAAGGAGATGGTGGCAAAGGCGGCAAAGAGGCTTTGGGACAGTTGGGCTAAGTTGGTTTGGTACTGGGACAAGCGTTGTGCCAATTGCTTGTGGGACCCTTTTCAGAGAGGCCACCTGGTTCTGTTTTATAATCTGAGCTTGGAGATGCAGTGGGGTAAGCTTTTTGTGGATTGCTGGAACGGTCCTTATTGAGTGGTTATTCAGTTTCCGGGTGGGAGTTATCAGTTGGAGGAATTGGATGGCACTCGGATCAAGCGGAAGGCAGCAATGGCTCACATAAAGAAGTTCCAAGTGCAGGGCACTACAGATTTTTATGAAACTGGGGGTTCCAGGGATGAAAATCAAGAGATTGCCAACATCAGTGAGCCAGCTGCAGAGGAGTATTCCTCGGAGGAATGAATTTTGGGGTCAACATTCAAGTTTTAGGGGAACAGAGAAGCTCAGATCACCGGAGCAGCGTGGAAGGTCTATTCTTAGAGGCCTTTCTCTGGGGTGGTCCAGGTCCCTTAGGTGATATTTATTTGTGGAGTTTGGAGTATTTTCTTTGTATCATTCTCAGAATTGGAGGGTTTCTCACTAGGGGTTGCAGAGTTTCTTTTGTTTGTGTGTCCCATTTTGTAGGATGGTGCGGGGAATCAAGAGGATTACTTTCTGGTGCAGGCCAGGCGTCGTATTTATTTATTTAGCTATGTACAAGATTTAGGGGGTGCAGAAATAATTCAAGAGGAGGGAGAAATCTAAGGAAGAAAGATGACGCAGTGGAGCTCATCACTGGCACAATGATGCTTGCGGAGGAGCTTGCAATGCTTGGCGGCTGGGATCCCAACCAAACTTTGGAGGATGGCCATTATTTGGCCATGCAATTTGCAGAGGTACCAGTCAAGTTCTGCTTCCTCAATTCCTCAGCTCCCTTCTTTGTTTTTGCTTTGGATGGCCGCGTGGTATGGAGAGACCAGGCTGAATTGGGTCAACCTAGAAGGATGGGAGTCAAATGTCTGTGAGAAGATCCAAGAAGATGGGGTTCGGATTGGAGACAAGCAATGCAGAGCTCTTTGAACCGCCAATGGAGGCAACCATGACTCAGCGTGAGGGATGGGAGCTTTTTGAAGATAAGGAGGGGTCAGTAAAAAAAAAAACTCACGGGGTATGGGCAGAAAATTGTAGCCAATCTCAATGACTGAGCACGGGGACTCAACCTCTGCAGGAGGTGTTGTGGTTGGAGGAGACGCAGTTGGAGTGGTGGACACCAGAGAAGTGGGTGATGGAGGACGGAATAGTGGATGTTGAGCGCTTTTGGCAGGGGTATCAGAGGCATAGCTACTTGGACAAAGACGTGAGCTGTGTTGGGCCCTGTGGTAATTGGCCAAGTCTGACATTCAGGTTATGGCTTTATCCCCAGGCTTGGGTACCATCTCCCCAGGCGGTGGCGGTAGGGAAGTATGCGTGTTGAGGAGGGGGGGAAAGATGGTCCGTGGCGTCTGAGACAGGAAAAAATGAGGCAGCGCAGTCCAGCTCCGGAGTCAAATCTTTGGTCTTGATTTACTCCTCATCATCCAACACAAAGTTGGCCATTGGTCCATGGCCATGGCATTTGAAATGGGTACCAGAGGAAGAGCAAGGATGGGGCAGAGGGCAAGTCCACAAGGATCCAGGGGTTGGAGCAACAAACAAGCACCTGCGGTGGCCTAGACAACAGGTGTTGAAGGCTGGGCAACCGGCGGTTTGGGTGCATGTTCTCCGCATCTTTTTGCAGTATTTGCACATTTCCATTGCAGGATTTTTTTCTTTCTTTTGGAATTTTGAGGGTGTTAGGAGTTGGGGTTCTAAGGGTTTGGAAGACATTCTGGTTTTGTGGAGCGCGGGAATCCTGAGAACAGAATTCAAGTTGTGGGGGGATGTGGTGGTTATTTATAGACACAGAGGCAAGTGGGCTCACCACTGGAAATTTCACTTGGAGCGGCTCAGCTGTGGGTGGAAGTCTGCAGTACAATAGGCTCAGAGAAGCGGGTTGGCAGGCTGTCTATTCCAGAGTACAATAGCTGAGGGCTTGAAATTGGTGCAGTGCATGCCTTTTGCAGGCACAATGAGAAGAATTGGCTGGAGTTTTGCCTTTTGTGGACATTGCGTGGTCAAAAATAACTTTCCCTCCGCGGCGGTGGGTTTACAAATGCGGAAGCAAGTGATTGAAGCTAAGAAGTACCAATTAGGCCAATTATGGGATAAGCACTGAGATTGCGGAGTGCTGTGTGGCAATGAAAGCTAAAGTTGAGGAGGCAGCATGCAAATCATTGGGGATTCATAGTTATGCGGCATGCGGGATTGGGAGTGATCTGCTAGGTAAGATTGATGGGGATCTGTTGTTAGTTATGCATTGGCATGACTCAACTGTTGAGGGGACTTGGAAACAGGATCATTGGATTGGGTAAGGATTAGACTTTTGTTAAGGAGGATCAGTGCAAACGCACAGAGGCAGTGGGAAAAGGGGTTTTTCATTAACAGTTCATTTTCCTTTTTTGGAGTGGCAAAGGCAGTTCAGTGCGGAATGCAAGGAGACAAGTGGGGTCTTTCATTTGAAGCTTGCATTCTTTTGTTGTATATACAAGGAAGCTTTTATTTAGTTTTAGGGGACGGGGGGTGTATGTTGATAGGAGAAGAGGAGTTTATATTATAGGAGTTTATGATCATTGGATTTTACCTTTATTGGAGATTATTATGGCAAATTATAGTGTTATTCTTTTCTACTGTTACTTTGGAGTGTAGTTACCAGCAATATTTCTTGGAGGTCATATTTAGGGGAAATAGTTCAAATGCGGAGCTTGTTGGGGAGTCTGTCTTGTTTATTTACTATAATTTCATTGCAAGTTAGCTTTAGTGGTTTCCAGATTGAGTGTGGAAGCAGAGTTTGATTGAGAATTGCAGATTTAAAGGAGTGTGAATCAAGGACTAGTGGGCTTTCTGGAACTTGGAGCAAGATTGTTGCAGAGAACTTTACATTGTTGCAGGGAATTTACCAAACACACAATCTCTTTCCACACCGGTTGCATTGGTTTTTTTGATGAAACCATTATTCCCTGGAGTCAAAAATCCAAGCTAGATGGCAACCACTATTTTGATTGGAAAACAAGCCAATCAATTCATTTCCTTTCCTAAGCATCTGATAAAAACTTTGATAAAAAAGTGACCAAATATGTTTTATCTGTTTGTATAGATACTCTGTGTCACTACAACTGGTTTGTGATAACAAAAAGAAGTTCATATCCCTCCATTCTGTCATTCCAGGTTACTTTCATGATTCATATGTTTTCAATTGGATGCAGATTTCCCAACAACCAGATAACTACTTTGACCAAGATCAATAACTTCTGGTCAATTCAGCTTATTCTAGCGGGAAATATGTGGTTCCAGCATACCACAATGTTTCATCCAATGATCAAGCCAAAACTGATTTTGACTATCATCTTGCCCAATCACTAGTTTGGATTTAGCATGCCATAGAAATCCTGAAAGCAAGATGGAAAACCTTAAGGTAAATGCAAAACCATCTTCAAAATTCCAAAGACATGGAGATCCTCATCAACTGGATTATCACTTGTGCAATCCTTCACAACCTTCTGGACAACATAAAAGATGAATGGGATCAAATATTTGAAGAAGATATTCCCAATCCTCCTCAAGTCATGGCAGTCTCATCTTCCAACTTATTTTTTACCATGAGAGAATGGATTCTACCCCTCACACTTGCTCACTTTGATAAGCAGCATTTGGTTTTTAAATAGGTGAAATATCAAATCACTGAATTTTTTTGGTTTTGGTTGTTCAACCAAGAATCCTAGGCTGAGTCCAGTTTTGTTTTTTGTTTTTTGTTTTTTGTTTTGTTTTTTGTTTTTTGTTTTTTGTTTTTTGTTTTTTTTTTTTTCTTTTTGTTTTTTGTTTTCTTTTTCTTTTTGTTTTTGTTTTTGTTTTTGTTTTTGTTTTTGTTTTTGTTTTTGTTTTTGTTTTTGTTTTTGTTTTTGTTTTTGTTTTTGTTTTTGTTTTTGTTTTTTTGTGAAATTGGCAAAAAAAAGAACAAAAACTTCAAAACGACCCACCTAACCCAACCAAACCACTGGTCCACTCCTCCCTCCCCCTCACCAAACCACCTCAACCACCACCGGTCCACTCCTCCCTCCTTCTCACCAAACCACCTCAACCACCACCACCACCTCACCATCCACCCCCACCTCCAAGTTCACCCAGTCATGCTCCTCCTTATACAGGTTCCCATATTCCTTGTTCTTGGCTCAGCTCCCCTGGTAAGCTCCCTCCCATCTTCCTTGTTGATGGATTGGTTCTGACCTCCCCCCCTCCTCCTCCTTTTAGATCATTGTTTCTTGCTTGTTCCTTGATTGGCACATCTGGTAAACACCCCCCTCCTTCTTTTCCCTTCCTCATCATCCCCCTGCTCCTCTTTTTTGATCAATTTTCTAGCAAAAATTTGTTCACTTGCAATCAAATTGATCAATCAAACCACAAACAAACAATCAATCAATCAAAAAGCCCGCCACCTCCCCTGCAACCCTGTCCTCCTCATCCTCACCCTCCTCCTGCCTCATGATTGACAAGGACACCAACCAGTTTTATTTTATTTGTTTAGGAAATTTCACGAGTAATTTTTTGTTATTTTCTATGTTTTTTGATTGGGTGATGATAAATTCACAAATACCAGTCGTTTGGGAGTTGTTTAGTGCCCTACAAGGCCCAATGAACGCTTCCAAAACAGGCGTCTACATGCGCACAAGGGGTTGTATCAAACATGCACAACCCCTGTGGGCTGTATACCCCCTTTACACGGCATATTTGAGTCATTTACCCCCGTAAATGGGGTTTTTGATGCGTGGCCAGGGGTGTACAGCCCCCGGGGGTTGTGCCATAATTTGTGGCACCCCCTGGACCACATTTGGGTTCCATAAACCTAAATTTGCAATCAACGTATCCTATGTGGGACTGTTGTACCACATCTAGCAACCCCAAAGTGACACCAAAGTGAAACTAAAGTGAAATAAAGTGAATCTGCGAGAAAAATCATTGAAACTAAAGGGAAAATGCTAAAAACATCCCAACAAATTGATCTTTCTCAAATTGAAAGTGAGAAAACTTGGTAGTTGTTCAATTGAAATTTGTATTGAATACTGAAGTAGCTTTGAATTTTTTTTATTATGGGAAAAGTGCCAAGCCCTCCTTTTTGTAACATGGCTGTGTTGAAGGACTAAATTGATAGTTCCATGAACAAAGATTTGGAAAAGAAGGATTCGGGTAATGAAACACTGGAAGCCCCAATTGCATCCTCATCAAGGGTGACAATTGAGGAATCAAATGTTTCACAAATAGACATGACCTCTGGTTGTGAGTAACAGTTTATGTTACTCAGGTGTTTGGCTGATTTAATTTAATGGAAAATGAACTATGAAAATGTGAATATGGCACACCTCACCTATGACAGACCCAGTTGCCCCACCTCCTGTGAGAGCTTTCCTACTAGGGAAAAGGCACAAAAATATTGTCAAACATGGGAAATGAGGCATGGTTATGCTTTGAAGGTTTTCAACTCAAAGCATGATAAATATGTGGATTTAGCCTGTGATAGACATGTTTTGTACTCTGGGCGATTGCCCACCAAATGGTGAAGGTAAAATCACACAAGGAAGGTTGGGTTAAAGTTTTTAATCCATGCAAGTTGCACAAAGGCAGACCCCTTGTGGCGTATCTCCTACAGAAATGATCAACACAACCATGAACCATCTCCACACCCCCCGGTGCATCCTCACCTGAGGAGAATCTCTGGGGTAGCCTTAGACAATATAAAAGAAGGCATGAAAGATGGGATCAATACAATTCAACTAAAAATAAAATTGAGCAAGAGCAATGGTTGCAAATATGTTGATGACCAAACAATCTATAACACTAAGCATAAGGTAGCGCTAGCAGAACTAAAGGGGAAAAGTGTTATGGATGTCCTCTTTGAAGAACTTGGTAATTCAGGTTGGGTTCATTGAGCGAAATTCAGTGGAGAGGGTCACTTGGAGGCCCTATTCTTGGCTCACCCAGAGTCATTAAAGCTTTGCAAGCAATTACATGATATAGCTATGATGGATTTTACTTATCAAACAAATACACACAACATCCCCTTATTGCATGTTTTAGGAATCACTTTCAACCAGAAACATTTTACAATAGCTCTTTTTTTTATAACTAGAGAAATGTTTCAGTTCCACAGTTGGTCTGTAAATTTTCTAAAGGAGTTGGCTTATAATCCTGAGAGACTTCCAAAAGTCTTTGTGATGGACCATGAAAAAGCTTTGATCCGTGCTCTTGAACAAATTTTCCCTGAGTCTACAAGACAGTGTTGTCAATGGCACTTGTCTAAAAACATACAAGCAAACTGTAAAGTGCGCTTTAATAATTATTTTGATGGGTGGCAAAGCTTTATTTCTCTGTGGGCTAAGTATGGGGCCTCAAAAACCAAGGAGGAGGCAGAGGTCAATGATGCGGAACTTAGAGTAAGTGCCAAATCACTGCCTCTACCGTTAATCTTCCTAGTTTTGGGTTACTTACATTATGACTTGTATGAAGTTTTTCTTGGAAGACCATGAGGATGTGCTGAAGTATATGGATCATGATACCTTCCATATCAAAGAGAATTTTTTAATGGCTTGGACTTTCAAACACCCTGACTTTGGAAACAAAACAACGTCTTGGGTTGAAGGGGCCATGCTACTCTCAAACAATTCCTTGCAAATGTTTTGGGAAACATGATGGATGTTTGGCAAAACATCAAGGGGACACTTTCCAATCAAACAAAATTGGTTCAGGCTGCCCTTTAAAAATCTCAAATAAAGATTTGAATAGTTCTTCCTACTGAAATGTTACCATTGGGATACAAGGTGTCTTTACAGGAAATCAGGATTGTTGTGGATCAATTACAGAGATTAAAGAGGAAAAATGATGGGGAAGTGGGCACCAAGTCATACTCAATGACTAAGGGTTTGCCCTGCTCCCACCAAATAGGTGACCTACTAGTGTCAAGAGGCTCTGTTGTTCCTGAGGAAGTTCATCCTCATTGGAGGGTGAATTATGACCCTTGCAGTTCTAGTTCTTTAATTTGGTTTAATGGGATTAATTCTTTTTGATAAATTCTTTTTGAATGATGATTCCTACTTGACTAATATTTGATCCTTTTGAATTTTTAAAGGTCAAAGTTGATGAACTGCTCAAAAATTCCCAGTTACATGAGAAGCTCAATGCAATGATCTTGACTCATCCTTAACAAGATTATTGCAGGTTTTTGAAGCACTTAATGAAGGAGATTGCAAGTTATCAATTAAATCCAAGACTTGAACCTAAAGTCTTGTAATCAAGCAGAGGCCATACAAAATTGACAGATAACTGGCAAGATCCTTCTTGATTTGAAAACATTGAAAAGGAACTTAAGCTTTCAAATAGAAGTAGAAGGGCACCAAAGAAGAAAAGAAGAATGATTGGAGTCTTTAATTTTGTGAAAGGTTCATTTTTTTGGTTTAATGAAATGATTGAGAAATTTTTATAGTCCAATTCAGGCTCTTAATCTGAATTTTGTAGTTCAGTGGAAGAGACTGAAAGTTCATTGGTTTTGGTGCCGTTGGAATCAGATTATTTTTCAAATAATGAAGCAGAAGAAATGGAGGAGGCAAAAAGAAGCTCATGTTTGGTGAGTGTTGATTCCTTGAATTAAATTAAAAATTTGGCTGACTACTTTTTGATTTTAGGAAGTGAATTAACTCAATGAAATACCTGAGAACTTACATAAGCTCTTGGGTAGGGTTTGGGATCTGGTTGGTGATGAAAATTGTGCATTTAGAGTCATTGCTAAATCACTTGGGTATGATGAGCATGGATGGTTTCAAGTAATAAAAGAAATGCTTGAAACATTGAGGAAAAATAAGACGTGCTATTCTAAGATCCTTGGTGGAATTAAAGACGTGGAAAAATTAGAAAAAAGACTTGATTTTAATGACATCAATGAAAAGATTCCCTCTTTAAAATGGCTTTCAAAGCTTGAAATGGGTCAAATAATAGCAGATAATTATGAAAGACCAATATTTTTCATTTCATTGGAATCATTTTGTTCTTTTACTCCTATGAAAATAGGTGTAAAAGAAAAATCAGATCCTATGTTCATTTGCTTTTTTAACAGTAACCATTGGGTCCAGCTTGTACTTAAGGGAGATGTGATTCCAATCCTGCCCATAGTTTGCAAACCATGTTCCATGATTTCCAAAAAATACTCTGGTTGGGTTGATCACCTCAAAGATCAACTTGAGTTTTATTCTAATTTATAGATTAATTTCATCATTTGGGTTTGGGTTCTGATGCTTATCTTGTAATTCAATTAATATAAAGGGTTATCACATTTTGAACATCATTGTGTTGAGTTTTTTGATTTAACATCATTATGATGAGTTTTTTGAATGAGATTTTATTGGTAATTCAGTTAAACTTGTGTTGGGCTGATCCTAAGGAGTATTTCTACTTCCTGTGATGGGATCAGCATAACACAAGTTGAACTTGTTTTTTTGGTGTTTTTACTTTAGGGCTAGTCATGTTGAACTTGTATTTTTTTTGGTTGGTTGTCTTAAGTTTTATTTTTATTTTTATTTTATTTTATTTTTTATTTTATTTTTTATTTTATTTTATTTTTTATTTTATTTATTTATTTTTATTTTATTTCTCATTTTTCTGTTTTTTTAACCAAAAAATCCATGTTTTTCAATATTTTGGGTGATTTCTGTTTTTATTGTATTTTTATTTATTTTGTTATTATTATTATTTTACTTCAATTTTTTTTTGGCCCACAAGACTTGCCACACGACTACATTCAAGTTGTGTAGATCCCCACAGGGCCCAAATGTGGTTGGGCTGTTTGTGTGGCACAGCAACATGACTAAATTTGAGCCGTGTAGAGCTCCACACAGCCCAAATGTAGTCGTGCAGCCCCTACACAACGGTCTGGTGCCATGTGGCCTACAACCCGACCTCATTGGGGCTGTGTGGGGCTCTACAAGGCACAAATGTAGTTGTGTAGCCATGCCACACAACTCAAATGAGTTGTGTACACAAATCATTTGAGTTGTGAATTTAAAATTGCCCTTTTTGATCATCTATGTTGACTATACCAGACTGATGAATGTTTCTTTTTTCTCTTTTTTCTCTTTTTTCTTTTTTCTTTTTTCTTTTTTCTTTTTTCTTTTTTCTTTTTTCTTTTTTCTTTTTTCTTTTTTCTTTTTTCTTTTTTCTTTTTTCTTTTTTCTTTTTTCTTTTGATTCCAGGAAACGCAACCCATCATTCCACCACTTTGACCATCCTTTGTTGAAGGCCTATTCTTCTCCCACCAAACTCAAAATGTTAGACAACAAATTGATTTCCATCTTGATCCTCACCCAAATCAAAGTGTATGGTTGGGAGGGAAGAAGATGGAAGGAAATAGTTTTAAAGCCATACAGAGAGATGCGAAGAAAAGGGCTTTCCAGAAAAGGAGGGATCAAATGAGGCATTCTGAAATTGCATTGGAGGTGTCTGAGGAAACAATTAACAAAAAGTTTGTTTGGTATTCAGGCGAACTATGTTCTTTGGATCTGTATTGTTCCATGGTCAAGAAAAGTCCAAAAACCTCCCCTGAAGAGTTTGAACAGGTCACAAAAAAGATCAAACCATTTCATTTCTTTATCTCTGGAAAATTATATGTTCAAGATCAATTGGATCCTCAGGCTATGGTTGCAATCATCAAATTTGTCCCTTTGAATAAACTCTCCAAGAAAGAGAAGAAGGAAATAAACTGAGTCACAACATTCCTTAACCAATTCAAAAGGTTTTTCAACACCTTTGGTCCCTCAAGATCTTGGGGTGGGAACATGTGGGCAATTGGATGGTGAAAATTGAGGAACCCTTCTGAACTTTTTGAACAATATTTGAAGAAAGATGTTCTCAAATCCTCCCCTCAAGAGTGTTATTGTTTGAAACTTAGGTCTGAGAAGGTCTCTCAAATTTTAGGCAAAATGTTTTGAAAATTAGCCAAACTTGCATTTGATTCCAAACATGAAACTATGATGGACAACAATATCCCTTCCTTCTCCTCATTGGAATTTGGATCTTGCCTCACTCCTTTTGACTTCTTCCCTCACATCACCTTCACCTCAGACTCCTTCTTCAAATCTACCCATATTGGCAAAGGTGATGTTTCCTCCTGTTTCTTCTTACTTGTGGTTCCAACCAAGAAATCAAATGGGAAAATTATCAACAACAAGGATGAATATCAAGTATCCAAAGTACAATTTGTGTTTCCTGACTTTGTTTTTGGGATTGATTTCAAACAAAAAGGTATTGTGCAAATGTTTTGGGCAGCAAAAAAGTACAATCACCGTACTTTTCCTGCTGTGGAGTCTGCGACTCATACCAGGATGGCCATTTCATGCAAATTAACAAACCCACTCAAAACACTGGCAAGGAATTGGCCAGTGGCAAAATATACCTTACAAAAAAAATAAAAAAAAATAAACAAGATTTTTTCATTGATGGTTTTAAAAATACTCTCAAACATTGTTGCAATCATAAATAATTTTTTTGTTTTCATTTGTAAAATATTTATCAAATTAAATGTATTTAAATACAAAGCAATTGAGTAATTCCCTTTATTTTATCCACAGTTCTACTGCTACCAATACTTTCTATAGCTACTGATAAACTACCTTTTTTTTCTGTGGCTAGCCTTTTCCTCTCATTTTTGAGTTTCTCTTCCTGTCAATCCTTCTCCTTTTACTCTTTTTGAAACTGGATCTTAGCCTGTTTCAGTTGCAACTCAGAATCCAACTTTTTTTTATGATTCAAACTCTCATCCTTTCACTTTTTACAATACATAGCCAGTTGACAATCCAACTTCTCCTTTTCAAATTGAAGTTTTTTGGATTTAATGTGTGATTTCATTTTTTTTTGGAGGAGTGGAACACAAATGAGCTTTATTTTGAAATCAAGGAGAATCAATCAATGAAATTACTTGAATCTTGCTTCTCCATGATATTCTAAAAGCCATAAAAATTTGAAGTGTTTCTCCGCTTTTGATGGCTAGTAGGGTTGAGGTTGATGGAATTGGAGGCCTTTTTCTTTTGATTTGCAGAGGAGGCTTGTCTGGAAACTTTTTCACTCTCATTTGAAGGCAATGTGGGAGGCCCCATTGGCTTTAGTCTTTGGCCAATCAGGAGAAGATGAGGCTTTTTTTTTACAATCTAAATCAGTCAGGATTTAAGGGACAGAAGAGAAAAGAACTTGGTTTCTTACTTGAGCAGATGTTGATGGAAATGGAAATACAGGAATAAGATGCTCCTGATTGGCCAAGTTTTCCAGTTCTTCCACCCCAGGAAGAGAGCTATTTCAAGAATGAAGTGAGGGATCCAAGGAAGGGCTTTTCAATGCTGATTTAGAAATGATTGGAGCTGCTTGTGTTGGACAATCTTGCTCCAAATCCAAATGGGCCCACTCATAGGTTTTGTTGGGATCATCATTTCTATGCTGAGCATCCACAGCCACGTCCTCAGCTTCAACAGATTCAGATTTTTGGGTTTCAAAAGCAGTTAACAGGGTTATGTTGGCCTTCTTCCCAAAGATTTCATCAATATGAACATAAAAAGTAAAAATGGAGTCCAGCTTATCAACCAAAAAGGTGATTCCTTTGTATTTATCAGAGTTCATGATGCAAAAGCCAGTGGATATTCACATGGAGTGGGCTTTTTTGTACTTGGATTGATAGTTCTTGAATTGCTCCCCCATCTTTTTTTATGAAAGATCCATCCTAGATTTTGTTTTATTCTTGATTTTATAGTCCATCAGGAGATAACCATTAACCTTAGAGGATGGATTTTGGCCAAATTGTGTTTCATTTTCTGATACAAAGCAAGCATCATAGTTGGAAAGAATCTTGAGCCAGTTTACAAGGATGATGTGATCAGCTCTCTTGAGCTGACTAGAGGTTTTGGAAGCTGACAGGGGGGGATTTTTGGATATTGAGTTCCTGGGGGATGTTTGCTTGGTTGAGTCTTGCAGGGGGAGGTTTGCTGAGGGGCCATTTAGAAAGAGTAAGAGGGATGAAGGGATGAAGCATTGTGATGAAAGGAGGGATGAAGGTATAAATCAATGAAGCAATGTGATTTAGGATGTGATGAAAGGGAGGATGAAGTGATGAAGAAATGAAGGGATGAAGCAATGAGAGGATAGATGTGATGAAAGCAATAAAGTAATGAGAGTGATGAAGCTAGGTGAGAGTGATGAAGCTAGGTGAGAGTGATGAAGTGATGAGGGTATGAGAGAATGAAGCAAAGAGGATAGAAAGAGATGAGAGTGATGAAGTGATGAGAGCAATGAAAATCAATTTTTCCAATGAGGTTGGAGGTAGAATTTTTCCCATGAGGTTGGAGGTGAAACCAGGGATGACGAGGTGGAATATGAAGTGTGGTTCAGGCAGTGAAAGACTTTAAATACTTCATTTGAAAAAACCCATTTATTTCCAGGTAACTTTGAAATTTCTGATGTAAAATAATTGGGTTTTCTTATTTTTAATGGTGGTTTTGAAATGGCAGATTTGGGTTGAAACCTGTGATAATATTTCAGATTTTGAACTCAGAACTAGAAACAACAGACTGTAACTCAAAGTTAGAAAGAGAATGAAATATTGAAACAGACCAGAAGGAGAAAATAAGAGACCAAGAACTATTTTAGATAAATGAGCCAAGGGTATTGTGATGAGATGTATCAAGGAATTCAGAGCAGAGACAAAAATCAAATAGAAGAAGGATTAAACTGATACAAGGTTACAATTTTCAGGTTCACAAGTGGCGAGTCAAACAAAGCAAGAGTTGTCTTACCAGGAATAGATCAATTGGTGAGAGTTGACTACAAAGCTGGAGAGGAAGTTGAGGGAAGTTAAGTGAGGTTGATAGGGAAAGAAAAAGGATGAGTGAGTTTGAGAGGAGAAGAATACAGAGAATGAAAGGATTGATAGAGGACAGAACAGACAGAAAGGATTGATAAAGGAACAAATGGATGGAGGAACAGTAGAGAAGGTAGAAAAACAAGAAACCAGGTAGGGAGTCTTGTCTCTAATCTTCAAGTATTCAAACTCAGGGACTCATGCACTGTGGTAGCAGAGGTAGCAGAGAGGCAGAGAGGTTTCTTAACACCCCTTGTGACTGGTAAGATGGCAAGATGAGGATAGTCAGGAGTCAAGAGGAGCAAAGACAAATTTTTGGAGGAGATTTAGAGAGTTGATGGATGAGGCTTTGGTTAAGGAATCTGCCACCATTGAGTTAGTTGAGATAAAGGATTGGTTGAAATCAGAATTATTGAATTATTCCCTTAATCCTTTGGTTTTTATATCAATGTGTCAAGATTTAGAATGGGATTAAAATTACTTGATCTTTTCATCAAGCCCTTTGTTGTCTATATGGATAATTGGTTTGAATTTAGGTGAGTTATGAATTTTGCTTACTAGGAGAGTGTTCCATTTAAATTCAAGGAAGCATTTGAGTATTGCATTCACTTCAGATTCAGTTGAAAAGTAGGTGATATCTCTTTGCCTTGAAGAATTCCAGACAGTTGGACTGAATTATTGAAAGACAATAAACCCAGTCTGAGATTTTCTGAACACTGGATTGTCTCCACAAGTGGCATTGCTGTATCCGGAGACTATCTCTTCATCTGGATTGTACTTGAGGACAAGTTTGAGGCTTTTAGTGGTCTTGAGATACTTCCATACCTTGCGGGCTTCTCTCCAGTGAGCCATTCCAGGCTTGGTGTTAACACTTGCCAGGCTAGAAACCACAAATGCAATGTCTGGGAAAGTATATTGAGAAAAATGGTTGAGAAGTCCAGTGACTGACATATAGTTAATTTTTAGTTGTGTAAATTAAGCATGATCTTTTTCCATGGCTGGTTTGAGGTTGAGGTTTTGGGTAAGTGGAGAATGAGTGTCTCTGCATTCAGATAGGCCTAGTTCTTCCAGGCCACAATATATATGGTTTGGTTAGATCAAGATAATTCTATTACCTTCCACCTCCATTAGCATGCCAAGAATAGTGTTAAGAGAGTGGAAGGAAGAATTTTTGAAGCAATCCAAGAAATTAGACTTGAAGATTTTGTTCTTCTCAACATGAATCAAATGGTATATATGGAAGTACAGAACTTTCTTTGAGTTGGTATTGATATATAGACAGGGTTTTCTGCTAGATTCTTTGAAGCCTTGTGACTTGATCCATGTAGTTAGAGTTTTGTACCAATTTTTGGGAGATTGTTTGAGTCCATATAATGATTTCTTTAGTTTTAAATATGAGGATTTTCTGTTTGAACCTTCTGGAGTTTTGATAATGAAATTTTCATCTAATGGGGAATGGAGGAAGGCCCCCTTGACGCCAAACTGAGTGAAGTTCATATTATATTTCAGGCCATATAAAATAGCAACAAGTAGCAAGTCAAGTTTAGCGTTGGGAACTCAAGGGTTTTTACAGTTGGTACCAACTACTTGATCAATCCCTTGTATGCATAGCCTTGCCTTGTATTTCACAGGTTCTCTGTGGAAGTTCTCTTTTACTTTTAACACCCATGTGTTGTTTAGAATATTTTCAGGTGTTCCATAAAACTCCTCCCATACTTCTTGAATTTCAATTTAATTAAATTCTTCTTCAGAAGCCTTCTTCCACTTGGGCCATTCTAGAAAGTTCCAAGCAGCCTTATATGAAGGTGGTTTTTAATAGTGATGGAAGCTGTATTTTTGGGGCTTTTGATTTTCATTTTTTGGTTGTTGATTGAATTTTCGGGTGATTGGCTCTGGAGATGAGATTTGAGGAGGCTCAGATTGGGTAGATTCTTGAGATTTGGAGTCAAGAGAGTCAGATTCATTTTGATTCAAGTTGGATTTGAAGGAGTTTTTGCCATTTTCCCTGGCCACAAATTGTTTGCTGGCAGTGCAAAAATTTGGATTTGTTAGAGTATTGAGGGGCTTGTGAGAAGATTTCAATTCTGGTTGATTTGAGAAGGGAAATTCATTTTTGTTTGCCTTGAGGAAACTAAAATGCTTTGTTTCAACAATAGAGCCCAATGATTCAAGGATTGGATAAGAGTTGAAAGTGGGATTGAACCCAACCAAAACTCCCTTGAATCCTTTCTCATTGCATTTTTGGCATATTTGAACACAATTTGCAAGATAGACCAGGGGAGAGTTTACAGATCTTAAGTATTTAGTGGGGAGCTTCTTAACAAACATAAGCTCCCAGGGAGAAAGGTAATTACCTTCCTTGGGTATTTGATTGAGCATAAAGAAGCAGATCCTTGTAACAACATGCCAATATTTCTTTGGAAATCTAGAGGAGGAAAAGGTGGCCCAGGCTGACTCCACAATTGTTTAATTTTCCCTTTCTTCTTGAACTTTATGTTGAGAGTGGTATGGCTTGGAGGTGAGGAGCTTGAAATGTTGTGATCTAGCTAAGTCTTTGAGCGTAGAGTGAGTGAATTCAGTGCCTTTGGCTGGGTAAATTTTGGTGGGATAGTAATTGAGTCTTTTGAATTTGACCTTGAGTATGTTGATGATTGTCTTGGGGTTTTTGTCTTTAGATGTTGAGGGAAAGGCTGAAAGATAGCCAGTGTGATTGTTGACTAGGTTTAGCACATAGTGGTGGCCCGCTTTTGATTGGGGTGTAATTGGCCCAACCAGATCAATATGAATTTTTTCTAGTGGCTTATTTGAGGGGGTTGAGACAGCCAAAAAGGGAGATCAAGTGATTTTAATTTTTACCCATCTGTCACACTGAAAATTCTTTATCTCATCTCCAGAAAAAAGGCCCTTCAGAATAGGTTGGAGCGTAGACATAGATGCGTGGACGTACATTTTATGAATGTTGGCAAAGGATTGAATTTTTTCTGATGAAGCGCATGGGGGTTGATTAATGTGGTTGGCCATATTATTTAGACCTATTTTACAAGTTTTCACAATTACAAATAGGTTATCTTAAACTAGACCTTTCAGAACTGTAAGAAAATTTCTGGAGACAGAAAACTTATCTTGATTTTGGGACAAACTGCACCCTTTTTTAGCAAGGATTTGGGGGCTGAAAAGATTGAAAAAAATATCTGGAATAAATTCACAATCTTCAAGCTTAATAACAGAGCCTATCCATTTGAGTTTCACTGTACCAGTACCATGAATTTTGAGGTTGGCTTCAACCTTGCCCATTTTGACTTCCTCTTATTCCTCTAGGATTTTAATGTTGGATAAGTATTTTATATTGTTGAAGATGTTGATGTTGGTTCCAGAGTCTGAGAGTAGGGTTGTACTATTATCAGCATTGATCCAGAGTGTTAGGAGGGTGTGACAATTGATGGTTGGTTGTTTTTTGATTTTTTTTGCACTAATTTTGCTTCCCAATCCACCAGCTGTGGGCTATTTGATGATGTAAGTGAAAACACAAGGATTCTGAATGTGGAGCATTGGGGTCATAGTAAACTTCTTTGCAACACCTTTTACCTTCCTATTGTCATTTTCTATTCTAATGCTTGTTTTTACCAGGGAGATGTTGGTGGTAGATTTGAACACTTTCAGCTGGGCTTTGCGCTTTTTATTATATTGGATTAGGTGATTAAATAACACATTTACGGTCAGGAATTTTTCTATTTCAATGATCTGCTGCTTGAGATTCTTGAGGATAGGCAGAAATCTTAAGAGGACCAGATACGCAAGGATTTTGTTGGTCAATTCTATACCAACATCAGAAATTCTGGTGAGAGCTTTCCTTGTGTCCATTACAAAGGCTCCAATGGCATTTTCATTGAAGCTAGAATGAAGGAAGTGGTTGAAAAACCTTGCTCTGTTGGCAGTCTCAAAGGAAGAAAAATGGCTGGTTATCATGGCCCAGAGTAGTTTCAAAGAGGTTATATTTGAGGATTTGACTACATTGTCATGCATTGTGCTGTCTAATTTTTAGAGGATAACTGCTCTGATTTCTCTTTATTGCTTTGTAGATAGTTTTCCCATGTTACTTTTAATAGCATAATTGATATCTATGAGGTTGAAAATCATCAACATCTTATCTTGACATATAGAGTAATTTTCATCATTGAGTAGGGGTATGGCGTTGACTGTGGCCTTTAGTCCAACTTGGTGAAATTAATCTGCTGCTCCTGTTGGTTTGTTTGTCTTTAAAGTCAAGATTTCCAGTTCTTGTTTTGGCTTTCAACTCTGATAAGGTTTTGTATTTAAAACTGAGAACTATAACCCACAGAATGTAACTCAAAGTTAGAAAGAGAATGAAATATCAACAGAGACCAGAAGGAGAAAATAAGAGACCAAAAACTACAGAAGATAAATAGACCAAGGGCCTTGTGATGAGATAGATCAAGGAATTCAGAGCAGATAAAAGAAGAAAATAGAATAAGGATAAAAATGATACAATATTCCCATTTTCAGGTTCACAAGTTGCAATTTGAAAACAGCAAGATTTGTCTTACCAGGCATAGATCAATAGGTAAGATTTGATGAAGCAGTTGGAGGAGACGTTGAGGGAATTCAAGTGAGGTTGGGAGGGAAAGTACAAGGGCAAGTGAGGTTGAGAGGAGAAGAATAAAGGATAAAAAAGAATAAATAGAGTGAAAGGATGGATAGAGGAAGGAACAGACAGAAAGGATCAATCAAGGATGGAATGGATGGAGGACCAGTAGAGAAGTTAGAAAATTGAGAAACCAGATAGGGAGCCTTGTCTCTAATCTTGAAAAATTCACACTCAGGGACTCATTTTCTGCGGCGGAAGAGGTAGCAGAGAGGCAGAGAGGATTCTTAAAAACCTTCCATTAAAAAATGGCGGGTTTTGTTAGCTTTGATACACCCTATTGGTTCAGCCATCAAAACGGATTACTTGGCATTTTTTACTGATTGGTTGTGTCTTGAGAGGCAAAATAAGCTAAAAAATGAATGAGCTGGCCAATTTGATTGTGACCAAACTCCCAACCAGGAAGATCCACCAATATTCCCATCAACTGGGCTATAATTGTCAAGTTCCTACATGGAAACCATTCTTGAATGGCTCCTAAAAGACTTGTTAACTGAATTTTTCTCAGGAAAATCTCCATTTGATGATTGATTGTTGGTTGAAGGTCATCTTGAAAAATGAATCTTCCTTCAAAGTTGGTAAAAGTACCAAGAAAGTCAACGTGTGGCAAATCCCCCATGATAAGTAAAAAGAAAGCTGCCTTGCACCCATACTTGAGAGTTTTCTAGCAAAAATGATGATATGGGGTTCTTTCATGGGTGAAATAACCTCTCCAATGATTTTCCTTCCTCAAAAAAGAAGGTTAGAAAAAATTTAATTGAAACTGTTTATGATGAGGCTTTAAGGCCATGGCTTTCAACCATCAACCATCAGGATCCAGTCTTGATGGAAGATTACAATGCAGTTCATCATCCTAAAATTTGTAAAAAGTTTTAAAAGAAGAAATGAATCAAAAAACTAGAATGGAAAGCTCAATCACCAGACCTCAAAACCATTGAGGATTTTGGCATACCATGAAGATCAATGTACAGAAATTATACCAAAAAAAATTCCCTTGATGAGATGGAGACAGCCCTCAAGAGTACCTGGAATGATTTTCAAAAGCAGCAAATCATCCATCTCATTTGAAGCATGCCTGTAAAAATGAAAGAAGTTTTTAAAGCTCATGGTGAGTCTACTCAATTGTAGAACTGTATTTTTTCATTTTTTATTTCATTTTCCTTTCTTTCATTATCCCCTATAAATTGTTACCAAGCATTAAAAAATTTTGATCATTGATTTTTTTTTTTTTTTTTGGAAGCCATACACAGGAAACCCATGGTCTTATTTTGGATTTTTTTTTAGAAAAAAAGAAACAAAATTCTTAATTTTTGGTTTCAAATCACAAAATTTCATTTCTATGATAATAAAAGATACAAAATAACATAGGTTAATGTTAAATTCACGGCTCAAATGAGCTGTGTGGCACGGCTACACGGCTACACCTGAGCTGTGCAGAACCCAAACAATTGGAGTGTGGTCGGGCTGTACTCCACCCGGTACTGGACCGCTGTGTGGTGGCTGCAGGACTACATTTGAGCCATGTAGAGCCCCACACAGCTCAAGATTAGTCGGGTTGCCATGCCACACCGCCAGCCCGACCACATTTGAGTTGTGTGGGGCTCTACAGGGCTTGAATGTAGTCGTATAGCCGTGCCACATGGCTACAAGTCTGGTGGGCAAAAAAAATAAATTAAAATAAATAAAAATAAAGGGTATAAAATAAACCAAAATAAACTAGATAAAAATAAAAAAAAAACATAAATCAACCAAAATATCAAAAAAATTTGATTTTTGGTTGAAAAAAAAAATAAAAATAAGAAATAAAATAAAAATAAGTAAAAATAAATAAATAAAACAATAAAAAATGAAGAAAACCAAATGGTTGTCTTCAGATTCAAGTAAAAAATTCAAGTTCAACCTGACTAGCCCTAAAGTAAAAGGGCTAAAAAATGCAAGAAGTCTTTTTACCAGCCCTAAATTAAAAGTGCCATAAAAATACCAGTCTTTTGACCAGCCCTCAAGTAAAAGTTCCAAAAAAAATACAAGTCGTTTGACCAGCCCTAAAGTAAAAACACCAAAAAAAGGTTGAACTTGTGTTAAGCTGATCCCATCACAAGCTGAACACAATCTAAGCTTGTGATGGAATCAGCCCAACAAAAGTTGAACTGAATTACCATTAAAATCTCATTCAAAACACTCATCACAATGATGTTAACTCAAAAAAATTAACATAATGATGTTCAAAATTTGATAACCCTTTATATTAATAGAATTACAATATAAGCATTTTAGAGCCAACACAAATGATCAAATTAATCTATAAGTTAGAAAACAACTCAATTTGATCTTTGAGGTGATCAAACCAACAAGCTTCTTTTTTAGAAATCATGGAACATGGTTTGTAAACTATGGGTGTGATTGGAATAACATCTCCCTTAATTACAAGCTGGACCCAATGGTTATTTTTAAAAAAGCAAATTAACATAGGATCCAATTGTTCTTTTACACCCATTTTCATAGGAGTAAAAGAACAACATGATTCCAATGAATTGAAAAATATTGGTCTTCCATAAGTATCAGCTATTATTGGACCCATGTCAAGCTTTGAAAGCCATTTTGAAGAGGGAATCTTTTCATTGATGTCATTGACATCAAGTATTTGTTCTATCTTTTCAACATCTTTACTGCGGCCAAGGATCTTAGAATAGCACCCTTTCTTTTTCCTCAATATTTCAAGCATTTCTTTCTGGACTTTAAATCATCCATCCTCAACATACCCAAGTGATTTATCAATGACTATCAAACCAAAATTTCCATCACCAACTGGATCCCAAACCTCACCCAAGAACTTATGTAAGTTCTCAGGTATTTGATTGAGTTAATTTACTTCCTAAAATCAAAAATTAGTCAGCCAAAATTCTAATCTCATTAAAGGAATCACCACTCACCAAAGATGAGCTTCTTTTTGACTCCTCCATTGCATCTGCTTCATCCTTTGAAAAGGAATTGGATTCCAATGGCACCAAACACAATGAACTTTCAGTCTCTTCCTATGAAGTATGAAATTCAGATGAAGAGCCTTACTTGCACTATAAAAATTTCTCAATCAGTTCATTAAACCACAAAAATTAATCTTTCAAAAAAGAAAATACTTAAAATCATTTTTCTTTTCTTCTTGGGTTCCCTTCAACTTCTCTTTGCCTGCTTAAGTTCCTTTTCAATGTGTTAAAATCTAGAAGGATATTGCCAGATATCTATCAATTTTGGATGTCCCCTGCTTGATTTCAAGACTTTAGGTTCAAGTATTGGCTTTGATTGATAATTGGCTGTCTCCTTCATCAAGTGCTTCAACAGCCCACAATAATCTCAATCAGGATTATTCAAGATCATTGTATTGAGCTTCTCATGTAACTGAGAATAGTTGAACAGTTCATCAACATCAACCTTTAAAAATTCAAAAGGATCAAATATTAGTCAAGTAGGAATCATCATTCAAAAAGCATTTATCAAAAAGCATTAATCACAAAGTGATTTGAACAATCAAAATTAAACCAACTTACAGAACTAGAACTGCAAGGTTCATAATCCAAACTTCACTGAGGATGAAAATATTTAGGCACAACAGAGCCTCTTGACGCTAGTAGGTCCCCTATTTGGTGGGAACAGGGAAAACCCATAGTCATTGAGTATGATTTGGTTCACACTTCCCCATCATGGCTATGCTTTAACCTCTCTAATTGATACCCAACAATTTTGATTGCTTGTAAAGACACCTTGCATCCCAATGGTAACAGTTCAGTAGGAAGAAATATTCCAATCTTTATTTGAGAGTGGTAAAGGGCTGCCTGAACCAATTTCATTTGATTGGAAACTGGGTCCTCTAGATTTTTCAAATGATCCAAAATTTTTCCCAAAAAATTGGAAAGGAATTGTTTGAGAGTAGCATGGGCCCCTTCAAACAAAGATGTTGTTTTATTTCCGAATTCTGGGTTTTTGCAAGTCCAAGCCGTTACAAACTTCTCTTTGATATAGAAGATATTATGATCCATATAATTGAGTACATCCTGAAGGTCTGCCAAAAAACACTTTATACAAGTCTTAATGTAAGCAACCCAAAACTAGGAAGATTAAAAGTAGAGGCAGTGATTTGGCACTTACTCTAGGTTCTGCATCATTGAACTCTGCCTCCTCATTGGTTTTTGAGGCACCATACTTAGCCCACAGAGAGATAAAGCTTTGCCACCCTTCAAAATCATCATTAAAGCGCACTTTACATTTTTCTTGAATTTTTTTTGACAAGTGCCATTGAAAGCACTGTCTTTTTGAATCAGGGAATTTTTTTTCTAGAGAACGGATCAAAGATTTTTCACTGTCTGTCACAAAGACTTTGGTAAGTCCCTCAGGATCATAAGGCAACTCCTTGAGTGCATTTACAGACCAACTGTTGAAGTCAAACATTTCTCTTGTTATAAAAACAAGAGCTTTTATGAAATTCTTCTGGTTGGAAGTAATTCCTAGGATGTGTAATAGGGGGCTGCTTTACTTATTTGTCTTAGAAGTACAATCCATCATAGCTATATGATGGAATTGCTTGAAAAGCTTTAATGACTCTGGGTAAGCCATGAATAGGGCCTCCAAGTGACCCTCTCCACTGAATTTTGCTTGATGAACCCAACCTGAATTACCAAGTTGTTCAAAGAGGACCTCCATAACACTTTTTACCTTCAGTTCTTCAAGCACTACCTTACGCTAAGTGTAATAGATTGTTTGGTCATCAAAATTTGTGCCACCATCAATCTTGCTCAATTTTCTTTTGAGTTGAATTTTATTTAGCCCATCATTCATGCCTTCTTTTAGATTTTCTAAGACTACCCCAGAGATTCTCCTCAGGTGAGGATGCACTGAGGGGTGTGGAGATGGTTCATGGTTATGTTGATCATTCTTGTAGCAGATTTGTCACACAGGATCTTCCTTTGTGTGACTAGCACAGATCAAAAACTTGCACCCAAACTTCCTTGTGTGAGTTTGCCTTGAACATTTGGTGATCAATTGGCCAGAGTTCAAACCATGTCTATCAAAAGCTAAATCCACATATTGGTTATGCTTTGATTTCAAAACAGTTAAAGTGTAACCATGCTTCATTGCCCATGTTTGACAATACGTTTGTGCATCTTCCCTAGTAGGAAAAGATCTCACAGGAGGTGGGGCAAGTGGATCTTTCATAGTTACATAGTTATATTGATGGAATGCACTCCATCAGTCTCAATCAAATTAAATATTGAAAAGACCAGTAACATAAAATGTTACTCCCCCCAAGAGGTCATGTCCATTTTTGGAACATTTTTTTCCTCAATTGTCACCCTTGATGAGGATTAAATTGGGGTTTCCAATGATTCATTACCCAAATCCTTCTTTTCCGCAGCTTTGTTCATTGCACCAATGTAGTCCTTGAATTCAGCCATGTCAAAAGGAGGGATTTCCACTGTTCCCATAATGAAAAAAAAACTGCAATGCTACTTCAGTATTCAATCCAAATTTCAATCAAAAAAATACCATGTTTTCCCACTTTCAAGTTGAGAAAGATCAATTTTTGGGATGTTTTATTTGCCGTTTCCTATAGTTTCACTTTAATTCCACTTTAATTTCACTTGAGTGTCACTTTATGATTGCTAGATGTGGAAAAACAGTCCCACATTGTAAGCATTGATCCCAAATTTGGGTTGATTGAAACCAGATGTGGTCCAGGGGGACCCAAACAGTTTGGCACAACCCCCAGGGGGCCGCATACCCCCAAACATGGCTCAAATCTGCTGTTTATGGGGGTAAACGGCTCAAATACGCCATGTATGGGGTGTATATGGCCCCTCGGGGGTTGTGTGTGTTTCAGACAACCCCTTGGGCGCTTCTAGACGCGTGTTTTCTCCCGCAAGCGTGTCTTGGACGCGTATATTGGCCCTTACGCGTCCATTGGGCCATGTAGGGCCCTACACAACTCCCACACAACTGGGAGTTGTGAATTTAACATCACCCAATAACATAATTTCCTGGTTTTTTTTATTTGTTTTTTTTTCAAAAAAAAAAAGAGGAAAGGAAAAAACCCAAAGAAATAAAAAATAAATAAAAAAACCAATCAATGGGACAAATTTTCTCCCCCCCCCACCTGTACAGTCAATTTTGATCAAAATCATTATAAGGGCACCAAATTTCAGTCACGGTATGGGGAGGAAGGATGGTTATAAATAATTTTTCAATTAAATATTTCTGGTATAGATTTTGAGTATCATATTCAATAGGTTCATAGCTGCATTAAGTCTTCATAGTTTTATTCTCTTAATTTTCAGGAAGAGAGCATACTAGAAATTTATTTATTTTGTAGACAGCTGGATTTTTTTTCAAATTGAAATAACAAAGGATATTACATAACCATCTTCAATTTGGTGATGGTTCAATTTTGTAGAAATTTTTTTGATTAATCTATCCAAATATTTATCTTCACTATATCCACCAATGACCATGTTTTTAGGAAGAAGAATTTTTTTGAACCCTTTATATTAGGGCATATCAAAGTTAGAATTTTGAAAAATTTAAATTGTTTATTTCAGGAAAAATATCAATTTTTCAAAAAATATTTTGTTATCAAAAAAAACAATGAAACAATAGGTTTAGCTCACAAAAAAAAAATTTTCAAAAAAAAAAAAGAAAAGCCTGAGATCAGCCAGTTAATTTTTTGAAAGTTTTAACTTTGATACGCCCTATTATTCAGACTATCTCCAAAATTGAGTAAGAAATTCTGGTAATCATGATCCCCTGCAGCACATATATTGGAAGGAAGGTGAAAAACTTGTAAAATTCTCCATAAATAATAATTAATCAAACTTGGGTCAAGAATTTTGGTATGTGTCAATTTTTGAGCCACAGGTAAAGTTTGCCTAAAGTCTCCACCAAGGACCATGAATTTTACTTCAAAAGGTTGTTTGAAATCCATGAATTCTTGAAGTATGCAGTCAACCAAATCAAGAGAATTCCTATGGATCATAGTTTATTCATCCCAGATTATCAAAGGAGCCTTTTTAAGAGCTTCAAATTATTGAGATTTATCTGATATTCTTGATACAGAGGAGTGATTTAACCTCAAGGGAATTCCATGGGTGAGATAAAACCTTCTTCAATTTTTTAGACTCATGGAATATATTTCAGTGCCAAGATATGCCATGGCTATTCCTCCAGATGATCTGATAGAAGCTAGAAAGCATTAATATAGGAAGGTTTCTCCAAAAACCACCAGGTAAATAAATAAATAATTGAGAGGTTTGAGAAAAATTGCATGCATTAATTTTCAGATAAAATACTTCCTTCTGCTTGTTATTCACAATAGAGATTTTTTTCAACTCTGATTGATTTATAACAGAATTTTTTTCTTCCTCAAGGATCCAGTTCCTGTTTTCTTCTTGATTCAACCACTGATTGATAAATTATTGTAAGATCAGGAAAAGCTTCTTCAAAACTTGTAAAATAATTATGGGAAATGGTAGGGGTTATGAATATTGAGATTTAATTTGTGAGAAATCTTTGATCTGTGATTCTGGAATGAATTCCATCATCAACAATAAAATTTAAGGAAAAAAATCCAAATGCAACATGGTTCTGCAGGCTGAAAAAGTTATAAAAGTGTTTCAAAAAAATTACTTGGCTCAGACTTTCAATCATATTCCTTAGCTTCTTCCATTGTTGTTTCCAAATGATGATCATGCTCAAGCAGACCCTTGGCCAAAGATTCTTCTCTGAAAGTTGAGTAAGAAATTACATTGGCCTGTTTTAAGTGATAAAAATAATTGGCATCAAAATAATCATTCAAAAAAAGTCTGAGACACCATCTTTCAGAGTCTCCAGGGTAAAAAGTGTAATTCCTCTCAGTGGAGAAACCTGTCTGTCTTGGCCTCCATTCTCTTCTATGGGTAAGCCCAGTGAGATTTTGTGGAAATTAAGATTATTTGATGGTTCTTGAAGAGGCATTAAAAGAATCCCTTTTTAATTATTCTGTGAGAATGGTTTTGGCTTTGTTTTTTCTTTTATAAAATTCATCCAGGCCTTTTTCAGGTTCAAAAATTACTTTTTGTCTGTCAGGCAGGTGTATTTCCAGTTGTATGACAGCAGGTGAGATGGCAGAAAATTTAAAATAAAAAATTCTCCAGCATGCCTCAAGATGGGAAACCCATCTTGAATCCCCAAAATGATTTATTTCATCCATGTTTTCACCAAAATCAACAGAAACCCAGCCATGGCCCGTATAAAAATATTGTTAGAGATATTTGAAAGCTGAGATAACTTCACAAAAGATTTACATTGATGGGAAATTGGTTTTTTTGGGGATTGTACGTTAAAACCCAGGAAATATCAATGTGAGGGTTGTTTTGGAAGTTGGAAAATGATATTTGAACACCATTTTGGAATATTTGATAGATTGGATAAGAATTTTCTCCCATTATGCTTTCATGGAAGAAGGCTGTGGGGTATCTCTTTCTGCATGTAACATTATAAATTCATGGTGATTCAAAGTTGAATTTACCAAATGTTTTATTTTTCATGCGTCTCTTTAATTCTTCAAATAGATGGGGCTGATTAATTTCATTAGGAATATCTGCACAAAAAATCATATCAATGTGTTCAGATGGTCTGGGATTGTATTCATGATGGAGGATCACCAAGATGTGAGCATGGGGAAGGCCTCTCATCTGGAATTCTATGACATTATTGAATCAAATTGTTTTTCCAAAGATTCTATCCTTGAATATTTCATCATAGATCTTTTGCAAAGTTGAGTTGAAAAACAGTGTCAAAATATCTGCCCTATCCTGTGTTTTTTCACCTGATAAAATATTTTTTAGAATGTCTGTCCATGCTGGGTTACATGTGACTTTTATGATAAGATGATGCTTACTCATATGCTGAAACATTTCAACATATTCTTGATATCAGGCCTTCATTTATTGTTTCACACTTATAAATGATTGGGGAAGGATAAAAAAATGGCCTAATAAAAAGGAATTTTTAAGTTATGCATAGGTTTTGGCAAAAGATAGACATAAAGCTCAAATCAAAAATTTGACAAGGAAATTTGCCTGTTCCCTGAACCCTCTCAAAAACATTGTTGATTGCATCCACAAAAAAATGAAACTTCTCAAATCTTACATTATTTTGATGGTGGAAAACATATGATAATATTTCTTTCTCAATTATATGTATTTTTCAACACAATATTGTTGGAACAGACAATAACGCCAGTGAAAAATTGAATACTCAGGATGAAAAAATGCAAGTAAATTTTAATTAAAACTAATGGTAGAAAATTTATTCTTTCCTGGCGGTTGTTTTGATTCTTGAAACAAACAAAATTCACCATAAGTATCAAAAAGAACATAATTCAGAGGTTCATAAGGTTTTCTCAACTCACTAATTCTCCTCAAGGTTTCATCTGATTTCCTGATCAGGAAATATCTATGGCTCAATTGAGGAGGATCATTAACTGTTTGTGATGAAAATAAATCAGAAGAATTTGAATTTCATAATAAAAAAACTAAGAGGAAGTACCATACCTTCCAGCCATATTGCAGCTATTTGTTCACTTGTTGGTAGGCATTAAAATCTTTGATCCTTCTTCACAAAGATGGATCATAAATCATGATGGATTGATTTGGGCTTACCTGAGGACAAACTATTCAAAAAATTTTATCAAAAAATTGATTTAGTTGAGAATGTCTCCAATCCTGAGAAACAAATCCCATGCCAAATTTGAGCCCAATCTGTGTAGATTTTGCAATTCATTTTCCCATCCAAACATATACAATGTGAGGAATGTTGGGTGAGTTACACCAGTGAGATTAAGACTAAAAATATTGTGGTAAATCTTTCCATTTACCAAAAATGTTTATGTTAGCCTTGTCTGGTGATTGTGGGGTTTTTAAGTATTCTGGTTAAAAACAATTGATGTTAAGAGAAAACTGGAGCTTATCAGCCAGGACTTTTAGAGCAGTTGATGCTCATGGGAATCATGATCTCTACTAAAAATCTCAAACATATGTAGAAACTCCTGTCTTGCTCTTTGATGTGTCACTAAACCTACCCATTGCTACAGAATAGGGAGATTTTGTCATTTTGGAAAGTTATTGTTTGGAAATTTTGGCAAAACCTGGTGGGAGGTAGGTTTTATGGCTCAAACAGAGTACTTTCAATCCACCCCAGGAAACAGGGTGGCTATTTTGAGATTCTTGAGTTTTCTCTTGGCCCAGGCTAAATTCATGCAAAATTAATTACTAAATTCATGCCAATTTTTGAGATATTATTTTGGCCATTTCTTTAGCTAGGATGATTCCAAAAGGAATCATTGGTTTAATTATAGTAATTGTTTCACTGTGTAATTGTTTTACTATAATCACACCAATTGGTGTGATTTCTCACCCCAGGAAGTTTTTCAGCCATTGTAACGTTTAAAGGAGGTACTGAAGTGAGGTAAAACACCATTTGATGGCATGGTGGGGCCCCAAAGGCCTACAAAAATTAATTGAGGCCCTGGGTTCCTGGGGTAGAACGTTTTGGAGAAGTCAAATATTTATAAAAATTGAGTAAATTTAATATTCAAAAATGAAATAAATATAAAATTTTTGCAAGGAATTCAAACCTGACCTCAAATTTGAAAGAAAACTTGAACCAATGTAAGAAAAATTATAAATAGATAAGAATTCATTCTTTCTACACAAAATGGAACATTTCAATTGGAATTTAAATAAATTTTTACCAAGAATCAGAAAGGTAAAAAGGTGCTGAATATACCTATTTCATCCTGAGAATTTAAATATTTTGAAATATGAAAAAAAAAATATCATAAAGTAAATAAAAAATTATGAAAAATGTGAAAAAAAAGTATTGAAGAAACATCAAGATTTCTGATGGAATGTAAATACCTTTGTACCAATCATAAAAAAAAAGAAAAATACTAGGTATATTTATTTCATAAGGGGAGTTCAGATATGTTTCAAGATTGAAATAAAAGCTTTCACCAGGTGAAAAATGGAGGCACATTCTAGCATGTGCCTGCCTGTAATGTTGGTTTTACTTAAATAACTAACTCTGGTGTAACTGGAGGTTAAGAAAACCATACCTCCAAAATAAAAAAAAATGTAAATCTTTTCCAAAAAAAAAGCAAATTAAGTTCTAACTCTGATACAATGCACATGAATCCCAGGTTTAAAAGAGGAAATTAGCTTCAAATTTCATAGAAATTAAATCAAAAATATTTACAAGAAAGATGATAAAAAATGAAGCATAATTATGAAAACTGATAATTTAGGCTGTGACCATAAACAGGCCTTCAATTTCTTCTATCATTCCAAAATATTTTTGAATCCATCATTTTCTTTGGATTGAATTTCCAATTACTGAATTTTAGCATTGACAAGAACAAATGGGGGAATCAATGGAATGCTTCCATTGAGACAGTAAGATGACTTGAAAGATTTTTTATTCAAAATTCTCAATGGAACCTATCATTTATCAAAAATATCTTCCAGCTGAAAAAATCAGAAATTGATTTTAACTTGCTCACTTATCAATAATGTCACCAAGCTTGAAGATTTTTGACAGGAAAAATTCAGCAGAAAAATAAAAAACAATCAAACTTACTCTCAACCAGTGGAATGCTTGTTTAATCCTTCTAAAACCTCAATCCAATTTGAGTTTCATCCTGGGCCTATTTGATCCTTCTCTTTTTTTTTTCTGGCAGATTTTTTTCATTTTTATTGAAAAAAATGTATAAAATCATCCATTGAGCTCTTTAAGTCCAGTTTTGTGTGTTCCAAGGCTTCATAAAACAACAAAATATTCATAGCAGGTCACCAGCTTGAACCAAACCAGCCAAAAGACTTTTGGACTAAGATTTCATCCCAAAACCAAAAGTTCAATTTATTGGGACTTTTTGTTTGACCGGAAAAATCTTAGTTATTATTAATGGTGATTGAAAATGGGGGAGATCTTTAAGAATTCATTTTTTGAATTAATTTACCAAAACATACCAACAAAATATTTTAACATGAAAAAATCAAACACCAATGAATGCTTAAGTTTTTAAGAAAACTAGAGTTCATTTGGAATACCATATCCCATAATATTTTCAGGTGGGGGATTGTTCAATATGTAATTTTTGGGATATTTTTGTGGTTTTATGACTGCCACAGTCTTTCTGAATAATTTTGATTGAACTGGAGTATGAGTTATTTTCAAAAAAAAATTGAATCCAATTTGTAAGAAGTTTTTGGAGCCATGCACAAGGAAACTGTGTATATGCATGCCATTTTTTTCAATCCTCAATGCACAGAGTGTCCCCCAGACCTTCAAGCAAAGGTCTGGGTGACATTTCAGTCTCAATTTTGAAGGGTTTGTGGAATTAATTCATATTTGGAATTCTTTAAACAGATAATTAAACAACAAATCCCATATTTTCAACATGCATAAGTCCATGAACCCTGGGTTTTAATTATATCTTGAATTGGCTGCAACTCAATTGCCACAATCTTAAATACCTTTAATCTGTGCCCCGCCTTTTCCAAGAGAAAAACTGCAATTTTTTTCTCCAAATTATATCTACCTGTAAAACATTTGAGAAACATTACAACAAAATTGATGAATGCATACTAAAACAACCGAATTTCACTCATAAAAACTTATAGGAAATTCATCTTTTTACAAGAAATTTACCAATTTTTTTTGAAGGGTAGCTTCCAGATAATTTGAATAGTTGAATGGTTAAAAATGCTATTTGAAAAATTTATAAATACTGTAGTGTAAAAACACCCTGTGAAAGATATTTTAAAATTTATTTTGTAACAAGAAGATGCTGTGGATTAAATGAAAAAAACCAACACCATATTACAACCAATCATGAAAATTTATAAAAAAAAGAAAGCTGCGGGGAAACCAGGAGTTCAGTTACATAATAAAAGCTTAAAAATCCTAATAAATTGATTTTTCAAAATAGTATCAACAAACTGGAATATCCACAAGGGAATAAAAAATTGGAAAGAAATTATAGATTTGGTTTATCTTACTGACTCACTGGTTATTTTACTCCACTCCTGTTGTGGGGTTTATAAAGCTAATTATTCAGATTTGCATAATAAGCTGAAAAAATTAATAAATAAAAAAATATTTTTTTAATCTGAAAAAATTGTGCTAATTTAAGAAGTTTAGCTAAAAAAATGCATTTATTTTTTAGTTAAATAATTAATTTCTTGTATTGTTTGTTCAAAAATTCAATCTTTAAAGTCCTGAACATTATGGAAAATCAGAAACAATAGTAATGGTTCTATTCACTATCAACCAAAAACATGGGTAAAAAGGCCTTGAAAAATTTATCAAAGTTGAGGATTATTATTTTAGTATGAATAAAATAGCTAATTATACTCTCAATATCATTGTTTTTTTGAAATAATAAGCTAATCAGAAGCTTTTAAAAAGCTTAAAGCATTCAGTAAATACTCTTGCAATTCTGGATTTTTTATCAAATTTTTGATGAATATACCAGCCCATCCTTGTGAGGATATGTTAGTTCAAAGAACATGTTTGAAAAAAAAAAATAGAATATATTTTTTTTGAAATGAATAAGGAGCCAGCTTGACTGGGTTTTTTTCCAAATTTCAAATTACAGATTAACAGAAGGCAAATTATCCCAACATTTTTTATTTATTTAAATTTGAATTTTTTTGGGAAATTAACTCAAATTTTATAATTAATTTCCAATGATGAAAAAAATTAAAAATATTGGTATAAACTATGTCAAACTGATTTTTTGACCATAAATCACCAAATTATATTAAAAATTGTAATGAAAAATTGAGTTAAAATGAACCTCCTTTCAAGAATGAATAACATTTCATTGCAAAGTGGTTATAAATTATTTCAACAGAAGTTGTTGTGTGTGTATTTGGGAGTTATTTGGATAGATTTCCTGAATTAGGAAAGAGTTAAATCCCAATTTTAATCATGTTGAAACATTTTTAAAGGGTGGCAAATGCTAGAATGTGCCTCCATTTTTCCCCTGGTGTTTGTTAATTTAAAAAACAAAAAAAATTAAGGGTGATGATAAATTCACAACTCCAGTCGTTTGGGAGTTGTGTAGGGCCCGACACAACCTGTGCGAGTTGTGTAGGGCCCCAAACAACCTGTGGGAGTGGTGTAGGGCCCCACACAACCTGTGGAAGTGGTGTAGGGCCCCACACAACCTGTGGGAGTTGTTTAGGGCCCCCAAGACCTGTGGGAGTTGTGTAGGGCCCCACATGACCCAATAAACACGTTGGGGCCTGTAAAATACTCCAGGGGGTTGCTCCAAACACACGCAACCCCTGGGGGGGCATATACCTCCTGCCATGGGAATTTTTGATTTTTGTACCCCCGTACACAACCATTTAGACCTGTGTACGGGGGTATAAAATCCCCCAGGGTTTTGAAATAATTAAATTATTTTTATCAATTCTTTTAGTTGTGTGGCATGGAACACAACTAGATTTGAGTTATGTACAACCCCAAAAAACTTGAATGTAGTTGTGCATGGTGCCACACAAAACTGAACCATCATGTGGGGGCTACACGACTGCAGTCAATTTTTGGGGAGGCTACACAACTTGATTTTAGTTTTTTAGCATGGCACATGGCCCATTTGAGTTGTGTACATGACTCAAACAGTGTGAATTTAACATTGCCCAAAAATTAAACATAAAATATTTCTTTATTTGAAAAATAATTCATATTTTTAGTTGGATTTAACTGCCCTATACCAAAAAAAACAAACAGACACATTAAAATCCTCAGAATAACTATTTTTAGGAGAATGCAAATATTTTGAAATATTGCAAAAAATGGTTAATTTAGTAAAATGATAAGAATGATTGAATCAATTGTTGTTTTTCTTGATTAAAAAATGATATTTTGGGGAATGGAAATATATTTTTACCAAAAATACAACAAAATGGAAAAATGAAATATGGAACTATCAAATGAGAGGAATTCAAATATTTTCAAACATTACAAAAGAGACTGCATAAAGTAAAAGAATGATCAAGGGAATATAAATTTTGATATTTCTTCCATTACTTTTGAACTTGATGGAGTTTCCTTGTAAAAACTCAATTATTTTTGAATTACTCTCATCAAATAGTTTTATTAGGGCGTATCAAAGTTAGCAAACCCACCATTAGAAACCCGCCATTTTTTGTGACCAAAACCACCATTTTTAATGGTGGGTTTCTGAAATACACATACCCCCTAACTTGTGTATTTCAAGATGGTGGGTTTAATGAAAATGGCCGATTTCAATCATCAAACCCACCACTAAACCCGCCATTTATGCATCATCATCCATCCACCATCCAACACATCTAAAACACCCATCCACATCAGCAAATCCATATCGGTCGCATCTCCATTGCATCACACACATCTAAACTCCATTTCTTCACATCTCTATTGATTTTCACATCTCCATCTTCACAAAAATCAAATCCAATAATCATCTCATCACTCCACATCACATCACCATCTTTCTCAACACGTCCAATCAAACTTCCCACCAGAAAGTTGAGAACGCAACAAAGTTGACTGAACTTTTGCTACTGTTTGACTCACATTCAGACTTTGATTCAGAATCTAATTTGGAATCAACTTGTTTGGCTTTTAATTCTCTGTTGGAAAAGCAATACATGGTTCCAAGAATACACACCCTCCACAACCCTATGTATGAAAAGCAAAAGCTTCATCTCATCCCCAACTTAAGCTTCCAGCAACTATTCCAAACTCTATTGCCTTCATTCATGAAAATTTTGGAGATGATTGAACACCACCACATCTTCCAGAACAATTCTTGGAATCCTCAACGCAATCCAGCCATCCAACTTGCTGTTGCTCTTTGTAGATTGGGATCAAATGGAAATAGAGCAGCAATCCATCAATTGAAAAATCTATTCTCTTTCAGTTATGGAAGCATTAACTTATACACCAAAAGAGTCATGATTGCTATCCTATCTTTCCCTTTCTCAATCCTATCTTTGCCAACCAAAGAAGAACGCAAGGAGATATCTCAAGTAATGGAGACCAAAGGCTTTCCTGGTTAAATTTGGTTTGTTGATGGAACCACCATGCCCTTCAGTCAAAAACCCAAGCTAGATGGCAACCACTATTTTGATTGAAAAAAAGGGAAACTGATTCATTTCTTTTCTGATGGCTTTGATAACCCCTTTGATCACACCACTGACCAAATATGTTTCATAATTTTGTTTAGATACTCCGTGGCTCTACAGCTTTTTTGTGATAACAATAAGAATTTCATATCCCTCCATGCTGGCCTTCCAGGTTCTTTTCATGATTCATACATGTTCAATTGGATGCAAATTACCCAAAAACACGGGAACTACTTTGACCAATATCAATACCTTCTGGCCAATTCAGCTTATGCTAGTGGCAAATATGTGGTTCCAGCATACTGGAACATTTCATCTAACAATCAAGGAAAAACCAATTTCAACTATCATCTTGCCCAATCACAAGTTTGGATTGAGCATGCCATAGGAGTCCTGAAAGGAAGATGGGCCAGCTTAAGGGAAATGCAAGACCAGCTTCAAAATCCCAAATAAATGAAGTTCCTCATCAACTGAATTATCACTTGTGTCATCCTTCACAATCTTTTGGCTGAAATCAAAGATGAATGGGACAAAATATTTGAAGATGATATTCCTGACACACCTCAAGTCATCCCTGTCTCATCTTGTCCCTCATCTTCTTCTATGAGAGAGCAGGTTCTTCCTCTCACCCTTGCTTGCTTTAATGAGTAATGTTTGATTTTTAAATAGGTGAAAAATAACTCCACAGTAAGTTTTTTTTTTTGGTTTTTCACCCAAGTTTCCAGGCTGAGTCAGTTTTTTTTTTCTTAGTGGACTTAGAAAAAATCAAAAAACACCTCCACCTCATACCCCACCACTTTCCAGCCCATCCAACTCTCCCCTCCACCTAACCACTCCAACACTTCCACCTCACCCCACTCATACACCAGTCACCTTCCTTCCTCCTCCTCATCAAACCACCTCCTTCACCTCAGCAACCCAACCAACCTCACCAGCCTCATCAACCTCACCAAGAAACCTGCCTCACCAAGCTCCCAAAAACATCCACCATCCAACTCACCAACAGACTCAGTGAGTCCCCTTCCCTCTTTCTTTCCACTCACTAAACCATCCTTGCTTCCCTCTCCTTTGATCTCCCCCCCAGTCTTCTCTCTCAGATCCACTTTACTCGTGGTTCCAACCAAGAAATCAAATGTTCAACTTATTGAAAATACAGACAAATATCAAGTATCCAATGGCCAATTTTTTTTTCCTGACCTTGGCTTTGGAATTGATTTCAAGCAAAAAGGTATAGTCAAAATGGTTTGGGCAGCTAATAAGTACAAGAAATCTACCTTTCCTGCTGTGGACACAGCAACCCATACCAGAATGACCATGTCACTTCAAATTAATAAAAAAACTAGAAACACTTGTAGGTACTTGAATAACGGCCAAATTTACTCTAGAAAAAAAAAATATAAATAGAAAGAAAAAATATTTGTATGTTGGTGGGGTTAAGAATACTCTCAAACTTTGTAATCAAAAATAATTTTTTTGTTTTTATTTCACCCATTCAAATATATTTACAAGCCCAGCATTTGAGTTATTTACTGTATTTCATCTAATTTTCTACTGCTACAAGTGCAAGCCAAGGCTACTGATAAATTATCCTTTTTTCAGTTGCAAGTCATTCCCTCTCCTTTTCCTTTTGTGCTTGCTTTCAATCCTTCTCCTTTTCCTCTTTTTGAAACTCTAGCTCAAGCTGTTTTAACTTCCACTCAGCATCCCATTTTTTTTATGAGACAAACTCTTGGCTTTCTGCTTTTGAACATCCATGGCCAGTTTAAAATCCCACTTTTGCTTTTCAAAGTCAATTTTTCCAGATTCAATTTGTGATTTGACTGTTTTTTTGCAGGGGAAAAGAAATTAGAATGGTTTTGAAAGCAAGGATATTCCACCAATCAACTTACATGAATCTTGGTTCTCAATTTTTTCTTCAAAACCTGAAAAACAGGAAGTGTTTCTCCTCTTTTAATGACTTTTGGATTTTATATTGATGGAATTGCAGGCCTTTTGCTCACTCTTGGCAGAGGAGGTTTGAGTCTGAAAGTCGTCACTAGTGTTCAAAGGCAATGTGGGAGGCCCCGTTGGCTTGAGTTTTTGGCCATTCTGGAATGTATGAGCCTGTTTTTTTACAATCTAAATCAGTCAGGATTAACAAGACAGAAGAGAAAAGATCTTGGTTCATTACTTGAGCAGATTTTGAGGGTAATGGAGACCAAGGAGTATCTTGTTCTGCATCAGCAAGGTTGATGAGATCTTCTAACCCAGGAAGAGAGCAATCCAAAGAAGGAGGGGAGGGGTCCAAGGTATGGTTTGACACATCAATCAATGCGGAAGTAGACATGATTGGAGCTGATTGAGTTTGAATATCCTCCTTGGCATTTGATGGGGGCCAATCCAAGGAAAAGGTTTCTTCAGGATCACCATTGCTAGGCTGAGCATCCGCAGCCAAGTCCTCAGCGTGGAATGAATTGGATTGTTGGGCATCAAAAGTGGCTAAAGGGGTGATGTTGGCCTTCTTTCCAAAGATTTCATCCATTTGAATATAAAAAGGACAAATGGAGTCCAACTTATCAACCACCAAGTTTATTGCCGTGGCTTTGTCAGAGTTGGTGATACCAAAGCCGGTGGAGATTGACATGGAATGGGCCTTTTTGTACTTGGCTTGATAATTCTTGAATCACCCCCTGATCTGTTTGGATGACAGATCCAGCATAACTTTTGTTTTGTTCTTGAGTTCATTGGCCATGAGGAGATAACCATTGACCTTAGAGGATGGAGGTTGGCCAACACGTTTTTCATTGTTGGATCCAAAGCAGGCATCATAGTTGGAGGGAATTTTGAGCCAGTTGACCAGGATGATGTGATCAGATCTCTTGAGCTGACTTGAGACCTTGGAAGCTGATGGGGGAGGATTGTTTGATCCCTTGGAAGCTGATGGGGGAGGATTGTTTGTTGTGGAGTGTTAAAAAACGTATGCACTTACACATGTGCTAAGTATAAGTGTAATCCAAATGGGATGCACATATGGGCCTCTCCAGCCCATTGTACACACACACACGGACCATACGGGCCTGTGTGGATGTCACGTATTTGGGGAAACTGGCCTCAAAACACGTGAAACAGGCCTATTGGTACACGGGCCCAGTGAGGTATATGGGCAAATACAGCCATATGGGCTTTTATGGGCATAATTGGGCCCAAGGTTTATTTTGGACATACTTGGCCAGATGGGCTGGCCCGCCAAAGTATAGTTTACTTAGTTTTCGGGGCTTGGGCCGCCTCCCGTGTTGCAGCCTGGTTGGGGATGCCGCCCGTGTCACGGCCCGCTTGGGGCCGCTGTTTTTGCCTTTGGCCCATTTATAGGGCCCAAAGGCCTGCGCGGGGCTGTCTTTGCGGCTGTTGAGCCAATTGCAGCCGCCAAGCTGGGTGGCAGCCGGCTGTTGGTGCCCCAAGGGCCGGGGCCAACGGCCCCAGCTCCCTTGCCTCCCCTTGCCCGCCATTGCAAGGGGGAGGTGGGTGCAGCTGGTAGCAACCAGCTTGCCACCCAGGCCGGTTGCATCAAGGCAAACGGCGGTGGGGGGGAATTGACCACCCCCCCACCAGCCCTAGGTGGTTAGGGTGATGACAAGGTAGCTGGTTGCGACAAAGCAACGAGCGGTGGGGGGGACCTGACCACCCCTCCACCATTGAAGCAAAGGGGCGCTCTCCCCCCCCCCCCCCCCCCCCCCCTTTACCAAGGGGGAGGAGCAACTGGGTTGAGGGGATCTGACCACCCCCCAGCCCACCATTCTATGACAAGGCCCTGGGGGTATTGACCCCCAGGGCCCCTGGTAGGGTTATTTGACCGCCCCCTCCAGGTATCTGTGAGAAAGAGGGGGGGACAGCATGTCCGCTGGTCACACACCCCCGCCCCCCATGTGGGTCTGAGACCCAACCCAGGTGTGTCCTGGGTCCCACCTGGCCATTTTTATGGCCAGGGGCTGGTTGCATGAGTCAACCAGCCAGTATGTGAGTTCAGGTATTGAAAAGCACAGGGGCTGGTTCAGACCCATAACGGTGGAAACACCAGAAAGGACCAGAAAAGGCTGGTTGTAAGGGTGCAGGGACTTATGCCATGCGGGCTGATGTAGTCCAAACCAAGTAACAAGGCCTGTAGAGCCTGTAGAGCTCTTTGTAGAAAAAAGGACAATCTGGTAGGCAATCACAGTTGGTGATGCAGTTGGGAAGGTGGCTTGGTGGTAGGCAGGCAGGCAGGCAGGAAGGGAGGAAACAGACCTGGTAGGCAATCACAGTTAGTGATGCAGTTGGGAAGGTGGCTTGGTGGTAGGCAGGCAGGCAGGCAGGCAGGCAGGCAGGCAGGCAGGCAGGCAGGCAGGCAGGCAGGCAGGCAGGCAGGCAGGAAGGAAGGGATGAAACAGACCTGGTGGTCGAAGAAGAAGGAGAAGCAGATGAGGAAAAGAAAAAGCAGAACACGTGGAGGGGCAAGTGAAGACTAAATACAACTTGTTGAAAGATGTCACATGTAGGTTTCACAGGATAGTTGCGCGCAGCTAGCTTTTCACTTATTTCATTTTCCACACTCTTTTGGAGCGAAACATTTTCCTTTTGGCTTGTTGTATCATGGCCTCACAAGAGGCAAATCTTTTGTACTTAAGGAGCTCTTCTCCCTGCTGTTTTCATCATCTAATTCATCACCAATATCATCCAACATATTTCCCCATTGTGAGAGCCCATCAGCAATTATTGACACAAGGTGTCCAGAATTTCTTTTGCTTTAAATACTGCTCATTTGCCTAAGCTAATTTCTGGCCATAATTATAACATGGAGTTCCTTGGCAATGTTTTCTTTGGTGTGTTGGAATTTTGTGTGGACTTGCGGGGGGAGGTTTCCTGAGGGGACATATGGAAAGAGTAAGGTCAATAAGGTGATTAGAGGGATAAAGTGACAAGTAAGATAAATTGATGAGAGATATGAAGTGATGAGAGTGATAAAGTGAAAAGAGCAATAAATAAATGATTGGATTCTTTGGATGAGGTTTGAGGTAGATTAATGAGAGCGCTGAAGCAATGAGAGAAATGAAGCAGTGAGAGCGATGAAGCCATGAGAGCAATAAAGTGGTGAGTGATCAAGTGATGAGGGTGATAAATTGATGAGGGTGATAAATTGATGAGAGTGATGATGAGAAGGATAAAGTGATGAGAGTGGTGAATCTTTTTATGATGAGGCTGGAGGTAAAAAAATTTGCAAGGAGGTCGGAGGTGGAAGGAGGTGGGAAGCCAGGGGTGGATGACATGGACAGGTGGCGGAAGCCTTTAAATACTTTATTTGAAAAAAACCACTTATTTCATGTTAACTTTGACACGTCTGATGTGAAATAAGTGGGTTTTTTTGATTTTTGATGCTGGGTTTGAAATGGCGGAATTGGTTTGAAACCCGCCATTAAAAAATGGCGGGTTTGGTTAACTTTGATAGGCCCTATTATCAATTTTCATATTTTTTTATTCATGATGAAAAGATATTTAAAATTGATACTCAATATTGATTTATTTTCACATAAATCAATTTTTGATTTTAAAATCATTGTTAGGGTGTATCAGAGTTAGAAAAACCGCCATTTTTAATGGCAGGTTTCTGAAATACACATGCCCCCTAACTGGTGTATTTTAAAATGACCTATTTAATAGAAATGGCGGATTTTAAACATCAAATCTGCCATTTATGCATCATTATCCATCCACAATCCATGGCATGCAAAACACCCATCCACACTTCCACCTCAAAAATTACATACCAATCCCATTATCAACCCCCCCCCCCTTATCCTTCTCCTCCTCCTGTCAGCCAACCAATTGATTAGAAATCAAGAATGAGATAATCATTTGATAATTATGTTTTAATCCACCACTTTCAAGTTATCCTAGCTTGATTAACCAGTGCTCATTGTCATCCCAACAATTCCTTCAATGGTTTTGAATTGAGATTTTCTGCCAAGTAAATCAAAAGCTTATCCATTGGAGTGGTTTGATTTATTCCTCTCCTTATTCTCATCTTACCCTCCAAAATCTATTTACTTAGTTGAAACTCCATTTCAAATCAGTAATTTGGCATGTGTACCCCCTTATTCATCATCAATCAATGAATATGAATAGTTTTTTGTCATTTCATCATCCCTCTAATTTTAATCTAAAACCAAAACATTATTTGATCTTCAAGCTTCCAAGAAAATTCCAGCCTTTGGCCTTCATCCATGGTTTATGGAATCCATCTCAACAACCGTACAGTTGGATAAAAAATCTCAGGGTGATGATAAATTCATGACTCCCAGTCGTGTGGGAGTTTTTTTAGGGCCACACACAACCCAATCAACGTGTGGAAGCCCATACACATGTTGAATTGTTTGTTCCAAGCAAGATTTATTTATTTATTTATTTATTTATTTATTTATTTATTTATTTATTTATTTATTTATTTATTTATTTATTTATTTATTTATTTATTTATTTATTTATTTATTTATTTATTTATTTATTTATTTATTTATTTATTTATTTATTTATTTATTTATTTATTTATTTATTTATTTATTTATTTATTTATTTATTTATTTATTTATTTATTTATTTATTTATTTATTTATTTATTTATTTATTTATTTATTTATTTATTTATTTATTTATTTATTTATTTATTTATTTATTTATTTATTTATTTATTTATTTATTTATTTATTTATTTATTTATTTATTTATTTATTTATTTATTTATTTATTTATTTATTTATTTATTTATTTATTTATTTATTTATCTTTTATTTTTTATTTATTTAGCAAATTATTTTACTCACGCATCCAAACCTTTATTTCACGCATTTCGACATTGGCGCGCGGTTGTGCCCCTTTGGTATTTCACCCAAAAATACTTTATTTCATGCAACATTCAAGAATATTTTTTTTTGAATTCTGACTGCACAGCCCTGTAGCAGGTGTTCTTGAACGCCTAATCAAGATCTTTGGCAATTTTGGAGCCATTAGAACCCCTTCAAAAATGCAATCAAAAAATAAAAAAATTCTGTAGAAACAAATTTTTGCATTGGTTTTTGGATCATCATTTTGGCTGTTTTAATTTTTTTTTTTTTTTTGGTTATTTCAGCTTCCATAAATATTGAAAGAAATTCAAAGATTCTTGTAATATTTTTTTATATTTTTTATATGTATCCTCTCACCTTAAAAAATTCCTTCAAAAAACACAAAAAATCAAAAAAATCAAATTTCTCTTTGGAAATTTGAAGCCTTTTATTTTCCTTTTTATTTCATTTTTTTGGGTAATTCAAGCTATAGAAAATTTCAAAAGAAAATTCAAAGAGAATTAGAATATTTCTCTTAGATTTTTTGGATTTATTATTTTACCTTACAAAATTCCTTCAAAAAAGCAAAGAAATCAAAAAAAAATCAATTTTATCATTTGACTTTTGGATCCTTATGCTTGCAATTTTGAGGTATTTTTTTTGGTGTTTCAAGCTTTGATAATTGTGAAACAACTATTCAAGAGCTTTTTGAATTATTTTTGAGGATTTTTGGATGTCATTTTTGACCTTTAAAAATTTGATCAAAAAACAAAAAAATTCAAAAAATTCACTCTGCTTTGAGCCCTTCACATGCATATATTCAATATGACTGAAAATATTTTTCTGGGACCACCACCCATCTTGCAGCGCTCCAATTATCTTATAAAAAACCCCCTTGACCTGTTCCACCCTCCCATCACCCCCCACCACACCATCCCACTGCCATACCATACCACACCACACCACACCGCACCACACCACACCACACCACACCACACCACACCACACCACACCACACCACACCACACCACACCAAAACACACCACACCAAACCACACCACACCAAACCACACCCCACCACACCACACCTTTTCAAAACACACCACCAACCACTCATCAAAAAAACTTAACACTCCAGATACTTCCAAACAAGAACATCTCTTTTTCTAATGGCTCAAGAAAACATCCACCCACTTTTCAGAACTGTTTCAACTGTTTCACCAGGCCCATCCTCCATGATCTCATCTAATCAATCAGTGATTCAAATCCTCTTGCTCCTTATTCATCTACTCAAACTCTTTATTCCACTCCTCTGGCCCCTCCTCCTGAGCTATCATATAATCAAAAGGAGGAGCTGGTTAAGGCTATCAAATGATGGGCAAAGTCCCATGGTTATGCAATATCTAACAGAGTATCAAATTGCAACAATCATGCCTACACTTACCAATGTGATAAATCTGGGGAATATAAACCCAGAAAAGATACCTCCAAATTAAAAAAAATCAAGAAAGACCAATTGTCCTTTCAGGTTATCAGGGAATTTTTCAAAAAGATTGGATGTTTGGGTGGTGAAGGTTACATGTCCAGAGAAAAACCATCCACCTTCCATTGATCCTTCCACTCATCTAATCCACAGAATAATCCAAGGGGAGCAAAAGGAGGTGGATTAAAATTTATCCCAAGCAGGAGTTCCCCCTTTAAAAATTCTCAACTCTCTTATACAAAACTCATCATCACCTATCCATACAAATCTCCCTACAATTTACAACAAAAGATCCCAAATAAAAAAAATCCCCTTGATGGCAAAAATCCTGTGGAAGCACTCATGATGGAACTCAGGAATTCTTCTTTTTCCTAAAAAATGAACAATCTGGATGGTCAAATTACTTCATTCTTTATTTCACACCCTGATTCCATGAAAATTCTCAACCTTTTGCCTACTCTCATTATGATGGACTGTACATATAAAACCAACAAATTTGGAGTGCCCCTTCTTAATATTCTTGGGATAAACCATTCTGCTAGAAGCTTCTCAGTTGAATTCTGTTTCTTATCTCAAGAGAAAAAACAGAACTATGATTGGGCCCTGACTCAATTTCAGGAAATATTAAGAACCAAGTGTGATTGTGACAGAAAAGGAACAAGCACTTATTAGCTCAATTGAATCAGTTTTCTCTTTCTCTCATCATCTTCTCTGTGTCAGGCAAATTCCATGAATATTCAAACTCATTGCAGGAAGAACTTTAAATTTGAATATGAATGCAAGCTATTCCAGAAAAAATTGCATCATCTGGTCTATTCAAAATTTGAATCAAGCTATCATGAAAACTTCAAAAAACTTTCTCTGGTCTGGAATCCTCCCACTTCTGACTACCGTCTTGAAACCGGATTCCTCAAAAAGAAAATTTTTTTCCTATTTGGCAAACAAATAATTTCAATTTGGAAGCACAAGTACATCAAGAATAGAAGGTTCTCACTCCTACATTGAAAGATTCATCAATTCTTTTATTGGATCTTTCTATAATTTTGTTCAAAAAATTTACGGTTCCATCACCACCCAAACCCATGAGAGAGCCATTGAAGCCTCTCAGGAAGAGTTCAAGAATCTCATTGTTTTGCCTCACTGTGTGGATCATCTTTCTAGAAAGATCAGCCACTTTTCCCTCAAAATCATTCATTCACCTCATCAAGTTCCTGATTCTTCCACCAATTGCAACAACCGTGATTACTCTTCTGACATGGGTATACCATGTGTTCACAAATTCAAATTGGCCATCAGAAAGGGTGAAATATTCCAACTTGATGATTTTCATCCTCAATGGAATGTCAAAGCTCCAATCTCAGTAAGTTTTTCTCTTTTTTTTGTGGGGGGATTCAAGCTCAAATGAATAATTACCTGATTGATTGTGATTTACCTTTCTCCATTTAACTGTGAACCCTGAATTAACTGAAGATTCAGCAAAACTTGAGGTTCAAACCAAAGACAGTAATGAATACCTATATTTCACTACACTGTTTGAAGCATTCAGCAAGTTGCCTCCTGGAGAACAGCTATAGTATCTTGGTGAAAGCATGAAGCTTTACAATGGAAGATATCAACTTACCCTGATTGAAGATGCAAATTCCCCTCAAAGATCAAAAGTTAGAGGAAGACCCAAAGGAGCAGCCAATAAGTCAAGAAGATCTCTCAGTCCTCAAGCAAAATAGATACATCTGGTTTTTAATATTTAGAATAACCCAAGAGGAGAGGAAGGCCAAAGAAGAAATTAATAGCAAATTTGAAGGTCAGCCACCAATTTTTTGGACAAAAAAAATATAAAAATTCATAATTAATTTTTTGGACAAAAAAAATATCAAAATTCATAATTAATTTTTTTTATTATGTGTTCAGTTTTTAAGAAGGTGCAAGGACATCAAAGGGAAGGGAAGGGAAAAAAGAAGGAGGAATCAGAGGAAGAGGTAATTTTATAAATGTACTTATTTTTTCTGAAATGGGTTATTTTTTTTATGATTCCTTCTCATTTTTTTAACATAGAGTGAATTTCTGACTGAATAGGAATTTTCAGAAGATGAAGAGGTGGGCCAGATTTGGATGAAGGGGAATGTTCAGCAAATGAAGAGCTGCCAGATTTGGATGTAATTAAGATTTTGAGCTTTCATTTTCTTTTATTTTTGGCTACTTTGTTGGATATTATTTTTCATTAATTTTTTCATTCAAACCTTAATCAGAAGTCTGGAACCATTGCAAATAAGCAATTTTCTTCTCCTGAATACAATCCTGGTACAAGAATCAAAAGACTAAAGGTATCCAATTAAGATGGTGATTCTCCTTACAATCCTCCTGGTGTGAAGGTATTAGCAGCCCCACCAATCAGTGAGAAAGTGAGTACATTTGGTATTTTCTCATTTTTTAATTTTTTCTAATTTATTTTGGTTTTTCCCTCTAGGTTTCCTGCACATTATCTTATTCTTCTTCTGGAATATTTGAAAAAGTATTAATTTAAGAATTGAGTATTATATTTAGTCCATATTTTCTGTTATAAAAAATTCTGATTTTTGGTTTTAGTTTCAATGCAAAAATTCCATTTCCCCAAAAACAGCCATTCCACATATCTCCCATGATTAAGATGTCATAGGGGATGGGAACTGTGGCTTTAGAGAAGCAGAAATTTTCTTGGGGAGGATCTCAGAAGACTGTATTGAAGTCAGGAAAGAAATGGTGAAAGAGCTTAATTCAAACCAAATCTTCAAGGACAAAAGATTACTGCATGATATCTGGGGTGAAACTTTCGAAGAAGCCAGAAATAAACTGAACCAACTTTATGGCCCAGCTCCCATAAATATGTGGATGAAATTTCCATGCCATGGTTTCCTTCTGGCTGAAACATATAAGTTTCCAGTGGTTCTGTTTTCTTCTTTAATGCCTTGAAATTATCTTCCTCAAAATTCCCCTCCCACTCCAAATTCCAAAACTTCTTCTATTTGCTTCATTCTTTTAGAATAATCCAAACATATAGTCTCATTCAAGTTCAAGTCTGATCATTGGCCAGCTCCCAGGTTAGATCCTCTTTGGAAAAGCTTTGTTACAAAGGATTCCAAATCTTGGAAAACCATTGTTCAGAGAAATTTGGATCTTGGTAATGAGGTTTTTTTCCCTCCAAAAAAATCAAGTAGAAAAATAAAACCAATCATAGTTGAATGAATTTTAATATTTGTACCCGTATTTTTTCTTTATTTTTAATTTTTTGAATGAAGCTTGTAAGGTGTATGCAAGAATGCAGATGATCTTCAAAAACTATTAATGGAATTTTTTATTTTTTTGACATTAAAAATTCTGAAAGCTTGAATCACCCAAAAAAAACTATATAAGCCAACAAAAGGATTCAAAAATCCAGTGAGAAAAGTGAATTTTTTAAATTTTTGGTTTTTTGATGGAATTTTTAAAGGTCAAAAATGACATCCAAAAATCCTGAAAAAAAAAATTCAAAAGCTCTTGAATATTTTTTCACAATTCTCAAAGCTTAAAAACCCAAAAAAAATAAGCCAAAATGGCAAACATAAGGGTCCAAAAGTCAAATGAGAAAATTGATTGTTTTTATTTTTTTGCTTTTTTGAAGGAATTTTTTAAGGTAAAATAATACATCCAAAAAATCTAAAAAAAAGAATTTAATGCTATTTTAATATTTTTTAACTTTCAATAGCTATAATTCCCCCAAAAATGAAATAAAAAGGAGATTAAAAGGATTCAAATGTCCAAAGAGAAATTTGATTTTTTTTGATTTTTTGTATTTTTTGAAGGAATTTTTTAAGGTGAAAGGATACCTCCAAAAAATATGAAAAAAATATCAGAAGACTCTTTGATTTATTTTTAAAATTTATGGCAGCTTAAATGACCAAAATAATAATAAATTAGCCAAAATGACAATCCAAAAACGCATGCAAAATTTTTTTTTTTTTCATTTTTTGATTGCATTTTTGAAGGGGTTCTAATTGCTCCAAAATTACCAAAGACTTTGGTTAGGGTTTTAAAAAATCCTGCCAAGGGGCCGCGCCTTCAGAATAAAAAAATAAATTCTTAAAATTTGCGTAAAATAAAGTATTTTTGCATGAAATACCAAAGGGGCGCGACCACACGGCAACCTCAAAATGCGTGAAATAAAGGGTTGGATGCATGAGGAAAATAATGCCCTATTATTTATTATTTATTATTGAGGGCCTGGTTGAATCCACACAAGAATAATGAAGAAATATATGAAAATCCTTGCATATTTTCATGAGTGCTTTTGCTTGGTTATCACCTATAACGCATGACCAATAAAGGTCCATGTGCATTTGGCATCCCAACTCATAATGAAGCTGGAGACTACACTGGTGAGCGTTTGCCTTCCCAAACAACATAACTCCAATCTGCTTGAAACTCTATGAACATACATATGTATAAACATACACGCAGTTTATGTGCTTACCAAGTTCATGAAACTCACATATAGCTCCAGACCAATATGTGAGACTAGTGTATAATTGCCACCAATTTGGGGGAGGCATGACATTTTCCCGGTGGGGTATGGGCTTTTCCCAGTGAAGTATTGAATTTTCCTGGTTTCAATGCAAGAGGTGCATAAAAATATTGGAAAATTAATACAAACCCAAGGACACCAACGCGGGCTGAGGTGTGGGAAGTTTTTCAGTCTTTTTATATTTATGGAAGATTTGTCTGGTGAGAACTTTCAGCTTCATGAGAGCAATATAGGGCGGCCGTGTGGATGGTTGATTTCAAAAACCTGACATGGCAAACCTGAGATCCCCAAATTTCTGTTTTAACAAATAATTTCTATGCAAGGTTCTCATGAGGCTTCATGACAATTTGTGTGGATTTAAACAGGCCATTATTTATTATTTATTACTAGAGTACTTCCCGCAAATTTGGGGACTGATTGGAATTTAATAGTTTGGATAGAATGTGGGTTGATATTAAAAATGTTAAAAAATAAAAACAGGCTCAAACATTATTTGATGGAAAACTCAAAACTGTTTTTATTTTTTGAGCTATTGTCAATTTATTGATTTCAGGAGTAATTCAAACAAAATATAAATTTCAAACACATCAGTTTCTGGGATTTAATTTGGGGACTGATTGGGCACTGATAGGAAGACAATTTTTAATTTTCAAATTAAATCATGATGATTAACTTAAAAAAAACATGTAATTTTTAATTTAAAATAAAATTGGCATTACACTAAAAAACACATGGCAATTTCTTGATGTAGGAGTAACTCAAACACAATATAAATTTCCAATTAATCAGTTTCTGGGAGTTAAAGAATTTAAAACTTCATTTTAAACAATTTTATCAGTTTCAAATGAAATTTGGTTGTCAGCTCTGTGTGTGACCACCACCCTTGTTGAGCGGCTGTACCTGCTCCTTGACAATGCTACATATAAACAACCATGGCTGAACACTGGATCTTGCAGATATAGACCAACATTGGATATTTTCTGACCTTGAGATTTGTTTATTGTCAATGAGAAAGCCAAATTTACTGGAAACTGTTTGAGAACAAACTTGAAAGGGAGGCCATTTTCATCAGGGTCAGTAACCAAGGGGATGCGGGGAATGGCAACCAGCCTTCCTATTGAATCACCAGTTGCAACTTTTTCAACTATAAAATTCCTTGCCAATCTGACAACAATCAAGCAAGTTCCATTGCAAAGCCCAATTGTACAGTCCATTTTTCTCAAAATAATTATAGGGGCACCCACTTTCAGAGTTAAGCTATGAGGAGGAAAGTTGGGAAGAAATAATGTGTTGAGGAACTCTTGTTGGTATGGATTTTGAGTATCATCTTTAACAGAGTCATGGCTGTATTAAGTCTTCATAGTTTGGTTTTCTTCATTTCAAGAAAGAGAATCTAATAGCAATTTATTTATTTTGTAAACTGCTGTATTTTTGTATCATAAAATAACAAAGTCCACAAGATAACCATCTTCGAGGTAACTATGGCGCAAGGTTGGAAAAACATTGCTGATTAATCTACCCAAATCTTCATCTTCACTATAACCATGAATAACCATGTGATGAGGAAGCAAAATTTTGTTTCAACCCGGTATATTTTTCCAACCATCTCCAAAATTGAGTAAGACATTCTGGTAACCAGGATCCCCTGCATCATGCATATTTGAAGTAGGGTTCACAACCTGGAAATTTCTCCATCAAGAAGAATTGACCAAACTTGCATCAACAAGTTGGGGAAATTTACCTTTTTGAACCACAGGTAAAATTTTCCAAAAGTATTCCACCGCCAAGAACCATCACTTTTCCTCCAAAAGGTATGTTAGAATCCATGAGGTCTTGAAGTAGCCTTTCTACCAACTCCAGAGCATGCCTATGGCTCAAAGGTGCTTCATCCCAGATTATCAAAGAAGCCTTTTGGAGAGCTTCACCCTTCTGAGATTTCTTTGACCCTCTCAATACAGAGGATTATTTAACCTCAAGGGAATTCCAAAGTTTAGATGAGCTGTTCTTCCATTTGGTAAATTCATTGCAGCTATTCCACTACCAGCACATGCCATAGCTATTCTTCCAGATTATCTGATAGAGGCCAGCAAGCATTCACATATGAAGGTTTTTCCAGATCCACCAGGTCCATCAATAAAGAAATAAGAGGGTTGAGAGGAATTGCATGCATGCATTATCTGATCAAATATTTGCTTCTGTCTATGATTCAGAAGAGAAATGTTTTTCAAGTCTGATTGATTTATTACAGAATTTTCTTCTTCCTCAAGGATCCAGTTCCTGTTTTTCCTTGGTTCCTCCACTGATTGATCAATTCTTGGAAGCTCAGGAAAAGCTTCTTCAACAATTTTTCCACAATTTTGAAATACAATAGGGGTTATGTATTTTAACATTTCATTGGTGAGAACTCTTTTATCTGTTATTCAAGAATAAATTAAATCATCAACCATCAAATTGAAATAAAAATTCTATAGACGTTGTGGGTTTTAATGCTGAAAAAGTGCTAAAATCATTACAAACAGCCTCCTAAGCTCAGATTGTCCAAGAGATTCTGCAGCTTCTTCCATTTTTGTTTCCAAATGATGATCATCCTCAAGTAGACCCTTTGCCAAGGCAGCCTCTCTGAAAGTTGTATAAGAGATTCCATTTATTGGCTTTAGGTGATTGAATGAAGTTTCACCAACACAATTATTCAAAAACAATCTTAGATAGCACCTCTCAGCATCAGCAGGATAAACATCATAAATTATTCCAATTGAAAAACCTCTTTGTCTTGGCCTCCATTTTTTTCTTTGGAGATGCCATGTGAAACTTTGTGGAAAATAAGAATATTTGATGGTCCTTGCCAAAAGTTCAATTGAATTTATTTTTAAATATTCTGTCATCATAATTTTAGAATGGTTTGATCTTTGAAACACTTAATCCAGGGCTTCATCAGGTTCAAAAAACAGATCTTTTCAGTCAGGCAGGTCAATGTCTAGTCATATAGCAGCAGGTGAGATAGCAGAAAATTGAAAGGAAAAAATTCTCCAGCATCGCTCAGGTGCAGAAACTCATCTTGAATCCCTGAAAAAATTCATTTCATCCAAGTTTTGACCAACCTCCACAGTAACACAGTCATGGCACTTATAGAAATTTTTTTACAGATATTTTACAGCTCAGATACCTACACATAATTCTACATTGATGTGGAATTTATACTTTTCCAAGAGATATGGATTGTAAGGGACAACCCAGGAATTATCAATGAGAAAAGAATTTGGCCTTCTATGCAGAGCATTGGTGGGAGTGTATGGTGGAGGTGGGAATATGGAAGGGGCCCCAATATGATGGTGATGGGTATCATAAAGATGGGTGTGGGGATGTGATTGGCATAGTGAATTTGGAACCACCAAGTAAGGGGAGGAGGACCTTCTTCTATGTGAATTTGGATATTCACTCATTTTGTTTTTGAATTTCAATATAGGACAACCCTTTTTGGTGTTGATATCTGGGTTATGTGGGAAGCGCATGGAAGTGGGATGGAAGGGGGTTTATACATATTATCAATGCACAAACCAAAATTTTGAAACAAGTGAGCAATAAGTGTCAATTACATGTGTTGTCCATGAATGTGTTGTCCATGTGCTCTGTTTCATCTGTTCTGTTATATCTTCTCTGTTACATGTGCTGCCCTTTTGTTGTCCATGTTACATGTGTTAATGTTTTGTCCCTTTTTTGATCCCCTCCTTTTTACATAACATACATGTGTTGGATGTATGTACATACAAAAGTGGACAGAGAGAAAAAAAAGCAAACCAAGAAAAATAAAAGCCAACAGGGGAAAACAAAAAGTGTACAGAGAAAAAAAAAGCAGACAGAGAAAAAAAAAGCAGCTGAAAAAAAAGCAAACCAAAAAAAAGAGGACTGAACCGGATGCAAGAGGTGCATACACAACAGCCTTGACAAATGAATACTAACCCAAGGACCTCAATGCTGGGTGGGGTGTGTGTTTTTTTTTTCAATCTTTTTATATTTATAGACTAGCCTTTGGGAATTGATTAAATAAAAAGAAATCAACATGAAAATATTTGATATCTTTCAAATAATAAAATATAATTAAATTAACAATTGTCGAATTATTTCAACAGATAAGCAAGTACAACAAAGTATATATCAATAAAATATTTTTATTTGATTTCAGTGATGAATAGAAGTAAATAACTCATGGTAAAAAATTCAATTACATAAAAAAATGAGATTTTTTGTTAAATAATTCTGATTAAGTGAAAAATTTGGGAAACAGATTGAAAAAAATAATGACATGAAAGTTTTTTCAAGTATTTCAAAAAGATAAGCTATTAAAAAAAATTATATCTCATGGAAATCTTGGCATGTAATTTCAGTGCTGGATATCATTCCATGACTCATGGTAAACCATATGATCATTTTCAAATGAAATAATGTTTTTAGTTTTATTTTCAAACACTAACCATGTTGAACTTCTAGATAAAAAAAATTCAACACATGAATGCCCATGGGTGGAAGCTTGATCTTGAAAATAAAGATTTATATTTGAAATTCCTGAACTCGTGACTTTTTATTTCTGAGTAGAATTTTTTGGAAGAAATAATTAATTGAGCATATTTTGTTGGTATAAGTTTTGAGCATTGTCTTCAAGAGAACCATGGCTTGAGTGAATGTTCATTATATTATTTTCCTCATTCCAAGGCAGTGAATTCAGCTGTAATTAATGAATCTTTTATTCATAGGTATTCTTGAAACCTAGAATAAAACAATCAATTAGGTAACTGGTATCAATATGGTGGCTTTGTAAGTTTTCTAATAAAATATTGAAGTCTTTTCTGAGTTGATGGAATTTGAAGTATCATCGAAAGTCTGATTATTCCATTGTAATTCCAAAACTATCAATTTCAATTCTTTTGAAATATTGTGTAAGAGTAATTTTAAATTGTTCTTGCCTTTGACAAACTTCATCCAGGGCTCCATCTGGTCCCAAAAAAAAAACTGTTGTTGGTCAGGAAGATAAACTATCAATTGAAATTATTTTGAAATTGTGTGTAAGAGCAATTTTGACTCATTTGTAAATTTGATGAACTTCATCCAGGGCTTCATCTGGTAAAAAAAATAACTGTTTTTGGCTAGGAAGATGAATGTCCAGCCTTAAAAATGAGGGTGAAATATCAAAAAATTTGAATGAACAATCTCTCCAAAATGCCCCTGGAGGAGCTACCCATCTTGAATCCCTAAAATAGTCTATTTAGTCCAAATCTGCACCAACACCAACAGTCAAAAAATCATAGCCCTTATGAATGAATTTGTAGAGGTATTCAAGAGACACGATACCTTCACATATCTCCACATTCATTTGACATTGTTGCTTTTCCAAAAGTTTTGGATTTTAAGGCACCCCATAGTAATTATCAAATAAAAATTTTTTATTATTCCTCTTCATTGAAATGGTAGGTTAAATTTGGGGTCTTCTATATTTGACATTAATTTTTTACTGACAATTGTTTCAGGAAAAAAGTCTTTTTGGTATATCTTCTTCCATCTGCAATCATCAATTCAAGGTGCTTCTGCATGTTTTAGCAATCATTATTCTCTTGGCAATTATTTCCAATTTTGATACAAGACTTGTTTCTAAAATTTGCCCTAATCCTATGGCAGCTAAGGCCAATATCCAAAGCAACTCCAGCACCATCACTGGAAATTTGAAGCTTTACATGGCCAGAGTGGGTAAGGCCGCAATAGGTTTCCAAGTGCTAGTATTTTGCCCCCAAATTTGGGGAATTGATGAAATAAAAATAAATTTATATGAAAATATTTTATATTTTTCAAATAATAAAAAATTTTGATCAAGTGGAAAATTAGGGGAATCAATAAAAAATAATGATGTGAACAATTTTTCAAGTATTTCAACCAGTAAGCAAGTAAAACAAAGTATATAACATCAAAATTTTGGTATGTGATTTCAGTGATGGATAGAATTCAAAACCCCATGTTAAACCAATCAAATTAAAAAAATTGACATTAAAAATAAGACATATTTGATATGATTTTAATCAAGTGAAAAATTTGGGATATGGATTAAAAAAAATGATGACATGAAAAGTTTTTCAAGTATTGTGATGGATAAAGAATTCAAAAAAAATTATATATCATGGAGATATTGGAATTTAATTTCTTTTTTGGATAGCATTCCATACCTCATGGCAAACTATTTTTTCAGTTTAAAATGAGATAGCTTTTTCAGTTTTGATTTCAACCACTACCTGCATTTAAATTCTGGATCAAAAACTTGAAAATTGAGAATGAAACTGCCCATGGTTTAAAGCTTGATCTTGAAGATAAATACTAATATTTTGAATTTTCTTACATTGTGATTTGTTAGTTTTGAGGAGAAAATTTTGGAAGAAATAAAGAATTAGGAGGATCTTGTTGGTGTAAATTTTGAGTTTTTTCCTCAAGAGAACCATGGATTGAGTGAACAGTCATGAGGGCATATCAGAGTTAGCAAACCCGCCATTAGAAACCCGCCATTTTTTTTGACCAAACCCTCCATTTTTAATGGCGGGTTTCTGAAATACACATACCCCCTAACTGGTGTATTTCAAAATGGCGGGTTTCATGAAAATGACATATTTCAAACATCAAACCTGAAATTTATGCATAATCATCCATCAACCATCCATAACATCCAAAATACCCATCCACATCAGAAAATCCATACCAATCCCATCTCCATCACATCACACACATCTCATCTCCATTGCTTCACATCTCTATGGCTTCACATTTCCATCTTCACACAAATCCCATCATCATCTCATCAACCCACATCAAATTACCATCTTTCTCAACATTTCCAATCAAAATTCCTGGCAGCAAGTTGAAAACACAAAAAAGCTGACTGAAATCCTAACCACTGGTCCACTCCTTCCTCCTCCTCACCAAACACCCATCACCTCCACCTCACCCATCACCTTCACCTCACCCACCACCTCCCCTCCTCCTTTGTTTGGCACCCCTGGTAAGCCCCCCCCTCCTCCTCATCTTCCTCCTCTTCCTGCCCCTCATTGGTTTCTGATCCTTTGACCATTCGACCTTTAGGTCCTCCCACACCTCCTTGCTCAATCCGCCAGGTAAGTACCCAAATTCCACAAAGCAAGTAACTTTTCCCAGATGTTAACGGGAAACCGGTCACTGAACCTGAGTTACCCTCTCATCATCCTTCCACCTTGAAGCCAAACCACCATCTGTGGCTATCCAATCCCTTGGTTCTCAAGCATCTCAAATTGGCTTACAGGGAAACATCAATCCTGCAATATTGCATTCCAATCCCCAGTCAATCAAGAAATATGTCCAAATCATGTTCCAAAAAGATTTGGGTGGCTTCCTCCTCCTCCTTTTCCTCTGCCGCCGCTGGCAATTGATCAATTGATCTCCAGAGGCCTCCTCCAGCTCCTCCTCTTCTGTAAATCAATCAATCAATCATGGGTGGCGGCCTCCTTCACCTCCTCCTCTGCCACCTCTGGCAATCAATAGATTGTGATTTCAGCCTTCTCCTCCTTCCCCTCTCCCTGAAACCTCCTACAGCTCCTCCTCTTCCAGAAATTGATCAATTTATCACAGGCGGTGGCCTCCTTTTCCTCCTCTTCTGCTGCTGCCAGCAATTGATTGGAATCATGGCCTTATCCTCCCGCTCATCTCCTGGAGGCCTCCTTTTCCTCCTCCTCTGCCTCCGTTGGAAATCAATTGAGCAATAAATAGTGGCCTTTTTGTCCTCTTCTGCCGCCTGTGGCCTCCTCAAGCTCCTCCTCTTCCAGAAATTTATTGATTGATCACAGGCGGCGGCAGAGGAGGAGGAGGAGGAGGAGGCCACCGCCGGCAATCAATTGATTGCAATTGCGGCCGTCTCCTCCTGATCCTCTCCTTCTGCCCATGATCAATCAATTGCGGCCTACTTGTCCTCTTCCGCCGCCCACAATCAATTGATTGTGGTCTCCTTGTCCTCTGCCCCCAACTGCAATTGATTTTGGGCGGCCCCCTCCTCCTCCTCCTCTGCCGCCGCCTGCAGTTGATCTTGGGCATCAGCCTCCACCACCTTCTCCTCCTCTGCCCCTGCTGGCAATCCATGGATTTATTGCGGGCGGAAGCCTTTGATGTAAGGATTTGAGTGCCAGGGGGGACCGGTAAATTGGCCCATCTGGAAATGGCACACTTAGCTTGGTGGCCTCTGCCCCTGCCGGAAATACATTGATTGATTGTGGGTGACGGCCTTTGATGTATGGATTTGAGTTCCAGGGGGGACAGGTACATTGGCTCATCTGTCAATGGCATGCTTTCCTTGGTGGCCTCTGCACCCGCCAGCAATCCATTGATTGATTGCAGACGGCAGCCTTTGATGTATGGATTTGAGTTACAGGGGGACAGGTACATTGGCCAATCTGGAAATGGCACACTTAGCTTGGTGGTTCAAGCGTCACTCACCAATGTTGAGTTCATGGTTTCAAATCCCATTTTGTGCAATTGAATTTTTGCTTGTCAAGCTTCCAAGGCCCTCACAATTTTGTGCAAAGAAGAATGCCTTCTTGATCCTCACCCCAAGCGGAGAATTTGCCTGAGAGGGAACAAGATGGGAGGAGATTATTTGACAAACATACAGAGACATGGAAAGAATAGGGCTTGCATCCCTCAAAATGTTATACAGAAAATTGAATCCTTTATTAATCCTCACCCCAATCAAAGTATATGGTTCGGAGGGAACAAGATGGGAGGAGATGATTTGAAAAACATACAGAGATGTGGAAAGGATAGGGCTTTCATCCCTCAAAATGTTATACAGAAAATTGAATCCCTTATTGATCCTCACCCCAATCAAAGTATACAGTTGGGAGTGAAAAAGATGGGAGGAGATGATTTGACAAACACACAGAGATTTGGAAAGAATAGGGCTTGCAACCCTCAAAAGTTTATACAATGAATTGAATCCCTTCTTGATCCTCAGCCAAAATGTAGTATGTGGATGGGAGGAGATGAATTGGGAAACATACAGTGACAGGGACAGAATGGGGCTTGTCAGCATTGGTTAAAGGGGTAATTTTTGGATTGATAGTTTTTGAATTGCTTCCTCATCTGTTTGGATGAAAGATCCAGCCTACCTTGGTTTTATTTGTTATTTCATTGACCATAAGGAGATAACCATTAAAATTAGAGGATGGAGTTTGGAAAACTTGTGTTTCATTTTCAAATCCAAAGCAAGCGTGATAGTTGGAGGGAATTTTGAGCCAGTTTACAAGGATTATTTGATCAGCTCTCTTGAGCTGACTTGAGCTTTTGGAAGCCAATGAGGGGGGATTGTTGGATTTTGAGTTCCTGGAGGATGTTTTATTTGGTTGAGTGGACTTGCAGGGGGAGGTTTTCTGAGGGGCCATTCAAAAAGAGTAAGAGGGGTGAAGGGATGAAGCAATAAAGTGATGAAGCAATGTGATGAAAGGAGGGATGAAGCAATGAAGCAATGAAGCAATGAGAATTAGGATTTGATGGAAGGGGGGATGAAGTTATGAAGGGATGGAGCAATGAAGAAATGAGAGGATGGATGTGATGAAAGCAATAAAGTGATGACAGTGATGAAGCAAGCTGAGAGTGATGAAGTGATGCAGGGATGAGAGTGATGAAGCAGAAGAGATAAAATTGATGAAGTGATAAGATTGATGAAGTGATGAGACCAATGAATCAAATTTCTGGATGAGGATGGAGGTAGAATTTTCTCCAATGAGGTTGGAGGATGAAACCAGGGGTGATGATGTGGAATGACACATGGTTGAGCATGTGAAGGCCTTTATATACTTGACTTGAAAAAACCCAGTTATTGCATGTTAACTTTGACACATCTGATCTGAAATAATGGTGTTTTTTTTTGATTTTTAATAGCTGGTTTGAAATGGTGGATTTGGGTTGAAACCCACCATTAAAAAATGGCGGGTTTTCTTAACTTTGGTACGCCCTATTATATTATCCTCCTCATTCCTAGGCATTTGATTCAGCAGTGCTCAATTGATCTTGTATGCTTAGGTCTTCTAGCAACCTAGAATAACACAGCCAATCAGGTAACTTGTATCAAGAAAGTTATTTTGCAAGTTTGGGAATAAAATATTGATTAAAATTTCCAAAGCATGATCTTCATTTTTTTAGTGAATAAACATGTGTTGAAGCATAATTATTATAATTAATTCTTGTATAAAATGAAGAAAATTCCCAAAATCAAGTAAAAATAAATTTATATTCAGGATCACCTTCAACACATATATTTGAATTGAGGGGGAAAACTTGAAAATGAATTCAGAAGTCAGAATTCCCTAAACTTTTGTGAAATATTTGAGGATGTGTACCTTTCCAAGAAACAGGTAGATTTTGCCAAAATTCACCACCATGAACTCTTCATTATCCTCAAAAAGGTAAATCACAAACCATTAGGTCTTGAAGGAGTCTTTCAACCAACTCAAGATTACAGCTATGAGTCATAGGTGCTTCATCTCACCCACCATGATCTTTAATAAATAATTTAGATGGCTGAGAGCAATTGCACGCATTCAATATGAGCTCAAATATATTCCTCTTTCTATCATTGAGAAGATGAATCTTTTGAAAATCTGATTCATTTATAGCAGCATCTTTTCTTATTCAAGCATTAGATTCCCATTTATTCTTCTAACCTCTAATGTTTTATCAAATTTTGGATACTCAGGAAAGGTAATTTAAATTTTTGTTCTGTGGTTTTGGAATATAATTGAGTTGATTCATCTGAAGATTTTTTTTTTGAGGACCCTTTGATCTTTGGTCCCAGAATGAGTTAAAGCTTCCACCATGAAATTGAAGCATGAATTCCATTGGAAAAGTGGGATTTATGGCTGAAAAAGTGCCAATAGCATTTCAAACAACTTTCTTGGCTTGAGATGGTTATTCTACTCATCACATTTTCGAATTGTTGCTTTTGAAAAATGATTTTCCTCAAGTAAAAACTTGGACAAAGATTCATGCATGAAATTTGCATAAGAAATTCCATTGAATTGCTTTAGTTTGTCAAATGAATTAGCACCAACAAAATTATTCAAAAAAACCAAGAAACTAACTTTCTGAATCTTCAGGTTGGATTTTATAAATTCTCCTGATTCAATCACCAATCTGAAAGTGCCTGCAATCTTTTATGAGTGGATGAAATGTGAAGTATGATTTAAATTTTAAATATTTCATAGTACTTGCAAAATTATCAACTGCATTTATTTTGAAGTATGGTGTAAGAGTAGTTTTTTTACTTGTTTTAATCTGTGGAGAACTTCATTCATGGCTTCATCTGGTTCAAATAAAAACTTTTTTTGGCCAGGAAGATGGATATCCATCCTTAAAAAAGAAGATGAAGTAGCAAAAACTTTGTATGAAAAACCGTAAAACATGTCTCTGTAGGAGCTACCCACCTTGTATCCCCAAATTAGTATATTTAAACCAAATTGGAACAAACATCAACATTGAGAATATCATAGCCCTTATTAATTTAATTTAAGAGGTATTAAACTGTCATAATTCCTTCAAATATCTCTGCATTTATGTGGCATTGGTACTATTCAACAATTGAAGTATTGTGGGGAACCCCACAGGAGTCATAAATGAAAATTTTTGTATGACTCCTCCTCATTGAAATGATTGATCCATGATGGTTTCTTCTATACTTGGCATAACTTTTTTACTGAAAGTGAAGGTGGGATAGAAAACAATTTGAATGGAAAAACTCTTCAACATGCCTCTGGAGGAGCTTCCCATCTTCAATCCCCAATATATTCTATTTAATCCAAGTCTGCACTAAAATCGAAATTCACACTATCATGGCGCTTCTAAATGTATTGTTGGATGTATTGAATAGCCAAGATACCTTCACATATCTTCACATTTATGTGGAATTTGAACTTTGCTAAAAGGTAAGGGTTTTAAGTAAAAAACCACAAATTATCAATGAGGAATTTTGTATGATTCCTCCTCAGTGAAATGGTAGGTCCATTCTGGAATCTTCTATATATTGGAAAACTGCTTTCAACCACAATTTTTGCAGTAAAAGAGACTTTGAGTTATTTCTCCTTGCATCTGCCATCATCAATGCAAGCTTCTTTTGTTTTTGAAGTAAAACATGGGACAGGTATCATGTGTCTTTTAATTGCTTGAAAAATTTTTGTCTGTGTGCATTGATCAGGTAGCTCTGCACAAAAAATTGTGCCAATTTATTCAAATGTTCTTGGTTGGCAATCATTGTAAGGAATTATCAAGGTTTGAGCATGAGGAAGATCTCTTCCTGGAATTCTATAAATTTTTTTCTTCCCATTGTCAATCCAAATATTCCATTCATGGGTTTTGATTTTCAAACCTTTGTTACTATATCTGGATTTTGTATGGAACAGGTTGGCCATTTAACTGATCAGAAGGATGATTGATCCACTACTGAGAGCATGATTGGAAGAAGAATAGTGTCTGGATTTTGATCCAACTATAGCAAACTCATTATTTGGGGGTTGAGAAATAATTGATGATTAAGATCAGGATGATCATATGTGGTGGGACTTCTCAAGTAATGGTAATGAGAATTTTGAAGAATTTGATCAGGATGTGAGTGGTGTGATTCATTTTGAAGCAACATGAAATTAGCTGAAGAGTTTCTTCTATGTAGAATGGTTGTTTTATGCAGAGGAATCAAGGATATAAAAAATGTAGCTTTTGGTGTGTCAAGATGAGGAAATGCAATAGCAGGTGATATTCATGCAGAAAAAATCACACCCAAGCTGTTTGATGTTGCACTGAAGGTGAGCTCCTTGGTTACATCCTGCTGTTACACTTTTGTCTGTAACATATATTGCAGTTCATTGATATTGCACTGAAGGTGTTCTCCCTGGTTACATCCCCCCTGTTACACTGTTGTCGGTTACATACCTTGCAGCTCCTTGATGTTACACTGAAGGTGTTCATGTTGGTTACATCCCCCTGTTACAATGAAGTTGTTGTAGGTATGTACATGGGTGCATGCAATACTTGTAAAAAAAATCATACATAAACCATATGTTGTATGAGTACATGCAGTTTATGCATGGAGTTGTGTGATATATATACTGGGGAAAAAAAGCGGACCCAACCATATGTATAATTAAAACTTCACACTCCATACCACTACAGTGATACCTCATTCTCAACCCTTCTCCACAAAAACCTTTTCCCCCCTCCTGCCCGTGAAGCCCTCCCCTTCCCCCCCCACTGCTAATCCCTTTGGCCTTGTTTTTCTGCCCCAAGCATGGAGGTAGACAGCCTGGATCCAGGAAATAAGTGATGGGCCCTCCCCAACCCCCCCCCCCCAACCTTATGCCACCACCCTTGGGCCTGCATACCCTGCTTAGCAAACTTCTACAGGACCAAGCAAACAAGAGCAGCAATTGTGATGTCACCCTAGACTCAAAGTTTGTCAAGATCATCTTGGGCCTATCAGCTGAGTCCAATCATTCCTTCAAGCTGATGAGAGACATGTTGGAGGGACTAAAATCCAAAAATGAGGCCTTGGAGTGCCATTTTGCACTCTTCACAGCATCCTTCCCAGATGTCCCTCCCCCCCCCCCCCCCCCCTACCAAGGGCCACCCCCTCTCCTATGCATCGGCTAAAACTGCCCGCACTCACACCCAAGCTTGCCCTCCAAGACCACCCCCGCCTTGCTCCCCCGTGTTTGAACTTAGCCCCAAACAAGTCATCATTCACTCCGATCTTCTTAACACCACCTTAAAGGATATCCCCCTGCAAGCCTTAGTTTAGAAAGCAAACAAATCCCTTGTAGCACTGGAAGCAAAATCCAAGGGCAAGCTTGTCACAGTAAGGGGAGTTAATTATTTACCTTGCGTCAATGTTTCCTTTTATGCAAAGAACCAGACCCATCAGAAGTGGCTGATGGAGAACAAGCACGTCTGGTCTAAGGTAGTTCATCCGGACCTGGAGGCCAGCCCCAGCACTTTCTTGGTCATGGTCCACAGGTTCCCCAAGACCTTTGACATAATCAGTAAAACAGCCCTCTCTTGCCTGGCCTTGGAAAACCAGTTTCAAGCATTAGACGTAGAGCAAGTATGGTGGATGGGATCTAATGCCCCCACAGACAAGAAGGCTGGGACAATTTTACTCTCCTTCCTGGACAAGAACCTTTCTTTTTGTATCCAGAGGTCCAGCATTTTCAACAACTATGAGTTTCATTGCACAGAAAATTTCAAGCTCTGCCCTTTGCAATGCTATTGCTGTCTGAGGATGGCTCATTTTGGCAATTAGTGCAGAGAACCCCCTAAATGTGCCAAGTTTAGTGCTAAACACTCTACAAACAAGGGACTGGGTGGCCTGGGCCGTACCCAGACTTGGGTCCTTTGTATTGAGGGTCTTAAGGCCAAAACCCTGGTTGTTTCAGGCATTAATCACACTCCCTTCAATTTAGCCTGCCCTTACAAAAATGGATGGTTTTACAGAAGGCCCTTACCTTGATCATGTTAGGACAACAAAATAGAACCCCCTCTCAGTCTCTTTCCCCGCCTACTTCTCTCCCTTTCTCCACTCCTATGCCCCCTTTTCTGCATTTTACCCCTTGCCCTTTGGGCCCGGACAAGATCCAAGACCCCCTCCCCCCCTTGTTTTCAGCCCTCCAACTGAATTCTCACATCTCAAAGGTGGTGACCCTAAGGATATTGAATGATGGGCTGGTAGCTGATTTCTTGATCCTGCAGGAGCCCTGGATCAACCCCCATGACCTCTCCCCCCCCTTGTACCCCGCTTGGAGAGCCTTTTCTGTGTTTTAGCACTTGCCAAAATATTGGCACAATCAGCACAAAGCCGTGACTTATGTTAGAAGATCCATCCCCACATTGGCAAACTTTCAATTTGCAGTGGGCTTGTAATGCCTTGTGGCAGTGGGCTTTGAAATGCCTACACACTCCTTCTGCATTGTTAACCTCTACAACCCAACCCCCTCCTTCTCCGCCATCACCATACTGGCAGACTGGTTGCAATCCTTCAACAACTGTGCCATTCCCACATTTGTATGTCTGGAATCCAATCTTCATCACCCGCACTGGAATGCCAGGGACTGTTGGCAGACAGACCCAGTGGCCTCAACCTTTATCTTGACTCTCTCAGCAAGTGGCTTCCGTTTTGCATCACCCAAGGGTGTCCCCACCTTCTACTCAAGATTAGGCAATGGCTTCACAATTGACCATGTCTGTTCCAATTTTATGGGTTTGATTTTTTTACAAGACTGCAATGTGTCCAGCAATAATTACGGCTCCAATCATAAACTTCTTTGAATGACATTTAGAATCAAGAGGGCACCACCAACTTACTGGTGGAGTACCCCCAGATGGAATAGGCAGGATCCTGGGAATACAGAGACAGCATGTGGCATATTATGATTGCTTTCCTTGGATCCAGATCAGCTGCTGGACCAAAGGTTGGAGGTACTGACTGAGACTCTCCTGTCTGCTCAACAGGCCCTTGGGCATTGGGTGATATACCAGAAATACCAATGCAAAAGCTGGTGGTGCCCCACTAACCTAGGACCAGTTTTGAAAATATGCAATTGTGCCCGCCAGTGGTTTATTCTGGGCAAAATGGAGTACGCCCAAGCCTGTTATAAGGACTTGAACAGTTATTTCCTCTCCTTGGTGGTCAGAATAAAGAGAAAAGAATGTCTGAAATCCCTAGAATCCTCAAACCCGCAGGCAGGCTACCACATCTGGGATCTCACTAAGAAGAGGGCGGGAGCAGAAATTCTGCCTTTATGGCTTGGAGACCGCTCACAAATGCATCTCAAGCACTTGCAGGCCCAGATCCTCTTTGAAGGCACCTTGGCCCCAGCTGCCCCCTTTGACCTGACAGGAATTCTTCCCCCAAATGCAGTCAATTTTGCAGTTTACCTTCCATCTCTGAAGCTGAAGTCTTGTTGGTGCTCCACAAGATTTTCCCAAGGAAAGCCTGCAGAATGGATGGTATTGCAAACAAAATGTTGAATCTAGCAGCTCCGGTCATAGTTCCCTCTCTTACATCAATTTTAGACAACTTCACAAGACTGGGTCTCTTCCCAACACCCTGGAAGAGGGCGGTCACAGTGATAATAAGGAAAGAAGGGAAGAAAGACTACACCCAGCCTGGGGCTTACCGCCCGATTGCCCTTCTGAACTTTGTAGGAAAAGTTTTCAAGCTGATTCTGGTGCGCAGACTGACCCATTGGGTGGAGAACCATAACATGCTAGCGGAGGGAAACTTGGGAGGGAGGGAAGGCTTGGGCACAGAGGATGCCTTCTTTATCCTGGACAGGTGGGTACAGGCCAAATGGTCCAAAGGCAAGGTTGTTGCTGCCCTATTCTTAGATGTCAAATACGCATACCCCTCTGTTCAACCCTTGCGTCTGATTCAGATACTGAGAGACCTGAGATGCCCTACCTACTTAGTATTGCTACTGGACTCTTTCTCAAGGGTCCATTCCACAACAATCCGCTTAGACAACTTTACCTCCCCAAGCTTTGACACCCCTATAGGCTTACCCCAGGGGTTGCCACTCTTGGTGATCCTTTACATTATCTATAGCAACAGTCTTCTCTCCCCATCCTGTTCCCCCTCCAACAACAGCATCTCAATGGGATAAATCAACAATGTGGTTCACTTGGTGGCTGCCCCCTCAATTCAGGAAGCCAAGATATCAGTAGAGTCAGAGGGAAAGCGCTCTCTGGAGTGGGGGATGAGAAATGGAGCAATATTTTATGATGAAAAAACTCAATTGATGTGGCTGACACTGCAGCTGGCCCAAATTACAAGGGTGATGTTTGGGAGCCACCCCCTCACCCTGGTAAAAGAGGTTAAATGGCTGGGATTCACTTTAGACCCAGGGCTTAGATACGTCAAGCTGTTCAAAAACATGGAAAGGAGGGATGGCCTCACAATAAGCCAGCTTTGCATTTTTGGCTCATCTAGGTCTGGGGCAAGTGAAGCAGTTAGGAAGCATATGATACAGACAATCCTTTTCCCACAAATATCCTATGGTGCTCATGTATGGGCCACACAGACTAACAACCACAAAATGAGCAAATTAACCGCCAAGATTGACCTCCTGGAAGGCCTGTTTTCCCTGAGGGTGTACAAGACTACCTACCTGGAGTTCATTAGCTTGGGCCTAGCACCTCTGTCTTCCCTTGATCATTTTAGACTAAATTCTTTCTATTTATTTCACAGAAGGCTCACTGTTATCAAAGAGAATAGCGCGGTAAGGAAGATGTTTCTGGACCTCTTTGCTGACCCCCCAACCCATGGGTCTTCCCACCTCAATCCTCCCATCATTCAGCTGCAGGTCCAACAGCTCCTGGCCAGAGGTTTGGAGCCCTTCTTCCTGAAATTTGATTTCAGGTCCAATCACCCAACCAACATCACCAACCTGATTTTGGAGGCCCCACAAGATCTAGCTAAGTCCAAAGTCTCTCTACTCATATAGAGTGTCTCCCAAGATGAACACGCCCTCCCCATTGTGGAAAGTAAAAGAGTGCTACTCCCCTATTAGTCCTTGAGTTTGGAAGGCAATGATCTCAGCGTCTGTAAGGTTAAGTATGCTCCTTTGTTGTAGAGATAGAGAGGGGAAGAGAGTAAAAAAAAATTATTAATTCCTCTCCTTCCTCTTCCTTTCCTTGTGACCCAATCCAATTGTAAGATAAGATGAGCTCTCCCCAAGAGCTGGGGTTGAGAGCGCGGACTTTATTCCAACCCTCTCAACCCTAACCTAAGTAAAAGCTCAATAACAGCCCAACAACAAATTTAAAAGAAACCCTAAGCCCAGAACCCTAGCCTAAACCTAACCCATTCCCTGCCCGCTTACTGTTACTTACATCCAGTTTGTCCTTCTCATGAAGCGGCCCTCCGCCCTGCCCTACCTCCCCAAACTAGCTACCTGCAAACCTGGTTGGTCCAGCTCCATTCCTGGGTCTGTAATGTCCAAGCAGGCCGTGGCCTGCCACATCCAATCAAGCCCAACCCATGCCCAGTATGCCAAGACCCACAGTGCCTACTGCTGAGCCCACTGCGGCTGCTGCTGAGCCCGCAGAAGCCACTGCTGAGACCACCCGCATCCAGGTGCTGAGTGTGCCAACCGCGGTGCAGTTCCCAATCAGAGACTATATAACCACACCACATCCCCCCCCAACTTGATTTCTGTCCCCAGAGGTCTTCCAATTGCTACCTCAACTGTTCCAGGTCTCCCTTCCTGCACCCACCACTTTTTCCCCCAAGCTCTCCTCTCCTACCACCACCCTTCCCCCATCATTGCCATGATACCCTGCAATTTCTGCGCTCAAAATGGGCACGTGTGCTTGATTGTCCCTGGTCACCACGCGTGCACTGCCGCTGTTCCCTTAGCAAAGGAATTCCCTGGGCCCCTCCTCAATCTTTTTCTTGCCCCCGGCTGCGCAAGAGGGCTTGTCCAGATCCTTTTGTGGTTTTGGATGACAATATGATTTCAGAGGATTTGTGGACCCCGCCTGGCTTGCCTTGCCGCCGCGCTCCTCCAAGAAAGGACTGCAACTCCACCTTTCCACTCCGCCGCGCAGGACCACCCCAGAAGGAGTATTTCCCAAATTTTGCGGCATACCGGGCCGCTCTTCAATAATGGGAGGATGGCTTCCGGGTTACCCAAGGTGCAAGGGATCCGCGCATTGAGGAAATCCTTAGGCAACGCACAGCCCCCCCTCAGGCCCTCACTACAGCTCCCGCCACTCTGGCTCCTACTTAGGCCCCCAAGCTTGCTCTTACTCTGGCTCCCAAACCTGCAGACTTGGACAAAAGGCCCGCAACTCTGCGGGTCACTCCTCCACCGCCACTTTCCCCCATTGTCATTGTGTTGTTGCTTCCTCTTTGATCAAGCACTCCAAGCGGTCCTTCCAAAGCGCCTTCCTCACCGCTGGCCTCCCCTCTGCCAAGCCCGCCCAAGATCCTGGAGATCCCCACCACAATGGCCCTCTTGGCGGCCAACTTTAACAGCTTTGCCAAACAATTGACCTCAATGCTTCAAAATTTCCTTGCGGCTGCCGGCACGCAATCCTTGGCTTCCCAACGCAAGCTCCTGGCAACATTCTGGGCATTACTGGCCTTTTCACGGGCAGAAATGGACAAGATGATGAGAGTGGCATAGGCGCATTGCCCCCCTTTTTTTTCCTTTCTCCATCACATGTATCCGCTTCTTCCTTAGTTCTTAGAGAAATACATGCTTCCCGTGCGGTCCTCCCTTTCCAAGCTAGTCATCCTGTGAGAACAACCTACGCCCTGAGCAAGTGAGTGAGAGAAGGATCTGCATTGGGGAAATAAAGAGGGTGGAAATCCCTTAGTTATCCTCAAGTTCCAGTATCAATGGTCCTAGCATCTGTAAGGATAAAGATGCTCCAGTAAAGAGAGAGAGAGAGAGAGATAAAGAGGATGAATTTCCTTTCCTTTCCATATCCTTTCATTAATCCATCCCTCAATCCTTCCTCTTTCTCTTTCCCTTTCCTTTTCCTTTCCTTGTCCCAAGCTCCAATCCAATAGTAAGATAAGATAAGATAAGATAAGATCCTGCCCCAGGGCTGAGGTTGAGAGTGCAGACTTTATGCCCACCCTCTCAACCCTAACCTAATTAAAAGTGCAATAACAGCCCAACAACAAATTTAAAAGAAACCCTAAGCCCAGAACCCTAGCCTAGAACCCTAGCCTAACCCTAACCCATTCCCTACCCGCTTACCATTACTTACATCCAGTTTGTCCTTCTCATGACGTGGCCCTCCACCATGCCCTACTTGGAGCCCCCCGCTTGTCCGTATCCACTTTGCGCACCGGTTGATTCCCTGCCCTGCAGGTTGGCCTGTGCCCATAGCCCCAATTGCCCCGCCCTACTTCCCCAAGCCAGCTGCCCACAAACCTGGTTGGGCTGGCTCCATTCTTGGGTCCGTAATGTCCAAGTGGGCCGCAGCACAACCCATTCCCAGTATGCCAAGCCCTGCGGTACCTGCTGCTGAGCCTGCTTCAGCTGCTGCTGAGCCCGCAGCGGCCACTGCGGAGACTGTGCGCATCCGAGTGCTAAGTCTGACCTACCAAATTCTGAGCATGCCAACTGCGGTCAAGTTCCCAATCCAAGACTATATAGCAACACCACATCCCCCCCAACTTGAGTTCTGTCCCCAGACGTCTTCAAATTGCGGCCTTGACCATTACTGCACCCACTACCAAGGTCACCCCCTCCTACTACGCCTTCTTCTACTGTGGTTCCCCGTGCACTTTCTGTGCCAGGAACGGGTTGCCCTGCACCCTCCTCCCTGGCCGTTGCAAGTGCTTGTCCTGCCATTCTGGTCACCAATGTTGCTTGCTTGGCAAGACCATGCCACAAGCTTGTCCTGGACCTAATCCGGCTTTCCTGTGCAAGAGGGCTGAGCCTGCTGCGGCTTCTGCTGAGCCCTCAGCGGCCACTGCTGAGACTGCGCGCATTGGATTGCTAAGTCTGACCTACCAAATGCTGAGTGTGCCAACTGCGGTGCCGTTTCCAATCCAAGACTATATAACAACACCACATCCCCCCCCAACTTGAGTTCTGTCCCCAGAGGTCTTCAAATTGCGGCCTCAACCGTTACCACACCCACTACCAAGGTCACCCCCCCCTACTAGGCCTTCTCCTACTATGGTTCCCCCGTGCACTTTCTGTGCCAGGAATGGGTTGTGCTGCACCCTCCTCTCCCGCCATGGCGCGTGCTTGTCCTGCCGCGCTGGTCATCAATTTTGCTTGCTTTGCAAGACCATGCCACAAGCTTGTCCTGGACCTAATCTGGCTTTCCCAGGCAAGAGGGCTCTCCACAGCTTGTTCATGGTCTCTAGTGATGAGTCAATCTTGGAGCAGTCATGGACCCCGCCTGGATCTCCTTCATCCCGTCATCCCCGCACTCCACCTCTGCCAACCTTGGCCAAAATCCGCAACTCGGCCTCTCTTTTCCGCCGTTCTGGACCACCGCGTAAGGAGGACTTTGCAAACCCCGCAGACTGGCAAGGGGCTCTCCGCTTCTGGGCCAACCAAGTCCGCGTCAATCAAGACAGAACCAACCCACAAGTCAAGGAAGTCTTTGGACGGCACCCAGCTCTGCCTCCCAGTCCTCCGCCCCCTCCTCCTCCAGCTCCTGTACCCCTCCTCTGGCACCTCCAGCGGCATCACCGTCACCGGCCCCGCGGTTGTCATCAGAGCCTGCAGGACACAGGTTGACTCTGGCCTCCCCACAATGGATTTTCATCTCTTCTTCCCCCGCTCCAACCCTGGCTACACCTTGCACGGCCACTCTGGAGATCCCATACATCCCTAACGGTCTGGCGCTAAGGGAAGCACGCTTTGAGGACTTTGCGGCAAAGTTTGAAAATCTCCTCCGGCGGTTCCTTGTGGCTCCGGGCGCTCATGGAGCCAAATCCCAACGCAAATTCTTGACAGCCTTCCAATGACTCGTGGACCCAGGGCAGACAGAGATGGTGGGGGTTATGGACCTAATTTAGGTGGTGCACCCCCTCTCCCTTTTCCCTCTTCACTTCCTTTGTCTTTTCCCATGCCTTTCTGTACTTCCCAAAGAAATAGACTTTTGGCGCGCTATCATTAGTTGAGTGAGTGGCCTTGGGCCTGAAGTGAGAGTGAGATTGAGTCAGAAATCCGTGTCCGCCTGCGTGTGAGCCCCGCAAGCAACCTTGAGTCTGATTAAGAGTGAGAAAAACTAGCTCTGCATCTGCATGCAAGCCTGAGAGGAAAAGCCCTGTTATCAATGTCCCATATTGTCAACGTTTCTGGGAAGGAGCACCTGGACCACCCCATACAACCTGCCACACAGCTCCCCATACCCTTCCTACAAAATATAAACAGACAAGCTGCCAGCGCGCATGCACAACCATCCAAGAGAAAGAGAAAATAAGGAAAACAAACATTCTGGGGTGCCTATCTATTCCAGCTGTGGACTGGCTAGGACACCCCCTCACCAAGTCAAGCTTGTCCCGAAGTACCCTGACCATACTTCCATCCCCTTAGGCCCATACGCCAATCAGTAGAAAAAAAATTAAACAGAGAAACATACCAAACAAGAGGAAAATTAAAAGAAAAGGAAAGAAAAGGTTTTTTTTTGCAGCGCTCCTTGTCCCACTTTCCGCTCCAACATTCATTTCCTCCGCGGGGCTTGTCCTTGCGTATATTGACCCGGCATTGCGCCGGGCCAGCATACCTGCAATTTAAAACCCAAAGCCAGTACCAATCCAAGAAACCAATCAAATCAAAGAAATGAGAAAACAAACATTCTGGGGTGTCTAGTTGTTCCGGCTGTGAACCGGCTAGAGCATCCCCTCACCAAATCAGGCTTCCCCTTCTTTCCAAGTGTGATGTGGAAAGTTGAAGAGTTCTACTCCCCTATTAGTCCTTGATTTTGGAAGGCAATGATCTCAGCGTCTGTAAGGTTAATTATGCTCCTTTGTTGTAGAGATAGAGAGGGGAAGAGATTAAAAAAAGATGATGAATTCCTCTCCTTCCTCTTTCTTTCCTTGTGACCCAATCCAATGGTAAGATAAGATGAGCTCCCCCCAAGATCTGGGGTTGAGAGCGCAGACTTTATGCCCACCCTTTCAACCCTAACCTAAGTAAAAGCGCAATAACAGCCCAAAAACAAATTTAAAAGAAACCCTAAGCCCAGAGGCCTAGCCTAACCCTAACCCATTCCCTGCCTGCTTACCGTTACTTGCATCCAGTTTGTCCTTCTCATGACGTGGCCCTCTGCCATGCCTTACTTGGAGCCCCCGGCTGTGGTGGTCTTTTATAGACGCAAGTTGGAATAGGCTGCGCGCTGCGTGCTCAGCAGTAGTGGTGGGCTCAGCAGGGGAAGCACGCTCAGCAATGGGATGCGTCTTTGCCGCAGAAAGTTTCTCTGCAGGCTCAGCAGCATTTGAGTTGGGCTCAGCATCTGGAGATGCGGGATGGATGGATCAGATCAGATTGGATGGATTGCGCGGCTATGTCTTGGATATCTGGAATGGCCCATTGGGCCAATACGGACATGTGCAGGGGGCTCCAAGTTGGGCGCAGTGCAAGGCTGCGTCATGAGAAGGAGGAACCAGGTGGGAATAATGGCAGGCAGGCAATACGGAAGGATATGGGATATGGGTTGTGGATTATGGGATGGGAAGGATAGAGTTGAGGCTAGGGTTCTGTGCTTGGGGGTTGTATTTCATTATTCTTGCTTGTTTCTGGTTGTACTTAGGTTAGGGTTGAGGGGGGAGTCTACTTAAGCCGCACCCTCAATCCAGATATCATGGAGCATTGGAGGACGGAGGATTACCGGTTGTCATAGTTTTTTGGAAGGATCTTTACTCTCAATTCTCTATCTCTCAGTCAAAGGGTGAACAGTTGCACTCAGGGTTTACAGATGCAATAGATCAATAAATTCCAAACTTGGAACCCTTAAAGGAGAATTCCTCTTTTGAATTTCACATCTGGGGGTTTGGCTGGGAAGTAATCTTTTGTTCCTTGTCTTTTGAAACTAACAAGCGCAATGTCCCAGTACCACCCATTGACCATTGCGGGGTCATCTAACGTTACCCCCACTCCTCTTCTTCCTCCTCCTCCTCCAGCTTCTTGGAAGCAACCCTCATCAGGGGCAGGATATGGTGTCCCTTGTTCCAACAATGGCACCAACCACAAGCCAGTCTGAATCAGGCTGCGGGACTATCCTCACATCCGGTTCAACACTGAGGACATTGAGCAATTCCTTGCGCAACACAAAGGAATTGCCAACGCAGAAGGTGCAACGGGTTTGGACAAGGCTTGGCTTGTTGTCCTCTTCATCATGGATGATGAGAAGCTTTGAGATATGGAGGAGATGGAAAGGTATGAGGAACTTGATTGGACAAAACTGAAGGCAGAAATCTTGGCGCGGTGGGGAAGGCGCAAACCTTGGTTTTGGGAAAGCAACTTCAAGCAAGCCGCGGCGGAAGCAAGCACAAATGGAAGAGTCTGGACGCGGGCCCAATTGGGGGATTATGTAGCAATGTTTGATTGGATCTATCACTACCTGGCAAAGAAAAAGGTGATATCCAGGCAGACAGGCACAATGAAGAGGGCGTTTTTGGGAGGACTCAGTCCCCCACTCCGCGGGCGGGTGCAGCGGCACTTGTACAACAACAACTTGGTGAAGAGGTTGTTGGATGGTAGCATTGCACTCCTTCTGCACATCCTTGTCATTCTTTGCGCGGTGGAAAGCAAGCTGGACTTAGAGAAACTGATGGAGGACACGGCAAGGTTGCTCCCAATGGGGCCAAAGAAGTCCGCTTCCCACACCCCGGTGGCACCAACACAAGCTCCAGTTGCGGGCCCCTCAAAAATGGAACACGCTCAGGAAAACCCGCCGACAAAAAGCCTGAAGGTTAGCAAAATGACGGAATTGATGAAGGATTTACAGATCTTTCTGAGTCAAATATTTTCCAGGTAGTGCAACCCGCCTCCTCACCTTGGGGGAGCGCTTCTGTTGTTGAATCCGCCTGTGTAACGTTTATGCAATTAATGCAGGGACAAGGGGCATTGGTGGTTGGGGTGCAATAACATGACAAAGGACCTCAAAGTCGGATTGGTTTGACCGGTGGGAATGGGATTCATGTTCCCAACGGGCAAGCGGATCTCCTCCAAACCTGGGAATATAACCATCATGGAGAAAGTGCATGGGCGTGGACAAGAGTTGGTGGTAACTGCTCAAGCTTTGCTGGGGATTGTCACTGTTCCGGGGGTATGGTAACCACCGCGCGTGGAAGTGGAAGTGAGGGTGTTATCAATGGAGGAGTTGGCGGCGGTGGAAAGGATGGACGTGGATGCCAAGGAACGGGTACTGCAGGCAGCTCCTAAGCCAGTCGCACGCCTTCTGGAAACAGATGGACGGCCGGAGAATCCAGCAGGGAAGAAGAAGGTGGTGGAAAATGTGTGCAGGGCAATGTGAAATGAAATGACTATTCCCTTGACCTTGAGGGAGTTGGCGGCGGTGTTGCCGGTTGTGGTAGATGAGATGGTTCAAGCGCTGAAGGATTGCGGGCACAATAGGATCCCTCCAATGGTGTAATGGGTTAACTTGGCTTGGGATGACGCGGAGCGCAAGCTAGCGGGGATGAAATCAGTTTAAACTCCACTGGCTTACATTTTGATGAATATTGCTGGAAGGAAGGTGTGGGTGCTGGTGGATAGCAGTCCTATGTTGAACCTCCTTCCGTCTAGATTGGTTGATGAAATGGGATTGGTTTGGCAGAAATGGGCAATGGGGCTTTTCACGCTTAACGGTGGGCATGTTGCATGGATGGGGTTGTGGAGGAGGAAGAGGTTGAGGTTTCAAGGGTCTTTAAACCCTTTCTTTTCTATTGGTTGATTGCGGGGGGGATATTTTAGTAAGGCCATTCATGTTTGGGTTCCAAGGGCAAATGACGTTTGATCCAGAGGCGGGGACAGAAGCGTTAATGGTGGAAGATTTTTCTGGCGGGCAATTCAAAACCACAATATGCAATCAGGGGTTGGGGAAGTGGATGCGGGATTTGGCAAGAGAGGAGGAGGAGGACCACGGTGCAGAGTTGGTTTGCAAGGGTGGTCTGGAGGTGGATTTTGACTATTCAGCCAAGGTTACTGCACGGAGCACGCTCCAGCTTTGTGCAGGTGGTCTACCAGTGAGGAGAAGGTGGAAAGAAGGGAGGAAGTGCAGGACGCGCAAGCGCCAGAAGTAAGTTCCTTTCCTCAGTTTGCATTGCCGGGAGGTACTTCACAAAATTACTATCATTGTGCCACACTTGTGATCAAAGGCAAAAGCTGTGGTTTGGTTTTGACTAGGACCTATGGTAATGGATGCGTGCGGGTGGCGCGGTGCAATGTTGGAAAGTATAAGCCGGTTGCGCAAAAGGTCTGTCCCCGGAACAAAGCAATGCTGCAGGATCTGAACGGACCACTGCGACCAATCCCTTGTTTCTGGGACCCTTGGGAATCTCCGCTGAAGGTGTCAGGATGGGTGACACAATTGGAGCGGATTACGGATGAGCAGATTGCAGCCCTAACTTTGGACCGCCGGGCTGGTTGAGCATAGAGGAACGGTATTTGATGACTTTGGTACTTGTTCTCCGGGAAAGAGTGCTCGCATTTGGACCTGAAGAGCAGGGACTGTTAAAGAGCAAGATAGGCAACCCTTATGTGATTCAAACCGTTCTGCACAAAACTTGGAAGATTAAGCCAATTCCAATTCCCCGGGCGGTTTGGGGGCCATTATTGGAGCTGGTGTGCAAGCATGTGGGGACGGGTCTTTACAAGCAGTCAACATAAAGTTACTCAAGTCCAATCTTTGTGTTGGTTAAGCAGGATGGGAATTCACTACAGATTGTTCATGATCTGCAGTGGCTCAATTTTTTTACAATCCAAGACAAGGGATGACCTCCATGCGTGGAAAAGTTTCTGGAATCTATGGAAGGATGCGCGTGATACGGGCTGGTGGATGTGATGGGCAGATACAATCAGGGAAAACTCAATTGGAGTTTGCGTCCAATGACTGTCTTTGAAACCAAATTGGGCAGGATGCAACTGATGCGGCTGCCGCAAGGTGCTACTAACTTGGTTGCAGTTTACCAAGCGCAGATGAACTTGATTCTGAAAGACAATCTTCCAGAGGGGGTTCAGATTTTCATTGAAGACATGGGCATCAAAGGCCCAAAGACGGATTATGGAGGGGAAACGCTTACAGACACTCTGGAAATTTGCCAATTTGTCTGGGAGTACGCGCAAACGCTGGAATGGATCTTGTTCCGGATTGAGGAAGTGGGACTTACGGTGTTGGGGAAAAAGTTAGCGGTCTGCATACCCACATTGGAGGTTCTAGGACATGTGGTGGCTTCCAACGGAAGGCTGATTGCGGAAAAGAAACGCAACAAAGTTGTTGAGTGGCCAACCCCAAAGACTGTATTGCAGATTCTGCAGTTCTTGGGATTTTGTAGCTATGTACGGATGTTCATCAAGCGGTTTGCAGAAGTTGCTAGCCCATTGCAGGAATTGACCCATAAGGGCAAGGAATGGACCTGGGGTTTGAACTGTGACGTTGCCTTTGACAAACTCAAGGAGATTGTTGGGCGCAATATTGTACTGCAGGACTTGGATTATGACGCCGGAGGAATTAAGTTGGCCGTGGATTTGAGCAAGTTTGGCGCAGGGGTGATGCTGACCCAGGAGGATGAGGGGAAAGATTGTCCGGTTCTTTACAAGTCCGTTACATTTACGCCAATGGAGAGCTGGTACTCACAGCCAAAGTTGGAACTTTGCGGGGTCACTAAGATTGTGTAGAGGTTCCAGAATTTGCTATGGGGGATTCAATTTTTGCTTCTGGTGGATGCGGAGGCGCTGGCGTGGATGATCAATTTGCCAATGTTGCCAAACCCGCCTATGACCAGGTGGGTCACATTCCTTCAGTTGTTCTCTTTCACGGTGGTGCATTTTCAAGTGAAGGCCTTTACAATGCAGTACGTGCTGTCTTGGTACCGGCGGGATAATCTGTATAAAGGCGTGGAACCATTGGATGTGGAGGCCCCAATGGTTAAGGTAGGGGTGATAGAAGTAGGTGTGCAACTTCTGCTCCAGCAGTCCAGAAGGTACGCGCTCCTCAGTTTGTATTTGCAGGACCTTTGGTTTCCAGACAACACGCCAGCCAAGATTGTTTGATAAGTTTGGCTTAGAGTGGGAAATTTCTACCTGCAGGAAGGACAGCTATGGTGGAGGAGCGTGCCAGTACTGCTTGTGGTCAGCACGTCAAGGGCAGATCAGGAGGTAATTCTGGGAAGTCTGCATGACAATCTTGGCCATTGCAGAAAGCTCAAAACTTGGAAGCGGGTGCGGGCAAGTTTCTGGTGGCTGGGGGTAGTACGCCTGGTACAGGAGTGGGTAAAGTTTTGCAACGCGCAACGTTGCCTTGCAAAGTAGGTATCCCCACTGGAGAGGATGCCTTGTTTGGGCGGGTTTCTCTGTTTTTTGTGCACATCAAGGCAGGCAAGTTTGTGAACCTCTTTGTTGCGCGGGTCAATCTGTTGGGATGGGCAGAAGCATGGGCGCTGGTGAAGCTTTTGGCAGAAAAATTTGGTCAGTTTCTGGAGGAAGATTGTTTTGCGCGTTATGGATCACTTCAGCTGGTAACGGTCAATGGAGGTGTGGAGTTTTGGCAATGGTTGGCCGAGTTGGTGCAAAGTTGCAGAGCAAAGTTTGGGCAAGTGACAGAGTACTACCTGGAAGGCGCGGGGATGATTTAGCGCTGCCACCAGCCAATCAAGGACGTGATGGTGAAGATGTGCGGCAAGGATGGCAAACAGTGGCAGGAAACCCTTCTGGTGGTTCTTTTTGCAGATCAGATTTTGGTAAAGAGTTCAATGGTTTATTTGCTGTACAAGCTGCTATTTGGGCAGCAACCCATGCTGCTGATTGACATTGAGCTGGAAACCTTTCTGGGTATTGACTGGTGGAAGGTTAAGACACCCGCAGATCTAGTCAAGGCCCATGCCGAGAAACTCCTGCAATGGGACCAGATGTTGGAGAGAGCGGCTGGAAGACTGAAGGCAACCCGTACAAAGTCTGTCGGCTACTGGGACAAGCGCTGCGTGCATAAACTCTGGGATCCATTGCGGAAGGGGGACTTGGTTCTGCTTTACAACCAGAGCCTGGAAACTCAATGGGGGAAGCTGTTTGCTAATTGGTGGAACAGGCCTTTCCGCATGATGTCCAAGTTTGCCAGAGGTAGCTACCAGTTGGAGGAATTAGACGGAACTCTGCTCAAACAAAGGCTGCGGCTTTGCGTGTGAAACAATTCTTTGAGTGGGGCTCAACATCATTTGACAAGACAGCTGGTTTGGATAGCAAAGGGGGCAATAACATGGATCCTTCCTCCAAGGACAAGCCTGCGCGCGCTTTGTGCCTGGAAAAGTAAACAACTCCAGACTGCTGGGGACAGCAGCCAAGTCTGGGGGGAACAATGGATGAATAGGGGATATGACTAGATTTGGTGAGGGGGTGCTCTAGCCGGTTCACAGCAGGAATAACTAGACACCCCAGAATGTTTGTTTTCCTATTTTCTTCTCTCTGGATTGGCTTTTGGGATTATTGCTGGCTATGGATGGTTTCTTTTAGGGGCGGGCACTGCACAAAGCTGGGTCTGCGGAGGCTGTGGTGTTGTATTTATAACCTCGGATTTGGAGCTGCATTGCAGGCTGTGTGCTCAGCAGTTGGGTAGGTTGGGCTCAGCATTTGGGGTGCACGCGGTCTCAGCAGTGCTTGCTGCGGGCTTGGAAGTAGCGGATGAGGGCTCAGTGGCAGGGATTGCGGGGCTTCGCACCAGGTGCGGGTTGGGCTGCGTCCCGCCCAGGGAACGCGGACCAAGTGATGGAGCCCGCCCAACCAAGCTTGCGGGTGGCTAGTCCGGAAGGCAAGGGCGGGGCAATCAGGGGTTATACGCGCTGGGGAGGTTTGCACGGGAATAAGCGCGGGCCAACTCACGGATTGCAGGATCCAAGGTTTGCCGGGGCATAAGGGCAGGCTGAATCATGGATTGCGGGATCCGCGGACGCGCGCGGATGGATAAACCTGCGGGGCTCCAAGTAGGGCGCGGCGGAGGGCTGCGCCATGAGAAGGACAAACCGGACGTATGTGATATTGAAGGGGTGGGTTTTGGATGGGGTGGGTGGTGCGGGGTAGGATTAGGGTGGAGCTAAGGTTCTGTACTTGGGGTCATATTTCATCTATCTTGTTTCTTGTGGTTGTACCTAGGTTAGGGTTGAGAGGGAGGACTCAAAAACACCTTGCTCTCAACTCCGGGTTGGGTCATTATTGTTATCATCATAGATAGATCATCATATATCATCATCACTGGACCACCAGGAAATGGTATGGGAAGGATTGGAAGGAAGGAATTTATGTTGTCATCACTCTCTTTATTGTTAAACTCATTGCATCCAATCTCCTTACAGACGCTTAGACCAATAACTTCCGGAACTTGAGGACAACTTTGGAGGGTATCACCTCTCTTTTTTCCACACCTGGGGGTCTGGCCAGGAACAATCTTTTGTCAAAGTCTCTCAAAGGTAATTATGGATGCTAGAAGCAGTTGCCCCTCTCTCTTCCTCCTCCTCCCACCCCCTCTGCACCAGCCCAAAGGATTACCCTCATATTCAATTCAACACCATGGATGTGGAGCAATTCATCTCAGGGTATGAAACAATTGCAGACTCTGAAGGCGCATTGGATTTTGAGGAGGCGCACCATGTTGTCCTGTTCATTGAGGAGGCAGAAGAGCGTTGGGATGTAGAAGAGATGAGAGGCTACCAAAACCTGGATTGGCCAACACTGAAGGGGGGCATGTTGGCAAGATGGTGGAGGCGCAACTCTTGTTTTTGGGAAGGCAATTTCAAGCCGTACGTGGAATTGGACTACAAAGCAGGCGCGTGTGGCGGGGTCTGGTTACAAGCGGAATTGGATTACGCAGAGCTGTATTACAGGGCAGTGTGCGTTCCGGCCCCATCACTGGAAACCACCCTTTGGGCCAACAAACTTGCAGAGGTGGTAAGGGGCCTCAAGGCCTATCTGGAGAGTATTCAGCGTCCTAGCACGTCTGCGCCCCTGGTGCGCACGTATGGGGACAAAAACAATTTTTGGCGGCTGGGACACAAGGGTTGGACGACGGATTCAAACGCCAGACTGGTTTCCTTGGTGGAGGCAGGGTGCGTGTTGGGGAAGCAAGTCTTGGCCAAACTGGTTCAGCCTGCTGATTGGAAGCAAGCAAGGAAAAAGGAATGTGGAGCGGATACTGCGTGCGTGTTGGGGAAGCAGGTCTCAGCGGAACTGGTTCAGCCTGCTGATAGAAAGCAAGCAAGGACAAAGGAACAAGGAGCGGATACTCTGTGTGGTTTGGGAACCAATGAACAGCGTATGGGTCTTGCGGAGAGGGAAGGAGTGGCGGCAGGGGGAACGGGCCAAGCATTGGAGGATTTTAACCAGGTCTGGGCCTCTTTGACGGCGGGGAGAATGCGTGTGGGACGGAAGGACATGGTGGTGGCAAGGAGGATGAACGCTGAATGGAAGGATGAAGGATGCAGGGAGTATGGGACGGATCAACGGAGGACGGGCCCGTTGCCATCATGGCTAGCGGAGGTTTTGGAATTGGTGCAACGGACACTTGTGGGGGGGCATCAGGTGCAGAACAAGGAAGGATTGGGCCCCAATGAGATGACTGGGAGAAAGGAAGTAGGGGTTGCAAGGGCTTTAGAGGAAGAAGGTGCGTTGGTACAGAAGTTTGGAGAATCTGCCGGTGGACGCAACCTTTGTGGGATTGGTTGAGACTGTCAGCTGAGGAGAGCAGCCAAGTTGGTAGGGGAGCTAGTGCAGGATGGGACGTGGTTGTTGTGCAATCCGGGTCCGTAAACGCAAGGACAAGCCCCGCGGTTGTGTAATGCGGGATGAGGAGCGGAGGCCTGGTGTTAACAAAAAAAAATTCTTCTTGGGTTTGGTTTTATTTTTGGGTTTGGTTCTTTTCTCTGTTTTCTCTTTATCAGTTGTCTTCTCCTACAGCGTAATGGGTGCAGATTATGCGGAGAACTGTGTGGCAGTTCAGCTGGGGCAGTCCAAGTAACTTTGGGGGAACTTTGTTGGCTCAGGACGCAGGTGCAGATCTCAATCTCACTCTCATTCTCACCAGGATGCAGGAAAGGATCTCAATCTCACTCTCATTCTCACCAGGATGCGGGCGCGGATCTCAATCTCACTCTCATTCTCACCAGGACGCGGGCGCAGAAGACATGTATTTCTCTAATCAGGGGAAGCGCGGTACAATGAAAAATGCGGAAAGACAGAATTTGGAAGGAGGGGCGGGGCTAGTAGCTGGGGTGGGCTGGGAGTAGGGGGGGGTGGTCTGGTAGCGCGGTAGGGTTGAGGTAGTGGTGGAAGGACCTCTGGGGACAGAACTCAACTTGGGGGGGGGTGTGGTGTTGTATTTATAACCTTGAATCAGGAGCTGCATTGCAGGCTGCGCGCTCAGCAGTTGGGTAGGTTGTGCTCAGCATTTGGGGTGCGTGCGGTCTCAGAAGTGCCTGCTGCGGGCTTGGAAGTAGCAGATGAGGTCTCAGCGGCAGGGATTGTGGGGCTTGGCACCAGGTGTGGGTTGTGCCGCGTCCCACCCAGGGAACGCAGACCAAGTGATGGAGCCGGCCTGACCAAGCTTGCGGGTGGCTATTCCATAAGGCAAGGGCGGGGAAATCAGGGGTTATATGTTCCAGGGAGGTTTGTGGGGGAATAAGCCCGGGCCAACTCACGGATCGCGGGATCCGCGTAGGCGTGCAGACGGATAAACCCGGGGGGCTCCAAGTAGGGCGCGGCGGAGGGCTGTGCCATGAGAAGGACAAACCGGTGTGGTGTCATTATATAGCCTCGGGTCGGGGACTGCGTCGCGGCCTGCGCGCTCAGCATCTGGTAGGTTAGGCTCAGCAGTGGGGGTGCGCCGGTCCTCAGCAGTAGCCGCTGCGGGCTCAGCAGTAGCCGCTGCGGGTTCAGCAGTAGCCGCTGCGGGCTCAGCAGTGGGCGCGGCGGGAACGGGCACGCGACTGCGGGCCGGGCCTGACTAAGGGAGGCGGGCCGCGACCCGCTTGGGTGTCCGACTCATGGATGGAGCTGGGCCGACCAGGTTCTTGGAACGGCTAGTTGGGGGAGGAAAAAGCGGGGCTATATGCGTGGGCGGCCGCGCGCAAGCGCGGGCCGGCCACGGGACAGGAAAATCCACGACGGCGCGTCGGGTGGATGCGCGCAAGCGCGGTGAACCTTGGGTATTGCGCGGCGGAGGGCCGCGCCACGAAAAGACAAACTGGATGCACGTAATGACAGGCGAGCTGGCGGGGATAGGGTATGGGTTTAGGGATGGGTCAGGGTTCTGGGTCTAGGGTTCCTTCTTCATGGTTGTCAGTCTGTCTTTGTGCTTGTGCTTAGGTTAGGGTTGAGGGGGAGGGCTCAAATACCCTTCCCCTCGACTCCGGGTTGTAGGGGGGATCTCATGATCCATCGACTACCTCTCTCTCACTCTCTCTCTCTCTCTCTCTCTCTCTCTCGGAGAAAAGAAAAGGAGGCATTCTCGGTCTTACAGACGCTAGGACCATTGATCCCATAACTAGGGACAACTTTGTGAGGGATAACCTCTAAAGTTTCCACATCTGGGGGTCTGGCCGGGAACTTTCGATCCGTTCTCAGTCTCTTGAAGATTACGCAGAATGCTACCGACAACCACTCCGGGATCCAATGCTCCCCTTCCCTACCCTCCACGCCCGACTCCCGTCTCTTCTGCTCAACCCCCTCCGCCGCCGTCCGCTCATGCTCCTGGAGTTAGCGGGTTTGCTCCTCCCTTGGAGGGGTTGTCGGACATGGCGGCAGAGGCCCCTCGCCGCGTTTGGTTGAGGCCGAGGGATTTCCCTCATCTTTGGTTCAGTACTTCGGATGTCAAGCGGTTCCTTTCTAGGTTCAAAGGGATCGCGGACTCGGAGGGCGCGTCGGGCGCAGATAAGGTTCGGACTATCGTGCTGTTCATTACCAAGGAGGAGAAGCTGCGGGACGTGGAAGAAATGGTTGGGTACAAGAGGAAAGACTGGGGGAAGTTGAAAAGCGAGATGTTGGCGAGGTGGGGAAAGCGTGAACCTTGGTTTTGGGAAAGCAACTTCGATCGAGCTGCGGAGGAGGCAATCGAGAATGGCGGGGTGCAATCGCGCAAAGGATTAGTGGAATATATGTCAAGGTTCGAGCAAATCTACGGGTACCTTGCAAAGAACGAGGTCGTCGCGGGTCAGACGGGTGCCATGAAGCGGGCTTTCTTGGGGGGTCTTGCGCCCCAGCTCCGTTCCAGAGTGCAACAATACCTGTACGACCACGGCCTGGTTAAGAGGTCGCTGGATGGGAGCGTCGCGATTCTCCCCGATCTTTCGGTTATCCGTCAAGCCGTGGAAAGCAAAATCGATTTGGACGAGCTCATCGCGGATACGGCACAAACGTACCCGTCTTCCTCCAAGAAATTGGTCACGATCTCGGTGCCGGCCCCCGACCAAACTTCGGCCGCGCGGCCACCGACGCCCTCTCATGCCGGACTTTCCCAGCAGCCTCCGGGACCATCAGTCGGGGAGATAACGGAGATTCTGCGGGACATAAGGGTTTTCCTCAACCGGACACCGGCTCCTACAGCTCCGGCAGCCGCACCGTTTCCGGCGGCTCCTTCTCAACCGCGCGCGGTGCCGCCTCACATGGCGGAGGGGTTCCAGCCCCCTAGCGGATCATCCGGATCGTACGGGTTGCCGCGATGTTCATATTGCGGGGTGAGAGGGCACTGGAAGTCAGTTTGTGAGGACCTCACTCGGGACATGGACGAAGGGCTTGTTCGCGCATCCGGGATGACGTACATATTTCCGACGGGTGAATCGGTGGACCTGACTAAGGACAAGCCGCCACCAATGGTGCAAGTGCGGGAAAGAGCAAAGGCTAAGACCGAGACTGCTCGGGTCTCGCTCGGAATTGTCACCGCGCCCGGAACCTGGGTAGCGCCGAGAGTGGAGGCTGAAGTCAGGGCATTGGCGGCGAATGAGCGTATTGCGATGGATGTCGACGAGCGACCAACGGCCTCAAAGCCAGTCGCCCGAGTACCGATTTCGGACGGGCCGTCCTCTAATTCCGCGGGAAAGAAGAAGGCCGCGGACATCGTCCAAAGGGTAATGGGAAACGACTTGCCAATACCCCTGACCCTACGAGAGCTAGCGGCGGTGTCCCCCGCGGTCGTTGACGAGATGGTCCAGGCTTTAAAAGATTGCGGTCAGGGTCGGGTGCCGACGACGGTTCAGCGGGTTAACGTGGCGGAGGAGGAGGTGGATCCCGGGCTGTGCCGGTCAAAGTTGGTATCCGTCCCACTTGCTTATGTCGCAATGACCATCGCCGGGCGGAAGGTGTGGGCGATGGTGGACAGCGGGTCGATGGTCAACCTGCTCCCATCAAGGTTGGTGGACGAGCTCAGTCTGGTGCGGAGGAAGTGTGCAATGGGTCTTCGGGCGTTAAATGGCGGGGAATGCCGCGTGGATGGAGTAGTAGAGGCGGAGGAGGTGGAAGTCGCCAAGGTCTGTAAGCCTCTGTCATTTCTCTCAGTGGAATGCGGAGACGTGATTCTAGGACGGCCATTCATGTTTGGGTTCCGAGCCCAAATGGCCTTCAATGCCGAGGAAGGAACGGAGGCGCTGACCGTCGAAGACTCGCTCGGAGCACGGTTTGAGACGACGATCTGCGATCACGGGAGAGGGAAATGGGTACAGGACCCAATGTCTGGCGGCAACGAAGAGTCCGGCGCGGGGGTTGACCGTAAGGGTTACCCTGCGGAGGATTTTTCCTAGTCGGCCGCGGGGACCGTGCGGAGCAGGCTCCGGCTCAGCACGGGCGGCCAACAGGTAAGGAGCAAGCGGGGGAGGGCGCGCGTTGGGCGCAGGTGCCAGAAGTAAGTCCCATTCCTCAGTATGCATCGCCGGAAGGCGCTACGCTTCGAAAACCCTATCATCGTGCCACAGTCGTGAGCAAAGGCAAAAGCCCCGGTCTGGTCATTTCTAGGACTTACGACGGCGACGATTGGGTCTGGATGGCGCGGTGTAACGCGGGCAAGTACAAACCGGTAGCGCGGAAAGTCCGGCCGCGGAACGAGCCAATGCCTCAGGGGCTCAACGGACCCTTACAACCAATCGTGTGGTCCCGCGACCCGTGGGAGATGCCCCTTAGGAAGAATGGATGGGTAACGCGGTCGGCGCAAATCACGGACGAGCGGGTGGACACCCTTAACTTCGGACCGACGGGATGGCTGAGTGCGGAGGAGATGGATCTGCTGGTGTCGGTATTGGTGATGAGGGAGAAGGCGCTCGCTTTTGGACCGGACGAGCGCGGGTTGTTGAGAGGTGAGATCGGGGACCCTTACGTTATTCCCACTGTTCCTCACGAACCATGGCAAATCAAGCCGATTCCGATCCCCCGTACCGTTCTGGAGCCCTTTCTGGAGCTGGTACGGGAGTGCGTGAGGACAGGGCTTTACGAGCAATCCACGTCAAGCTACTCAAGTCCTATCTTCGCGGTCGTTAAGCAGGACGGGAAGTCGCTAAGGATTGTTCACGACCTTCAGAGGCTAAATTCGTTCACTATTCGCGACGCGGGGCTTCCCCCGCGCGTTGAAGAATTTCTGGAGTCGATGGCCGGGCGCGCTTGCTACGGGCTGGTGGACGTGATGGGGGGATATGACCAGCGAGAACTCCACCCCGACTCGCGGCCACTGACGGCGTTTGAAACCGGGCTCGGGAGGATGCAGCTGACGCGGCTACCGCAAGGTGCGACCAACTCAGTGGCGGTATACCAGGCCCAAATGACCTGGATACTACGCGACGACCTTCCGGAAGGCGTGCAAATCTTCATCAACGACGCTGGCATCAAAGGCCCCAGAACGGACTACGAGGGCGCGGTCCTAGAGGATGCACCCGCGATCCGGCGGTTCATCTGGGAATACGCGGAGACTCTGGAACGAGTCCTCTTCCGAATTGAGGAGGCAGGTCTCACTGTGTCCGGTAAAAAGTTGGCGGTCTGCGTTCCGGCGCTCAAAGTACTGGGGCATGTCGTGGCCTACGACGGGAGGCAAATAGCGGAGAAGAAGCGGAATAAGGTTCTTGAATGGCCGACCCCTCGGACAGTTTCGCACGTCCTGCAGTTTCTGGGTTTGTGCAGCTACGTCCGCATGTTCATCGAGCGGTTCGCGGAAGTAGCAAGCCCAATGCGGGCATTGACGCGTAAGGGGGCGGAGTGGAAGTGGACCGAGGGATGCGATGCCGCTTTTGCGAAGCTCAAGGAAATCGTGGGGCGCGACATCGTCCTTCGGGACCTCAATTACGACGCCGGAGGGATACGCCTGGCGGTTGACTCTAGCGAGTTCGACGCCAGGGGGGTCTTGACACAGGAGGAGGACGGAAAAGATAGGCCGGTGCTCTACGAATCGGTCACCTTTACTGCGACGGAGAGTCGGTATTCGCAGCCGAAGCTGGAGCTGTGCGGTGTCACCAAGATCGTGCGGCGGTTGCAGCACCTTTTGTGGGGCGTGCACTTCGAGCTCCTGGTTGACGCGGAGGCCTTGGCGCAAATGATTAACTCACCGACGCTGCCGAACGCGCCCATGACCAGGTGGGTAGCGTTCCTCCAGTTATTCTCCTTTAACGTGGTGCACATTCCAGGAAAGGCGTTCACAATGCCGGACGCGCTGTCGCGGTACCCGCGGGACGACCCATACGAGGGGGCAGAACCTTTGGACGTGGAAGCTCCGGTTGTTCGGGTAGCAAAGACGGAGGCGGCGGTTTGTCTTCCGTTGCGTCAGTCGGGACGTTACGCGGTCCTGTGCTCTTATTTGCAGGATCTCCGGTTCCCCGAGGGCACGACGGAAACGGTCACCCGATGGGTGAGGCGAAACGTTCTGAACTTCTTCTTACAGGACGGTCAGTTATGGCGGCGGAGCGGTTCCGTGCCTCTCGTGGTCGCGACTTCTAGGGCGGACCAGGAGGTGATTCTAGGAAGTCTGCACGACGACCTTGGTCATCGGGGTGAGGTTGAGACGCGGAGGAGGGTGAAAGCGAGGTTTTGGTGGCCGGGGGTCGTTCGCGCGGTGCGCGACTGGGTGAAGTCGTGCGAGGCCTGCCAACGGCAAAGCTCGAGGCTGCCCAAGGAGGTCGGCCGCCCCACGGGCGAGGACGCGCTGTTCGGGCGCGTTTTGCTGGACGTGGTCCACATCAAGGCGGGTAAGTTTGCGTATTTGCTGGTTGCGCGCAACGATCTGTCTGGGTGGGTGGAAGCGAGGCCCCTAGCAAAACTATCGGCGGAAAAGGTGGCTCAGTTTCTGGAAGAAGACTGGTTTGCGCGCTACGGGTTGCTTCGCTTGGTCACCGTCGACGGAGGGGCGGAGTTTCGGGGACGCCTGATGACGCTGGTGCAGAGTTGTGGAGCAAAATTTGGCCGCGTGACGGAATACTACCCGGAGGGCGCGGGGATGATCGAGCGGGGGCATCAACCAATCAAGGATTCCCTGGTGAAAATGTGCGGCGAAGACGGCAAAAGGTGGCAGGTGGCACTCCCCGCGGTCCTTTTCGCCAATCGGATCTCCGTGAAGCGGTCGACGGGGTATTCGCCTTACGAGCTACTCTACGGGCAGCGGCCCGTGCTTCCCGTGGACATTGAGCTGAACACGTTTTTGGGCGTGGATTGGTGGAAGGTTAAGACGTCCGCGGATCTGATCGAGGCGCGGGCTGAACAGCTCCTTAGGCGTGAGGAGACCTTGGGAAAAGCCGCGGAGCGGTTGAAGAAAACCCGGACGGCGTCAGTCCGCTATTGGGACAAGCGCTGTTCCCATCGGCTCCGGGATCCGCTGCGGAAGGGGGACCTGGTTCTGCTGTATAATCGGAGTCTGGAATCCCAGTGGGGCCGGCTTTTTGCCAACCAGTGGAACGGGCCGTACCGCATGGCCTCTAAGTTCTTGGGCGGCAGCTACGGACTTGAGGAATTGGACGGGACGCCGCTCAAGCGGAAGGCCGCGGCTTTGCACGTGAAACGCTTCTTTGCGCGCGGTTCCACTTCCTTTGACGAGACGGCGAGCGATGATTCGGGGCCCAGGGGCAAATCGGTTCCAGAGTCCGACGACGGCGCGGATCGTTTGGACAGCAAAGTAGTGGCGCGCGACGCGCAGCCCTGGAGAAGTAGGAGGTTGCAGACGGCTGGGGACAGCTGCCAAGCTGGGGGGGGTGCTAGGTGGTTAAGCTTTACTTGGTAAGGGGGTGCTCTAGCGGGTTCACAGCCGGGACAACTAGACACCCCAGAATGTTCGTTTCCTCATGCTTTGGTTTGGGCTTGGCTTTGGATTGGTACTGGCTATGGTTTATTTATTGCAGGTACGCGGGCGCGGCGTGGCTTCGGGCCCGCAAACGCGAGGACGAGCCCCGCGCACGGATGGCGGGACGAAGAGCTCTGCAAAAAAAAAAAAAAAAAAAAAAAAAAAAAAAAAAAAAAAAAAAATGGAATGAATGGAATAATAAATATAGGATATTTTCTTTCTCTTCTTTGGATTTGGGCTGTTTTCTTTCCTTTTTTTCCTATTTCTCTCCTGTTTCTTTCTTCAACGGACGGGCGCAACGGGCAGGGATGGTATGGACGCGGATTAAAGCTTAGCTTGGTAAGGGGGTGCTCTAGCCGGTTCACAGCCGGAACGACTAGACACCCCAGAATGTTTGTTCCCATTGCTTCTCCCTTATACTCCCGGTTGTGAGTGCGTGCTGTCGGCGCGGTGTTTGTTTTGTTTTGTAGTACGGGTAGGGGGAACTGTGTGGCAGTCCGTCTGGGGCGGTCCAGGTACCCCTTTTTCTTGGAATAACTGGTCACTTACGGTTTCTCACGGAGGGAGCGCGCGGACGTGGATCTCAACCTCAACCTCACTTACACTCACTTCTCACGCGGACGCGGATCTCCGCACTCACTTTCCACCCGGACGCGCGGACGCGGCCCTTTCTTTTCCTCGCGCAGCAAGATGTATTTCTCCAAGGATTGCGGTACAACAATAGGACAAGGAAGTAAGCGGGAAAGGAGAAAAGGAAGGGGACGGGACGTCTAAGCCATTCGCATCATTTCCTCCATGTCCGCCCTTGATGATGCCAGAAGGGCCCGGTAAGACGCCAAGAACTCGCGCCGGGATTCGGAGGATTGGGCTCCGGGGGTCGCCAGGAAGTTGCGGAGCATCGCGGTCGACCGTTCCGCGAACGCCTCGAAGCCAGCCGCCGGGAGTGCCATCACAACCGGGATCTCCGGGATCTCGGGGGAGTTGGAGGAAGGCGGTGCCGGTGCTGGGATGGGGCTTGATCCGAGCGGGCAAGGAGGTGATGAGGGGGTCCCTGGGGCATTGCGCGGAGGGCTCGGTCCGTCTGGGGGCAATGACGGAACGATGATCGGGGATGGCGGAGGAGGGACCTCGGGGGTAGTAGGCCTCCCATCCGAGACCGCTGGTGACGCGGGCGGCGGTGGAGTACCTTGCGGAGCCGGGGCGGAAGGAGCTGGTGTAGGGGCCGGAGGGGGAACCGGAGCTGCAGCAGCGCGACGCCGGAGAATCTCATTGAGGCGCGGGTCCCTCGCGCCTTCCCTCATCCGAACGTGGTCTGACCAGAATCGTACGGCCCTCCGATAGTCGTTAACGGACGAGAAGTCCTCCTTCCGCGGCGGTCCCGCGCGGCAAAAGGGGGAAGCCGAGTTGCGGCCCTCGCTTGGCGGAGGGCGGCGGAGTCCACGAGTCCTCCAAGATGGTGTCGTCGTCCGAAACCACGAACGGGTCGGGACGAGCCCTTTTGCGCGGCCTGGGGCGGGAGCCGAAGTTGGGGGGAGCTCGGGGCATGCCATCGCTAAGCGAGCAACGGCGATGGCCGCGACGGCAAGTGACACAGGCGCGTCGACCAGAAGCGATCAAGCATGCCTGCCCGGTCCGGGCGCAGAATTCGCAGGGGAGCATGACGGCGATGAGCGTGGAAGGGGAGTTGGTGGAGTGTGAAAAGGGGAGTGGGTAGAGAGGAGCGGGGTGCGGGTAGTCGAGGTGGCGATGGGAAGGGACCTCTGGGGACAGAACTCAAGTTGGGGGGGGATGTGGTGTCATTATATAGCCTTGGGTCGGGGACTGCGTCGCGGCCTGCGCGCTCAGCATCTGGTAGGTTAGGCTCAGCAGTGGGGGTGCGCCGGTCCTCAGCAGTAGCCGCTGCGGGCTCAGCAGTAGCCGCTGCGGGCTCAGCAGTGGGCGCGGCGGGAACGGGCACGCGACTGCGGGCCGGGCCTGACTAAGGGAGGCGGGCCGCGACCCGCTTGGGTGTCCGACTCATGGATGGAGCTGGGCCGACCAGGTTCTCGGAACGGCTAGTCGGGGGAGGAAAAAGCGGGGCAATAGCGGGGCTATATGCGTGGGCGGCCGCGCGCAAGCGCGGGCCGGCCACGGGACGGGAAAATCCACGACGGCGCGCCGGGTGGATGCGCGCAAGCGCGGTGAACCTTGGGTATCGCGCGGCGGAGGGCTGCGCCACGAAAAGACGAACCGGATGCGCGTAATGACAGGCGAGCTGGCGGGGATAGGGTATGGGTTTAGGGATGGGTCAGGGTTCTGGGTCTAGGGTTCCTTCTTCATGGTTGTCAGTCTGTCTTTGTGCTTGTGCTTAGGTTAGGGTTGAGGGGGAGGGCTCAAATACCCTTCCCCTTGACTCCGGGTTGTAGGGGGGATCTCATGATCCATCAACTACCTCTCTCTCACTCTCTCTCTCTCTCTCTCTCTCTCTCTCGGAGAAAAGAAAAGGAGGCATTCTCGGTCTTACAGACGCTAGGACCATCGATCCCATAACTAGGGACAACTTCGTGAGGGATAACCTCTAAAGTTTCCACACCGGACATACGTGATATTTAAGGGGAGGGTTTTGGATGGGGTGGGTGGTACGGGGTAGGGTTAGGGTGGAGCTAGGTTTCTGTACTTGGGGTCATATTTCATCTATCTTGTTGCTTGTGGTTGTACCTAGGTTAGGGTTGAGAGGGTGGACTCAAAAACACCTTGCTCTCAACTCCAGGTTGGGTCATTATCATTACCATCATAGATAGATCATCATATATCATCATCACCGGACCACCAGGGAATGGTATGGGAAGGATTGGAAGGAATTAATTTATCTTGTCATCACTCTCTCTATTCTTAAACTCATCACATCCAATCTCCTTACAGATGCTTAGACCAATAACTTCCGGAACTTGAGGACAACTTTGGGGGGTATCACCTCTCTTGTTTCAACACCGGACGGTTTGGAATCCTTGGGTCCATTGCTGGTACATTCATCCAAACCCATGCAGCCCACTCATGGGCGGCGTTCCAGAAGGCCGCAAATTTTGGGAAATCCTGGCGCCTTGGAGGTCTAGCCCGCAGGAATGGCGTAACTCTTGTGCAATGGAGGATTTTGCGGGGCACGTCGCGGGCAATTGCAAGGCAAGCCAGGCGGGGTCCACTCATTTTTTGAGATCTCCTTGTTGCTCAAGATCACAAAGGAGTTGCAATGGGTCCTCTTGTGTGAGCCACCTTGGGGGCGGTTGCATGGCATGCCCTCAAACAGGGAGCAGTGGTGGTGTCCGGCTCATCACGGGACACAGGCGCGCCAGCCCGGAAGGATTTGGCATGGGAGGCTGTTCTGGCTGCAGTAAGTGCAGGACATATTCATTGAGGGGTGTTGGATGGGGTTTTTCTTTTTCTTTCTTTGGTCTGATGAAGGGGTATGGTTGGAGGTGGTATAGCTTGGGTATAGTTGGAGTTAGGTGAGATAGTGGTGGATCTCTGGGGACAGAACTCAAGTTGGGGTGGATGTGGTGGTCTTTTATAGAGGAAAGTTGGAATAGGCTGTGCACTGTGTGCTCAGCAGTAGCGGCGGGCTCAGCAGGGGAAGCCCGCTCAGCAATGGGTGCGGCTTTGCCACAGCAAGTTGCGCTGCGGGCTCAGCAGCAGTCAAGTCAGGCTCAGCATCTGGAGACACGGGATGGATGGATCAGATTGGATTGGACAGATTGCGCACGGATCGGGCAGAGATGTCTTGGATATCTGGAATGGCGCATTGGGCGGATATGGACATGCGCGGGGGGCTCCAAGTTGGACGCGGCGCAAGGCTGCATCATGAGAAGGACAAACCGGGTGGACGTAATGGCAGGTGGGCAATACGGAAGGATATGGGATATGGGTTGTGGATTATGGGATGGGAAGGATAGGGTTGAGGCTAGGGTTCTGTGCTTAGGGGTTGTATTTCATTATTATTGCTTGTTTCTGGTTTTACTTAGGTTAGGGTTGAGGGGGGAGGCTACTTAAGCCGCAACCTCAACCTGGATATCATGGAGCATTGGAGGACGGAGGATGACCATTTGTCATAGGTTTTTGGAAGGATCTTTACTCTCAATTCTCTATCTCCCAGTCAAAGGGTGAACAGTTGAACTCAGGGTTTACAGACGCAAGGGATCAATAACTTCCAAACTTGGAACCATTAAAGGAGAAGTCCTCTTGTGAATTCCACACCGCTTGTCTGTATCCGCTGTGGTGCTCTTTTATGGACGCAAGTCAGGAAAGTGCTGCAGGCGGCGCGCTCAGCAGCAGTCAGGTAGGCCCAGCAGTGGTTGGGTTGGGCTCAGCACCTGGAGACGGAAGACAACGGATTGCGCGGACCGGAAAGCTTGTGAGGATTGGAAGGCTTGCGCGGATTGGAAAGCTTGCGCGGATTGGAAGGCTTGCGCGGATTGGAAGGCTTGCGCGGATTGGAAAGCTTTCGCGGTTTGGCAGGCTTGCGCGGATTGGAAGGCTCACGTGGATCGGAAAGCTTGCACGGATTGGACCGCGCATCGCAAGACGCGCGGTTTGGGTCATGTGGGTACGCCCCGGATATTGGAACGGGGACGCGCGCGGGCGGACGAACCGGGCTACGTTAATACCAAAGGGCGCGGGTAATGGCAAGGGATGGAGGGATAGGGTTGGGCTAGGGTTCTGCGGCTTAGGGTTGTATTTCATCACTCTTTCTTGTTACTTGTGGTTGTACTTAGGTTAGGGTTGAGAGGGAGGGCTTAAATACTTTGCTCTCAACTCCGGGTTGTAGGGGCATCTTATGATAGGGAAGGAAGGAAGGGGGAGGACGGGGAAAAACACTTCACCCCACTTCACTTCACTTCACGGACTGGACTGCACTCTAGGATATCACTTTTTATGGCATCGGATTGGATTGGATTGGAAAGGAAGGAATTCATCTTATTATTGCTCTCTCTCTCTCCCTCTCTCTCCCTTGAACGGCTGCATCCAATCTCCTTACAGACGCTTTGATCAATAACTTCCGGAACTTGAGGACAACTTCTGGGGTGTTGCACCCTTTAGTTTCCACATCTGGGGGTCTGGCCGGGAACAAATCTTTTGTTAAAGTCTCTTGAAGGTACTCACGGATGCTATCAACAGCTGCTTCTCTTCCTTCCTCCTCCGACGGCTTCCGCGCTAATCCATTGATTTACCCGCATATTTGACTCAACATTGCAGAGGTGGAGCAATTCATCTCATGGTATGAAACAATTGCGGACTCTGAAGGCGTTTTGGATTTTGTGAAGGTGCGCCATGTCGTCCTGTTCATCGAGGACGCGGAAGCGCGTCGGGAAGTGGAGGAGATGGGAGTGTACCTGAACCTGGATTGGCTGGAACTGAAGGAGGACATGCTGGCAAGATGGGGGAGGCACGGTTCTTGCTTTTGGAAGGACGATCTCAAGCCATCCGCGGAATTGGGTTACAAGGCAGGCGCGCGCAACGGGACCCGGTTGCAAGCGGAAGTGGACTACGCGGAACTGGAGTACTACAGGGCAGAGTATGTTCCGGCCCCACCACCGGCAACCATCTCTTGGGCTAGCAAACTTGCAGAGGTGGCAAGGGGCCTTGAGGCCTATCTGGAGAGTATTCAGTCTCCCAGCGCATCTGCGCCCCGCATGTGCGCAAATGGGGAGGACAACGACCATTGGCGGACGGGACAAAGGGACCGGACAGTGGATTCAAACGCGGAATTGGTTTCCCCAGTGGGGGCTAAGAACGTGTTGGGGAAGCGGGACTTGATGGAACCGCTGCGGCCTACTGACAGGAAGCGGGCAAGGAAAACGGAACGGGAAATGGATGCTCTGTGCGGTTTGGGAATTGGCAAGTGGCGGACAGATCTTGCAAAGAAGGTACACGCGGCGGCGGAAGAGACGGACCACGCGTTGGAGAATCACAACCCGAGCTGGACCTCTTTGACGGCGGGGAGCGCGCATTTGGAAAGGGTAGTGGCAGCAACGGAAAGGACGGGAGCGGAATGGACAGATGGTGGGGTGGGGCGGAAGGATCAAGTGGTCACGCGCGGTTTGGCGGGCAGGGAGCGGTCAGAAATCTCCGGAGGGGAGAACAAGGCCGCAAGAACGGCAAAGGGCGAAGGATGTTTTAAGGACGTCTGGGGGTGTTTGCTTTTGTTTGGTTTTTGCGCGCGGATGGGCTCAAATTTCAAAGGATGCAGGAGGGTCTTGGCGGCGGGAGGTGCACCTAGGCGGTCTGGGACAACAATTTGCAAACAAAGTCCCTGTGGGATTGGTTGAGGCAACGCGCCGCGGATCTGGCAATGGGTGGGGCGCGGTCAGCTGAGGACAGCGGCAAAGTTGGGGGGGAGCTAGCGCGGGGTGGAAGGTCGGAGTTGGGACAAAGGACGCGGGCTCAAAAAAAAAAAAAAAAAAAAGCGGATACTCTCACTGGCGCAGATTTCTCACCTCACCTTCAGACTCTCACTGGCACGGATTTCTCACCTTTTCTGATTTCTCACTGGCGCTGATCTTCTCTCTTCAAGGCACGGATATTGCGCGCGGTTCTTATTCTTGCTCCACCTTCAGACTCTCACTGGCGCGGATTTCTCACCTTTTCCGATTTCTCACTGGCGCTGATCTTCTCTCTTCAAGGCGCGGATATTGCGCGCGGTTCTTATTCTTGCTCAGGGACTCACAAAACCAAAGGCTACTCAATTGCGCACAACCTATGTCTTTTTGTGTATAGGTGCTAAATACAAAGAAGAAAGGATAACTACGGAAGGTGAGATGGTGGGAGATCTCTGGGGACAGAACTCAAGTGGGGGGGGATGTGGTGCTCTTTTATGGACGCGAGTCAGGAAAGTGCTGCAGGCGGCGCGCTCAGCAGCAGTCAGGTAGGCCCAGCAGCGGTTGGGTTGGGCTCAGCACCTGGAGACGGGAGACAACGGATTGCGCGGACCGGAAAGCTTGTGAGGATTGGAAGGCTTGCGCGGATTGGAAAGCTTGCGCAGATTGGAAGGCTTGCGCGGATCGGAAGGCTTGCGCGGATTGGAAAGCTTTTGCGGTTTGGCAGGCTTGCGCGGATTGGAAGGCTCACGTGGATCAGAAAGCTTGCACGGATTGGACCGTGCATCGCAAGACGCCCGGTTTGGGTCACGTGGGTACGCCCCGGATATTGGAACGGGTTGTCGGGCAGACGCCCGCGGGCGGACGAACCGGGCTACGTTAATACTGAAGGGCGCGGGTAATGGCGAGGGATGGAGGGATAGGGTTGGGCTAGGGTTCTGCGGCTTAGGGTTGTATTTCATCACTCTTTCTTGTTACTTGTGGTTGTACTTAGGTTAGGGTTGAGAGGGAGGGCTTAAATACTTTGCTCTCAACTCCGGGTTGTAGGGGCATCTTATGATAGGGAAGGAAGGAAGGGGGAGGACGCAGAAAAACACTTCACCCCACTTCACTTCACTTCACTTCACTTCACTTCACGGACTGGACTGCACTCTAGGATATCACTTTTTATGGCATTGGATTGGATTGGATTGGAAAGGAAGGAATTCATCTTATTATTGCTCTCTCTCTCTCCCTCTCTCTCCCTTGAACGGCTGCATCCAATCTCCTTACAGACGCTTTGATCAATAACTTCCGGAACTCAAGGACGACTTCTGGGGTGTTGCACCCTTTCGTTTCCACACCGCTTTGCGCACCGCGTGATTTGCTGCCCTGTGGGTTGGCCTGCACCCACAGCCCCAATTTCCCCGCCCTACCTCCCCAAACTAGCTACCCACAAACCTGGTTGGGCCAGCTCCATTTCTGGGTCTGTAATGTGCGAGCGGGCTGCGGCCCAAGACATCCTATCAAGCCCAACCCATGCCCAGTATGCCAAGCCCCGCAGTGCCTACTGCTGACCCCGCTGTGGCTGCTGCTGAGCCTGCATGCATCCAGGTGCTGAGGCTGACCTACTAAATGCTGAGCACGCCAACCGCAGTGTGGTTCCCAATCAGAGACTATATAACAACACCACACTGTCTTCTGCAATGGCTCCTTCAGTGAGGTGAAAGGCTCAGGGGGGGCTGCCTTCTCCCCAAAAACAAACTCCTTCCTTGCATATAGAACCCCTGTCAAAGGGGCTAGTGTCCGATCACAAATGCAAGCTTTTGGGCCTCCTTGCAGCAGCACACCTTGCCTCCCAGATCCATGCTTCTTTTGATTACCGCCCCCTTTTCATCTTTGTGGATAATCAGGGGGTAATCCAGAGGTTAAGGCACCCCAACGCACCAAAACCAGGGCAATCTCTCCTGCAGAGTATTATTGGCAGCCTGAACACCCTTCTGCTCACAGTAAAAACCACCATAGTCTGGTGCCCAGGGCATGTTAATGTAGACAGTAATGAGGTGGCTGATTTCCTAGTGGGGGAGGCAGTGAAAGACCCCAATGCCCCTGTCTTATTCATAGAGAATAGCATATTGAAAGTCCAACGTCTAGTAATGGGCAGATGCCCTAAGCTAAAATGGGGAGAGGACGGGCTGAGGATAGGCCTAAGTGCCCTAATTAATCAGCTCCGCTTGGGGCACTGCCAACTTCACTCTTACTTATACCGCATCCAGAAGAGAACTGATCCTCTTTGTGATTTCTGTGGCAGAAAGGAAACAGTGACCCATGTTACAAACCATTTCCCAAAATACAAAGGCACTCAAGCAACCTTTCAGAGGTCCCTCAGGGGAAAAGGGATCCCCTTTGACTCAAACCAATTGAACACATCCCTGGGTCAACCCAAGGCTCACCAGGCAATAGCTCAATTCTTACTCAACTCTGGCCGCTTCAATAAGGAATTATATGCTCAACCATAGACTCCCCCGGAAGACCTCCCCTAACTGGCCCCTTTGGCCTGGCTCCTGACCTCCCGTTCCACCATTCTGCATTTCCTTTTCTCCTTTGTTTCCTTTCCTTTTCCCCTCTCTTGGCGGCTTTGTATACTGGGTATTTGTCAGGCCTGTTTGTTGCAAACGGGGCTCTCCCCCATCTTTCACTCCTGCACCCCCGGTCTGTGGGGAGTTCTTATAGGTCTGGCTTGATATTCATAGTGCACAATGCAATATGCAAGACTGCACTTTTCTTTTTTTAAAAAAAAATGCATAAGTACATACATGCAGAAATATGTATACACACATGGAGTGAAAACAAAAGCGCACACCATAAAAAAATTATATTCGAAAAGCAGATAAATGTATATTCACATGGAGGGAAAGAAAGCGGAAACTCAGAAAGAAAACAAAAAAAAAGTAAGTTGCATTCAAAAAAAAAAAAAAAAAAAACCATTGAGATATATTCACATGGAGTGGAAAAAAAAACGGACACCTGCAGAAAAAAGACTACATAAAAAAGTAGAAATTTCTATTTTCACATGGAGGAAAAAAAAAGCGGACACTCCAAAAAAAAAAAAATCGACATTCAGATGCACGGCGCGCATCCTCGACGCCGGGAAATGAACAGGTTCCGCGCACCCGAGGCAAACGACGCCGATATTTATCGGGGGTGCAGGACCCAATGTTTTTAGTATATAGTAGAGAAGTAGAGATATAGTAGAGATTTATTATTTTCATGATTTGCAAACCAGGTTCCCCCGGCCTGTAGTTAGTCGACCATCGATACCCCCGGGGGAGTCTACCGGTGTGTATATACCCTATCAGGCTGCTCGATGCACATCCCCGGACCCCCGGAGGGTTTGAGCCCCATGACCGCGACCACTGAAAGCACATTCGATCGAAGATTTGGTCATCAGCAAACCAGTGTGAGTGGAAATAGAAAACGCACATCAAGAACGAGAACACGAAGAACAGGAACACGGCCGTCGGAGTCGACGATCAAGCGTCCGGTCAAACACTTGAACAACATGACGGTCATCACTCTACTGGCTTCGTTCATGTTCTCGCTGACCGCTTACTCCCTCACTAGCTCCTTGATCCCAAGGTTATCATCCACCCTCATCTCAGCCGGATTGAAGGGTAAAGATCTCCTGAAAGGCAACTCAACCGGTGGTGGTGGGTTCCCAATTTCAAACCAACCAACCACTCAATCGATCACCAGCCCACGATCACCATCCAAACCTGCATCACACGAAGTGCTAGCCTCAGACCCAACGGGTTCAATCGCCTCAAATCAATCGGACGAGGTCCAGTTCATGTAATGATTTCCTGTCCCTCTCGCGTTTTCCTTCTTCTTCTTGTACTTTTTTCTATCTGTGCCCCGAACTTGTACCAATCAGACTGATGGACTCTTCACATTGCTAACAGGATAGTCCAGAATCAGCAGGCCTTATCGCCGGTAGCATCTACGTCTTGGTGCTCTGTCTCTTCGTACCGATACCATACTATACTCATCTCATACCCAACTCGTTCTTGCCCGGTTCGACGGCCTTCTCGAGTGGGAATCATCATCCCATCCTATCATCAGGATCTGGTTCGAATCCACTAAACCCACTTCCCATCATCGCACGCCCCCCATTCCCACACGCCAGTTTGAGTGCAAATCTCGCCTGTATCTTATCCCTCCTCTCAGCCGTCTTCCTTGGTTTCTTGGACGACGTCTTCGATATCCGCTGGAGGTTTAAACTTCCCATCCCGAGTCAGTCCATGCCCATCCGATCACCCCTTTCGTCGTCATCTTCTAGTCGATCTTCATCCTTGTCGATCGCTTTCGAGCCAAATGACAATTAATCCATCCTTACCGCGTTTTTTTTAAAAAAATTATTTGAACAACAAAGTCATTGCTTCTGTGCCCCTTTTGACGGCTTACGGTGCCTCATCGGGTAGCACTGATATTATCTTGCCTCACATCTTTGGTTTGCGAGCTTTGTTTGGGGTTGAATCGACCAATGGGTTAATGAGTATAGGTGAGCAACTGAACAGAGTATCGGTTTTATTTTATCTTTTTTGTGCATCTCACGAACCGACAAATTAATGAAATGTTTCTCCTTTTTTTGTAATATATATAAACATCTACTAAGGGCCGTTGTATTATCTCTACATGTCAATGCTGTCGACATTTTGTACGAACAGCATCAATATCTTGGCCGGTATCAATGGCGTTGAGGTTGGACAATCCATCGTGATTTGTCTGTCGATCATCTGTAACGACTTGCTCTACATTCATCTAGACCTGAACCAGCTGGGGATCGATCGAAAATTGACATGTGGTTTCGCCAATGGATCGAAACAACTTGAGGATCGCCATATGTTCTCTCTGTACATGATGATGCCCTTACTAGCTGTGATGCTAGCATTAATTAAATACAATTGGTTTGCATTTCTTTGTTCTTTCATTCGAAATCATCATCACAGTCCAAGTCTTAAGCGGTTCTAATTCTTTCATCGACTGGGAATTCTTATATATATATACATATGTACATCTACTCGATCATCAGGTATCCGGCCAGAACTTTTGTTGGAGATACGTTTTGTTATTTTGCAGGGATGGCTTTTGCAGTAGTCGGGATTTTGGGACATTTCTCCAAAACGCTCTTGTTATTCTTCATACCTCAGATCATCAATTTCATCTACTCGAGTCCACAACTGTTTGGTGTGATGCCGATCTCCCGACACAGACTACCATCTCGGGATCCGACGACGAACAAATTAAAACCTTCGATGGTCAGGTTCTTGATTCCCCTGCATCGATCGACGATCCTATCTCGAACGTTGAACTGGTTGGATCGTCTCAAGTTGATCAAGGTGATCAAGTCTCGGGAGAATCATGATTCTATCATCGCTTGTTCCAATCTAACTCTTCTCAACCTGTTCTTGATTTGGTTTCCTGATCTACACGAGCGGCAACTCTCGATCCTAGTCTTGGCCTTCCAATCGTTTTGCAACTTCTTCTTAGGCTTCTTTATTCGCTACTGTCTTGCTGATTTGTTCTACAACTCTCATCTTAGATAATGGCACCCCTCCTCTAGATCTCTTTGTTGAGTTTTCCCCTTCCAAGGATCGATATCCTTCTCCTACAAAAACAAAAACTTCAACGACTATAGAAATCACGCTGAAATTATACCCCCCTTGAGCCTTGGATCTGTTGATCTATTGAGTGATGTTGGCCACGCGATTACGTGAGCAGTGTCGGATCGTCCATCCTGCTGACTATGCGACCTCTCTCTGAACCACAACAACGGGTGACTTGGATGAACACGAGAGAAACGACTAGGCAACAAAGAGCCATGAAGCTGGACGAAAGCGAGGACACGGTCTCGTACAACTTGACTTTTTTTGGGGGGGCGGCGGGGGGGGGGGGGGGGAGGGAGCTCTCGCCGGATCTTGTGCAGATGTCGACCATCTCGCAGCGCCCCGAGTTGGAGCGTGCAGAGCTGGGCCCGGCGCCACCCCGGGGCACTGCACCTGCGCAAGACGCCCCTCATCCATATTCAGAACTGAAGGAACAGGCTTGCGCCGGGCGAGGATGGAACGCGAAGACGGTGGAGGAAAACACGGCGGGAAAAGAGCACCCCTGCTCCCTGCTGGCACCCAACCAGTCAGCCGCCCGAAACAGTCCCGTCGCTCACCCATCCGTCTCCCCGGGGAGGTCATGCATTTGAACCGGTGGAAGATTCTTGATTTCCATCGGGGCTTTTTTTTTCTTTTTCTTTCGTTGTTGTGTTTTTTTTGGGGGGGGTCGAAGTCGGGATGACCGTGAGTGTGAGATGATCACCTTATCAAATCATCATCATTATCATCATAATCTACATCCAATCAAGGGGATAGGTCGTAAGGATGGACGATCTGTACCATGAAGTGGGGTCTTAGTGGTCAAATGGCACCGATCCGAGGGAGTTTGAAAAAAAAAGGGGGGGAGTGAAGAAGGACTGATTGGGATACGGATCCTCCAACCTTGAGCACGATGCTCGGGGAGACAAAAATATGTACATACATACAGGGGACCAGGGAGAGGAATCAAGAAAAAGCCGGGACGAATGAACGATGATGATAATTAAGGAACGGCATAGGAGAGAGAGGGAGAGAAAATCATCATCAAGACACGAAGCCCAAGGGGCAATTAGACTAGCAAGGCGCCAAGTCAAGAGAGACGGGGGAGGGGGAGAATCCCGATCCAAAGACGATGATAAAATACGAGATATGAAGATGATCTAGACCAAGAAAGAGAAGAACAACGGGACTTTTAAGAACTGCAAGCTACGATCGAAGCACCACCATCGTACGTGAGTCGTTTCCTAGTCCTCATGATGAAGAAGCCGGTCGCAAGAGGTTCGACGGACGGATCGATGGTAAACTTGAGACTGAGAGCGGTTGGAGAGACGACGATGGCGTGACCGAGAGTCAAACTGACGATCAACTTGGACCATGGGTCGGAGGGAGGGTCGGTCGAATCGGGATGATGATCCGGTAGACCGACGGAGATATGCTTGGCCAGATGATGGATCCAAGTGGGTGAACTGAATCGATGCAAGATTAGGAAGGAGACTAAGTCTAGGATCGTATCCGGTACCACGGTCGGCTCTTGGGTCGAGATGATCGTTCGGATCCCAAAGTGTCGTTGTTGTCGGATCAAGGAGGCGATCGAATCGGTAAATCGAATCGAATTCGGATCCGAATTTAAGTATTTATGAGCTTCATCGAGTACTGGGGTTAGAACGCGATGAGATGCGTAAGGTTTGAATCAATCGATCATCAAAGTTTAGTCGAAAAAGAGATTCGGTCGAGTTAGCCTACACAACACCTTCCCCGTATCCATCTTCTTCTCGACGAACAACCCGACAACGATATCGAACAGAGCGACGACTAGAGACGAATTCGTGAACGGATCGCGTAAATCGACGATGACCAAACGACCGGGTTTGAAGTGAGAAGCCACGTCGGGATGATTCTTGCCATTCAAGAAAGAATCTAGCATCTCGATCCTCATCTGGAATGAACATGCTTGAGCCGGATTTAACTTTTCTTTTTTCATGAGCGCTTTGAATGCTATCGATGACCAACGTTGGCAAAAAAAAAGAAAAAAAAAAAAGCCAGATCCGTTCATCCTCAACGAATCTTAAATCCCTGGTGTTGTAGCTGGTACTTTTCTAGCGGGACAGAAAAAAAAAGGGGGGAGGTGGGGGGAGGGAAGACTAACAAGCGTAATTAAACTTATCTGCGCCCATTTGTCTAAGAATGGTCATTGCCCTTTGCAAATAAAGAGGCATGATCTTCAGCATTGAGAAAAAAAAATAGTCGTATCAGTATTACTTATGAAGCGCGAGAAGAGGGATCGGGTGATCAAGATAAGAAAGACTTACGGTGCTATTATCGAATCCCATCAAGGATAGCATCCTACCGGAATTTAAACTCGAACTTGAAAGGTAAAACGGTTGGACGTTAACCTTCAGAGGTTTATAAATCTTCTTCATCGTCTCGAGACACGTGGGTCTGGCCGACAATCAGTCACCACAAACGTTAGTGCCACAGTCGGAGGTCATTTCTCTCGAAGAAATTTAGGCGTGAAATGATTCCGATTCAAAGTTTTTGTTTCTCTCCCCGCCCACGCCCCCCCCCCCCCACCACCACCACCACCACCACCACCACCACTGTAGAAAAATAGCATGAATAAGAAGAAGGATTTTTAACGTACGATACGAGCACTGTTATTGGCACGGCTGAAGTGGACTTGCCGCCAAGTTGAGCTTTGGTTGCTGGCATACCCAAATAGGCGGATTCACAAGGATAGTTGACGCTTCCAGAGTCATAATGTAAACTGAATCGAAGAAGGCAAAGAGCAAAAAAAAAAAAAAAAAATTACAAGGTGGATGGTGAGAATTCTGATCGAGCGAGAGCAGATCGAGATCAGAGACGAGAGAAAGCTCTCTCAGAGGTTTGACGCGGTTCTGACCACAGGGCACTGAGTGGTTTAGGGAGCGTTCCGAGTCGTCTTTCGACCAACAAACAACCTTCTAGAATGACCGAAGCACTATGGCTTTTACCCGAGCCTTGGACGCCACAGATTAAGGCGCTAAAGGGCGTATTGACGTTCAAGTAAAGTTTTGGATTCGAGGTCAAGGTTGGGAAGCCGGTGGAATGTTGACTGATGATCGCACCGAGGACGGATCGTTGGGGGAACTGACCCGACAGTCGATCGGCGGCTTCACCGGTGAAGAGTGGCGCGTTTCGAAGCGCGTGATCGGGAGTGTTGAAGGGATGGGAATGGGAAGAAGGATTAGAAGTTGATGAGGATCGTAATAACTCTAACTCTGGATCTTCTGATCTCTTGAGACTCGATGTTACCAGCACGCCAGGTTCGGGTTTAAAACTGAGACCTGAGGCGATAGAGTTCAGTTGAAAGTTGAACTCTTGATCGAATCCAAGCAGCGTGGGGTTCTGTGACTTGGTAGACTTGTTGACTTTGGATGAGCTACTACCGTTGAGAGGCGGACGAGGGACCTGCCGAGCTCCAGGTGATGGAGAGGCTATTTGAGCGAGGAACTCCATACGAACAGATTTCGAAGTTGGACGATGGATGATCAAGAATACCGACGAACGCTAACCAGGGCTCCGAGTCGAATCAATAAATCAAATCAAGCACTAGTAGCAAGATCTATATTGACGTCAACTTAAAAACTTTAAGGATGTAGATCAACACGCAATGTGTAATTAGTAGCGTATAAGACACGATCCAGATTCAGGGTTGGTACTGCCCGAGGGAAGATTGGATAAAGTAAATAAATATTTATGTAAATATGTGATGGCTGGACACGTGCGAAATTGAAACGAATTGCCCACTTGGATGAAGAGGGATGAAGTAGCAAGTCAAGACCAGGTATTCTTCGTACACAGACGATGATCATGGATGGTTGGTCTAAGGTTGGGATGAATAGACGGGCGCTTTTGAAGACTTTTGGATCGAATCGGCGATCGCCGCCCTCAGACAGATCTGAGGTGATCGACCTTTCATCAGGGAATGGGTGAGATGGTGAAGGTACGTTGGAAGGGTGAGTTTGATCGAGTCTCAGACTCAGGAGTGGCTCCAAGATCAGATGCTAGAAGATAGGGAGAGAAAAAGTCCTTTGAAGCGAGTGAGAAAAGAGAAATAAATAAGTAAGATTTAAGTGAAAGCAGAAAGAGAACAAGTCGATCGAATGAGAGTTAATCGAGAAGAAGAAGATCATCGATTTGTCGACTCGCGCAAATTCATCCAACCCAACATCTCCTGATCAAAGAGTCAAGATCGATTCTTGGTGGCCGGTCTTTTTATAACTGAGTTGAGTGGTGTCAACCAAAGGTCGATCTGAACATCCAAGGAAGAAAGAAAGAATACTTGGAAAAGTTGATCGTCATCAAGGGGAGCGCAGACAGAGACGGTCCATGGGCGCCAAACTAGCACATATGTACAAAGATGGTTAGTAGTGACCAACTCATGAAGACCAGCGAGTCACCACGGACCGCCGAGATCTTCGGAGGGACAAACACCAGAAGAACTTGGAGGATGATCAACGAACAAAGTAAATAAATGTTGTGCTAGAGTTCTTGTTCATCAGCTGGCAGCAGTCACTATCTCGCCCAGCTTGTCTGTATACTCCCACCAGGTTTGTTTTCCAGTTCGGGTTTCAATTTCAAATGTCTTCCTCAAAACTCCATTCGTACAAGTTGTACTTCACGCAACGAATTTGTTGATGGATAGGTATGTATCTACTAGGTTCGTGTTCGTATCAAGAAGCCCTTACTTGATCAAAAAGCCGCACCCGCTGATGGGCCGGCGGGCAGTCATATCATATATGGCCCTCAACAACCAGACTAGCTGATCATGATCAGAATGTTAGGGGGAAGAAGATACTTGTACTTGATCGATGGGGTTGACCCAATGGTGTTGATTGAGGCCACCGGGCACCCAAAGCATCATCATCACCAACACCACGTCCGTTATCAAAGGCTGACTAGATTATACTGATCAAAGCAGTACTCATGGTTCGAATGGGATCGATGTTCATCTACTCGACATTCGATCGTCGGTGAGTTGTTGTTGCCAGAGCTAGCTCGAGATCGAGGGTTAGAATTGGATGAGGGAGATCTCGATGGTGATCGAGACTGACGACTACGGCATCCCCATCCCTTCTTCCCCTTGATCAGTCCTTCAGACTTTGGGCGCGCTAGGTGGTGGGTTGGAGTCAGATATCGAAGTATAGATCGTAAGTAATTAAAAGGATAACTATACGATCACGTTGTCTTCTTTGAAGTACATATTTAAAGTATGTGAGACCATCGAAATCAACATCGATCCTAAACTTGGTCGTGTCTTCATGAAATCTTCCTTCTTATTTGCGGCTCACTCGGTAGCTGGATCGACCATCCTAGAAGCTAGCTAGCTACTTTCCTTTCAAACTGGAATCCCTGTAGAGAATGGGAAAAGGGTTAACCCCCCGCTAGGCTATCCTAGTCGGCATATGCATTTCCCAGAATGCAGTACATGGGGTACTTACGATCCCCCCACCCAACCAATTATCATCATTGGTGGGGGCGGGTTTCCAAGTCTTCTTAGTAGGTCTATCCTACTTTCCACCTCACCTTGGGTGTAACCTCTCTCAAAATCTCATTCCAACAGTTCGTTCTACTCATTCTCATCAAACCGATGAACTGATCTCAGAAAAAACTCCCCGACAATCGTCATTTTGATCACTTGAGATCTCAAGAGCCCTCCCTCGTTTGTTATTCTTTTTTTCTTTCTTTCACTAGTGTATCGCCACCAAATTTGCAGACTGACTAAAATCATTTGGGCTGGAGTGGTGCATGTAGAGCTAGCTTGAGCTGTAAAAGTCAATTCATGCTTCTGCCAGATCTCATGGGTTTGAAAAGTTGCAATATAAGATTAAATCCAAAATAAATAAATAAGGACCCATTTGAATGTTGAGCTGAGGGATAACAGAGCGGAGTGGAGAAGTAGAAGGATGAGGACACAAATCTAGAGATTGAGCGGGGATTGATTTGAGACATGTTCAGTGTGTGACAATCAGAAGAATGGAATAACTGACCAACAGAGGGGAAAGAATAGAAAGAGGATATGAAAGAATGGAGAATAAGAGAAGTAAAGAAACGGAAAGAAATGAATAGAATAGAAAGAATATGGAGATAGTCATATACTCCAACATTGAAGACTTACTATCAGACTTTCAAGGAAACTGTCCCGTTTTGTTCATAATTCTTGTCCAAATCTTCAGAGTTCTCGTCCTCTGGTATGTTTTATTTGTCTTATTTTTTAAGGTTTCTGTCCGCCTTTAAATTTTGGTGGACAAGATTTTTTTTTTGGTGGTAGAAGTGAGTAGAAAAAAAAGAAAAAAAAGGGCAAGGGTTTTCATTTCAATCAAAATCTTTTCTTTTCTTGATTCACAAAAAATAAGCAAGCATTTGAGGTACTTGAGTCATTTCCTGAAAGAATACAAGAAAGGCAAGGGTTTTCATTTCAATCAAAATCTTTGCTTTTCTTGATTCACAACAAATAAGCAAGCATTTGAGGTACTTGAGTCATTTCCTTTTTAATAAAAAAGAAAAAAAACCGGAAAAGTGAAAGAATACAAGAAAGGCAAGGGTTTTCATTTCAATCAAAACTTTTGCTTTTCTTGATTCACAACAAATAAGCAAGCATTTGAAGTACTCAAGTCATTTCCTTTTAAAAGAAAGAAAAAAAACCAGGGAAGTGAAAGAATACAAAACAGCAATTAAGAAACAGGAAAATGAGTGATAAGATGAAAAAAAAATTGGCCCAGGCTCAGATCAAGCCTTCAAAATAATTAAAATGATGCCTTTTTTCAAAAAAGGGGTCATTTTAGCTTTTTTTTTTGCTAAATTCAAGCCTTTAGTGTCATTTTGGTCATTTTTTGTAAACTAGAATGATGCCTTCTGGTGTGCTTGCCCACCCCAGGAAGGTGTAGAGACCTTAAAAATTTATGGTAAAAAAAAGAAGGCATCAAAGTAAACAATAAAGGTTTTCCACACCTTTTTAAGGTTTACAGGAGTGCCAGGGGTGGGATAACATGCCTTTTGAGGGCGTGTTGGGACCCTCAAGGCTGGTATACATTAATTCAGACCCTGGGGGGGGGTTAGTGTAAGGCCTTCAGAAACCCTGTGGGGTCTTTCTGGTGTAGAATTTTTTTGGGGAGAATTCAAATATACCAAACAAGTAAATGTAATATGTCAAGAATTTATAAATCTTAATTTTTTGCAAGGAATTAAAATCTGAGACCAAATTTGAAAAAAAAACTTCATCCAATGTAAGAAGAATGAGAAAAATCATAAGGATTCATCTTCCTTACACAAGGTGTAATATTTCTGGTGGTTTTGAATTATGGTTTTGTACCAAAAATATAAAAAATGTGAAACAAATCCTAGATGAACCTATTTCATGCTAAAAATTCAAAGAATCTCAAATATTCAAACAAAAATATCATCCAATAAATAAATAATTATAAATGAAAAACATATTTTGCTGAAGTAAAATCAAGATTCCTGATGGAATGTATAAACCTTTGTAAAAAACATAAAAAAATAAAAATTAATAAAAAATTGACATATCTGTTTCATGAGAGGAATTCAGACATGTTTGAATATTCAAATTTAAGCTTCATAAAGTAAAAAAAAAATATTGATTTATCTGAATAAGAATTGAAATTTCTAGTGGGATGTGAATATCCTATACCAAAAATAAAAATACATGTAAAAGTTCAAAATATACCTATTTTATGAGGAAAATCCAAAACTCTTGCAATATTTCAACAAAGAAATCATTGAGAAAAATACTGATAATCATAAAATAAAAAATTGATTTCTTTGAATAAAAATAAATAATCCTGATGGATTGTGAATACTCTTCTACAAAAAATAAAATAACCTAAAAGAAATTCCACATACACCAATTTGATCAGAGAAATTTCAATATGATTAAAATTCACAAAATTAAATCCATCAAGAGAAAAAATGATGAAAGAAATATTCAAAAAAGGATTGCTTTTGATAGGAATCAAGCGTTGTTATCTTTCTCATGATTAGAGAATTCCTTGTTTGAATTATTCAAAAAAAAACCCCAATCCCTCTTGTGGAATGATTCTATTTTGCCTATTTGAATCATTGCTCGAATTGGGTACAAAGTCATCTCAATTCCATCAGAAAAATTTTAAAAAAATAACCAATTTTTCATCTTTTCTCCCTTATTCCTTGCACTTCAACGATTCTTTATTGATAAATTTTTGAAATTTTCAATCATTACCATTTAAAATGTGTATATGAAGTTTTACTATGTTGTTCTATGCTTCTAACAATTATATTTACATTCAACTATTAATTTCAACTTTTATATAAATAAATCCTGCTTTGATATTTCTCTTTTTATCCTTGAAATTGATGCAGTTTCTTTTGTGATCTTGGATTATAATTGGATCAATCTCATCCAATAGGTTTATTTTTCATATATTTATTTATTATTTGAAAAAATATATTCAAATTTCATGAGAAATATCAGTTGTTATTCAAAGAAATAAATTTTTGATTTTATCATTATTATTATGTTACTGAATGAATTTTTTGTTGGAATTTTTTAAAATATTTGAATTTTCCTCATAAAATAGGAATATATAGAAATTTCTTATGTCTTTTTATGTTTTTCATAAGGTATTCAAATCCCAGTGTAAATTACTCTTCTTATTAAAATAAATCAATTTTATGTATTTCCAATGTTTTAATTTTTTTCACTTGATGGAAATTTTGTTGGAATATCTGAAAATAATTGATTCCTCCTGATTAAATAGATAGATGTAGCATTTTTCTATTTTTTATCATGTTTGGTACAAAGGTATTCAGATTCCATCAGAAATGCTGAATTTTCTTCAAAGAAATAAGTTGTTCATAGTTTTTATAATTATTCATGTACTTGATGATGTTTTTGTTGAGAGATTTAAAATCATTTGGATTATCAGCATCAAATAGGTATAAGTAGCATTTTTCTAAATGATTTTTATGTTTGGTACCAAGCCATTTCAATTCCACTGGAAATATTCCATTTTGTGTAAGGTGGTGCTTGGCTGCATGATGTATGTGTAACTGCAACTCCCCCCTGCCTGAAAAATAGAAGTTACAGTGGGTTACAGTTTCAGTTACACATTTTGGGTGTTTGTGTCATATGGTGGTATGTGGCACAATAGAAACTGCAAATGGACTGGTTGTTTAGCCAGTCTCATAGCCTTTTGGCTAGGCCTTGCCTCTTGATCCGTTGCAGGATTGTAAGGTATGAAATTTTGGAAAGGACGGGAACCCATCAAGTGTAACTTCAACAGAAGTTAAACTCCCATGATTCCCTCTGCAAAAAGAGGTTACAGCAAGTTACAAGGTTTTGGCCTTGTAACTAGCTGTAACCATCTCCTTTCCATTCCATTCTTGAAGGCTACACTTACACATCCGTGGGATGTTTGGCTGAGGGGCCCAGGGACTCATCCAAATTTACAGTTACACACGGAAGACAAAAGCAGCCTAAAGAAAACAGATCATTATCATTTTTCTTATTTTTCTTGAGTTGGATGAAGTTTTTTTCAACTCTGACCTCAGATTTGAATTAGTTGCAAAAAATTAATATTTATTGTCTTTTTCAATGTCACATCAACTCAAGTGATGTTCTTCATTGAATTTTACAAACAATTCTACCCCAGAAAGACCCTGCAGAGGATCTTGTGGCCTTACCTTAGCCCTCTAAGGCCTCAGTCATTGTTTACAGGATGCAGGAGGCCAAGAAAACCTTCAGAAGGTGTTTTCTCCACCCCAGACACTCTTGTATACCTTGGACAGGTGTGAAAAGCCTTAATTGTATTTTTTGAAACATTTTTTGTATTTCCACATATTTTTAAGGTTTAAACACCTTTGTGGGGCGGGGAAGCATGCAAGAAGGAATGACTATGGTAAAAAAGTACCATAATCACACCAATGATGCTTTTTTTTAAAAATGCATCATTTTGGTAATTTTGAAGGGGTGTTTTTAGCCTGGACCTTCTTCAAGAGCTCAAAATTCATGATCAATTTCTGGTATCAAAATTTTATAGAAGAAAGAGGGAAAATTAACCACAAAAAAGTATCAGATCAAACAGATTTCAAAGAATATTTTCTGCCCTTTTTTCTCACTTTCCAAAAAATGAAAAATTTTGGTGGTTTTCTATGTTCTGTGATTTGCTTGGATGAATTAAACCTTGATTAACCAACCAAATTCAATTCCAAAAATTGAACCATATTCATCCTTATTTTAGAGTATTTGAAGCATACAGCTTTGTTAAATGTTGATTGAAATACTTTTCCAGCTTGCAAATTTGATCCAGATTGGTAAGGATTTTCAAGAAATCAATCCAAAAAAGGATTAATTTAATTCAAATAAAATTATACCTCAAGTTGATTCTATTTTAAATTCATAGGAAGTCTCCAATTAAAATAAATTGAATTAAAATTCATTTTCACATTGTTCTTAGTCTTTAATTATTTTTATAGCTTTTTCACACACCTTTTTGATTTGTGATTTTCCTTGAAATTAGTATTATATAGGTTTTATTTATTGGATAGATTCCTCAATTATATATTTTGAATTTTTCAAGGACCTCTATATTCCTGCATGCTTCAAAATATGAAAAATATTTCACAGAGTGGTTTGGGAATTTTTTAACACAATAGGGTGTATCAGAGTTAGAAAACACATCATTTTTAATGGTGGTTTTCTGAAATAAACATACCCCCTAACTGGTGTGTTTCAAAATAGCGGGTTTCAAACATGAAATCTGCCATTTATTCATCTTCACCCAAATCATTCAAAAATTCTATCCATCCCTCCATTTAATCAAAGCTAAGATTTTCAACATCATCATTCCCCCTTCCAACTGCTCAAGGCTCTCAAACAGCAAAGATAAACACCATCATCCAAACTAAATAGCTTTTTGTCACCTGCCTTGATCAATCATCATACCATCATTCCTTGTCAAGCCTTTTTCAAAGAATACCACTACCGCTACTAATAATCACTTGATCCTATGAGTTCATCATCATGCACACTCCAAGGCTTTTATCATCCATTGTTTCATGATGACCTGACCATGAACCCTGACAACCCAAACAATCCCTCACTCAACTACCTCAAAAACACAAGCCAAGCACCCAAACCATCCAAAGGCTTCATCTACTCCAGCCAAGAGACAATTGAAACCCACAAGCAATTGTACAAGATTCAGAAACCATACCAATGTTCATCCCACCACCACCATTTTCTCAAGCTCTGAGTTCAATTACTTCAACCGTCTGGGCTCAACCTGGTGGTACAAACACAGTGGATTTGGCCTCTTACACCAGATGAATCCAATTCAAGTCCAGTTCATCAAGGATCAATTATCCAATGATTGTCACTTCCCACTCTGACCTACAAGATCTCAATCATAACCTCAAGGATTGATTGATTCAAAAACAGTCAATCACCACCATCACCATCTTCTGTTGGATTTGTTCAATTTCTTGAAAGATCAACAAGTACCCAATGTTGGTTCTGGCAGTGGTATCTCCTCCAAAGTCTTGGCTAGGTTGGGCACCCAGGTACTCAGTATTGAAGCAGCCCAGGATAGTACTCAAACCTCTCAAATCCACTCTTGATCTGATCCTGAATTCCATCCTAGGCTTGAGAAATCATCTAACTCCAAATCCTCCTCCTCCCATGATGATGATAATAATCATAATGTGAATCCCCAAACTCCCTCCTTAGTAGTCATTCTCTACCTTATATTTGAATACTTTAACCACTCATTGAGGCCCCTCACTTCCACAGGTTTTTGTTAAAGCCTTCAAGAGACCTTAAAACTTGAAAAAAAATGAAAACGTCTTCCTTCCAATATCTCTCAGTGCCTCCTGCATGCTATAGTGATCTCACCAATCTTCATCATGGACAGTTCAATCATCCTTGGTACAAAGCAGATTGGTGTCTCCTGAGTGTTTTCATCCTGATTTTTTCACCAAGAACCCCCCAAATCAATTGAAGATCTATATCCCATGGGCAGCCTTGGGATCTTAAATATGTAGTTGTGCTAGCTCAAATGAGGGGTTACTGCCATCATTCAAATTGAGTTGCACATGCAGCACTGATGGCCGGGATGGTGAAAATACTTAGTGAGTGGACAGGCACAATGGCCCATCTGGCAATGGTGCTCTTAGCTAAGCCATTGAAGCATCACTCATGAATTTTGAGGTCATGGGTTAAACTCCCATAGTGTGCAACTAAATTTTGGATTCTAACACTCCCACACCCCTCAAAATTTTACACAATGAATTTAATCCTTTCTTGATCCTCACCCCAATTGAATTATTTGGATGGGAGGGAACAAGATGGAAGGAAAGGATTTGATAATCATACAGAGAGGTGGAAAGAATAGGACTTCTTGGCAAAATAGAGCTCAAAAGCCTGTTTTGAAGTAGCCAAAGAAGGGTTTAAAAAAAAGGTTGACAACCCTCAAAATTTTATACAAAAAATTGAATCCCTCATTAATCCTCAACCCATGTGCAGTAGGTGCCTGGGAGGGAAAAAGATGGAAGGAGATGGTTTGAAAAATATAAAGAGAGGTGGCAAGCAGAGGGATCTTCAGATGAAGCAATGAGGATAGCAATGAAGAGATGAGAGCAATAAAGTGATGAGAGCAATAAAGTGATGAGATTGATGAAGTGACAAGAGCAAGAAGGTGATGAGTGATGAAGTGATGACATCAATAAAGTGATGAAGTGACAAGAGCGCCAAAGTCATGAGAGTGATGAGTGACAAGAGCAATTAAGTGATGAGAGTAATCAAGTGACAAGAGAAATAAAGTGATGAGAGTGATGAAGTGTTGAGATCAATAAAGTGATGAAGTGTTGTGAGCAATAAAGTGATGAGAGTGATGGATCAGATTATTCCAATGAGGTTGGAGGTAGAAGGAGGTAAGGTTGGAAACAAGGGGTGAATGAGGCCAACTGATGTGTGGTTGAGGCAGTGAAAGCCTTTAAATACTTTATCTAAAAAAAAGCATTTATTTTCAGGTAACTCTGACATGTCTGATGTGAAACAAGTGGTTTTTTTGATTTTTAATGGTGGTTTTGAAATGGAGGATTTGGGTTGAAACTGGCCATTAAAAAATGGTGGGTTTGCTTAACTATGATACACCCTAATGTGCTTTTTTGTTTTTGTTTTTAAAACTGGTCCATTTTTTGAGGGGGAAATAAGTTACATACAAAAAGCCAAATATTAATGATTAATAATTTTGTACACTTGGGAATTTATGTCTGAATCATAATTTGAAAACTTTGTCAGCAGAATTGACCAAATTAAGTTTCAAAAGTATTTAAAAACTCTGACACCCACCAAAATATCATTAATGGAATAAAATTAATTTAAAAATCTCCAAGGATTTTAGGTTAACAAAGGAAATTCATTCAAGGTGAAATGGATGTATCTCAAAGCCTCTTGGTATTCTATATCATGAATCAGTCACCAAATTTAATTTTTGAAGGCTTTTTTAGCCTTAAAAACCATGAAACACTGCATTTTTGATTTTTTTATGCTTTCAAAAAGTGATCAATGAGAAAATTTGGGTTAGTCAGCAAGACCAGACTAGAGTTGATTGCATAAAAATGAAACAAGTGAGTATTGAGTTGAAATGAGAATCAACGGAATAAATGTGCAAATGAAAATGTAAACCAATGGGGCTAAAATCTGACTGAGATAAAATGATCTAATTAAAGGATGCTTGATTGTGAGAACAAGATCAGTCAGAAGATATTGATTGAAGCCAAGCCAAATATGTCCAAAGTTCACAATAAGCGCCTTGAGTAATCTGTACAAGAGCTAGATGAGATTTTTGTTGATTGAGGAGTTGAAGAGTTGAATATTAAAATAGACACTCTGGCTGATGAAGAACGTAGATCAATCCAATGTTGACTTGATTTTGGTTGAGGGAATTGCTCAAGAGTCTACAAATTGATGAAAGGAGATCTGAGATAATGGTCAAATTAATCTGGGTCCCTGAGGTCATTGTTCCTTGGATTGGGTTGAAGAGTCAAGAATGGTGTAGTTGCACGAGTCAAAGATTGGAGTGTCCACACCAAGATGTTTGAAGTTGTGGAAAGTTGTGCGGTATAGAGTACAACCAGTCAGAGACAGAATAGACAATAAGAATAGATCAAAGAAAATAAGAAACATAGGAACAACAACAAGGACACGCACCTATGAGATGCACTTGGTAAGACAACAGAGTAGTAGGATTGTGTACATGATCAATGTATGTCTAAGGAGGAACAAGAGACCAAGATAGAGTAAGTATGGGTAAGATTTTAACAGCCCCCTCAACTCATCAATCAATGAAACAGAGAACTGAAGGCATTTACATGCCGGATGGTGGAGGTCTTGTTTGCGGCTTTGGTTAGGGCATCAGCAGTCATTCAGTGAGAAGGATTAAGCTTCAGTTTGATTATCCCTTTTTCAAAATTTTCTTGCAGACTTTTTGTTTTGTGGTCTATATGTTTAGCTTTTGAGATTGAAACAAATTTTTTGATTTTTTCATCAATCCCCTTGTTGTTGACAAGATGGATGGGGCATTTGAACTTGTTCCAATAAACATCTTCAATCAGTTGTTGTAGCCAGCAACCTTCAAGATGACAGCTGGATAGAGCCACACATTCTGACTCAGTAGATGAGTGCGTAATGCTTTGCTGTCTTCTACTGGTCCAATAGAGCGGGCTACCTTTGAAGAAACATATGAAGCCGGTTTGAGAAATTCTTGAAGTGGGATCATCTCCCCAGGTGGCATTGCTGAAACAAACAAGCCTGTTGGAAATTGATTGTCAACCAAGGTTGAGACTGAGATTTTGAGTATTTGAAAGATACTTCAAGAGATTTAAGATTTTGTTCCAGTGACTCATGCCCAGGCTCTTGCAATATCTGGTTAGGCTGGAAACAGCAAAGCTGATATTGGGGCAAGCCAGGCCTTCTATAAAGTTTAACCAACCAATGGGCAAACTATAGTTGACTTTTAGTTTGAGGAATTCTTGATGATTGTCTTCACTTGCCGGTGCAAGATGCAAGCAAGGCGTACAAGGAGTGGAAACAGGGAGAAAATTGGTCATATCAAGTTTCAATAATCCTTTGTCAATATGTAGGGGTAGTGACAGTTGGATAAGGCCGTCTTTGCGCACAACCTTCATTCCAAGCAGAGTGTTTGGTTTGTGAGCTGAAGAATTATTGAATTTAGAAAGAACGGTGTCCTTGAATTGATTTACATTCCCTGCTACAACCAGGTCATCCACATGAAAGAAAACTACCAAGCATCCATTGTTTCCAATTTAGAGACATGGGTCACAGATGGACTCAGAGAATCCTTGCGCCTTGATCCAATTGCTTAGCATTCAATACCAGTTTCTTGGAGCCTGCTTTAATCCATATAAGGATTTTTTTAGTCAAAGATATTTTGATTTGCAATTGCAACTGTACGGATTTTTGATAAAGAATTGTTCCTCAACTTCCAAATGCAGAAATGCACCCTTGATGTTGAGTTGGAGAAGTTAAAGATTCTTTTCAGCTGCATAAGTAAGGACTGCTTGCATCAAGGCCACTTTACCTGTTGGAGCATAGGTCTCAAGGTAATCTAGGCCGTATCTTTGGCTGAAACCTTGAACGCAGAGGCGGGTTTTGAAAGAGTCTGGCTCACCATGAGCATTGTGCTTGATTTTGAAGACGGGAATGGTGTTCAGAGGATTTGTGACTTGATCATCATCAGCTTCTTCCCAGAATTCTTGATCTTCAATAGTGGCAAATTCTTTCTCTGCTGACTCCTTCCAATGGGGAATTCACATGGCATCCATGAGATTTGTAGGCAGTTTGTCTGCCAGAAAGCCATATCAACTGGGTTTTGAAATTTTGTCTCTGCTTCTTAAGGTTGGTCAAAGATCTTTTTTGACTGAAGATTCATCATACAAGCCTGTCTCACTTCCAGAACCCGCAACTTTTCTCACTGACTTGAATTTGATCTCTTCAACTTGTTGTACTGGTGGTGCGTTGTTGGCGGGACCAATAAGCTGCTTTGGGACTTGAGGGTTATTGTCTTCAACCAAGATTTTTATGGGCTTGTGGTTGTTGAATAGGACATTTTTAGTGTCTATAATCTTGCCAGCCAACTTCATCACCTTGTATGACAAGAACTGTGGATTGAATCCTATTAAAATCCCTGATGCTCCTCTTTCATCCAATTTAGAGCCTATGTCAGTGTCATTCAATTTATAGGTAAGAGAAGATCCAATTGGTTTGATATAGTCTTTGGGACAGTATTTGTTGTGCATTTTAGTCCATGGTGAGTCTTCATCCTTTTCTTTTGAGATTTGGTTGAGAATCAAACAGCATCCCTTCACTACCTTGTGCCTCAAGATTTTGGTAGCCCAGCATTGGAAATAGTTGCTCTTGCAGCCTTGATTACTATTTGATTTGCTTGTTTGACTCTACCATTATGTTTTGAATGGTACGTTTCACTGATTATTTGATTGATGTGATGATTTCAATAGTACTTTTGAAGTTTTGAGTTTACAAATTCTCCCCCTCCGCCTGAGAACACCTCCTTTGGATACCAATCAGTCTTTCAATGTTGGTTCTTGATGACAAAGGTGATTACATCCACTGTGTTGCTCTTCAACTTCAAGGGAAAACTTACCACGTAACCAGAATACAAATTGATCAAGTTCAGTATATACTTAAACCCGCCTTTCAAGGTGGGGTTTATTGGACCCATTAGGTATAGATGGATTTTCTCAAAGAACTTGGAAGCAACATTTTGCTGGTGATTGAACAGTCTTCAGTTGATTTTTGCGTTTTTGCAACTGAGACATTCAAAGGTGTCTTGATCAATGGCAGGAATGGAGCATTTGAGAAATTTTGTCATTCTTCCAAGGCTAGCGTGTCCTAATGAACAATGAGCCCTCATGAGTTTGTCTTGCGATTAGTAGGAAACTTTTGCCTTGGACAGCATGTTGATCGCAAACAGATTGTTGCTTATCTTCCTGGACAGAAGTGTCTTCCCATCTTTGCAGAGTTCAAAGGTGCTGGGATTACATCTTGAATTGACAGTAAGGGATGCACCTCTTGTCATAAGAGCACCCAGGGAGATCAGGTTCACGGTTGAGTTGGGAACCCACACTGCATTCAATAGAGTTATGAAGGAGTCATTAGTAGCAAGCGCTGCCTCTACAGTTCCTTCAATAGTGATGGAAGCATCTTTCATCTCCATGGGAACCATGTCAGAGCTGTTACTGAGATTTGGATAGTTGAAGGAGTCTTTTTCAATAATCATATGGACCAAACATCTGGAATCCAAGATGAATCAACTGGAGAGATTATCAGAGCTACCTGGGCTTTCACTTACCCCACAGAAGAATGAATAGAAGTGAGCCTTGTTTGATGACTTTGATTTTGACTTCTTGCTGCAATTGTGAGTGTTGGCAGGCTTGAGTTCAGGGAACTCAAACCAGCAGGAGCTAGCAGAATGCAATGTAACTGCCGGATTATGCTTGCCATTTTTGCATCTTGGACCACAATACAAGGCCACATTGACAGGTTTGGCACAATCTACTTGGGCTATCACCTTGTTTTTATTTTGGATGAGGTGATTCAGCACAATATCAATTTTCATTTTTTTTGTTGTATGCATGATTTGAGACTTCATATTTTGCATGGAAGATGTGAATTTGAAGAGAACAAGATAGGAAATAATATTGGATGGTGGTTCAATGCCTACATCAGACATTTTCTTGAGGTAGACTTTTATTGAGGTGACAAAAGTGACAATTTTTGACTCCATGGTGAGATTCAAGAATCCGTTGAAAACTCTTGCTTGGTTGGCAGATTGAGAAGAAGCAAAGTGGTTTTGAGTTGAGATCCAAATCAGCTTGGCGTCATCCTTGTTGATTTTATCAATAACATTGTCATATATATTGGAATCTAATTTGGCCATTATGTGTGCTACAAACTCCTGGTTCACTCCAGCATCAAGACGTATCAACTCGTCAGGATCATCCATGATGTTGTAAATTCCTTGCAGTTTGAACAGTTTTTCAAACTTTTTGCTCCAAACTCTATAGTTGTCTGCCGTGAGTAGTGGAGTGGACTCAATTAATGACTTGATGGCAAGGGATTTATAATTCATGGACTCCCCCCTGTTCCTGGTGTTGTTGAAGGCCCCGGTCAATCCATAAAGAGCGGGAAAGCTTTTAACTGTGAGAAAAGTTGGGTTGGTCACGAAGACCAGACTAGAGTTGATTGCATAAAAGTTAAACAAGTGAGTATTGAGTTGAAATAAGAATCAATGGAATAGATGTTAAAATGAAAATGTCAACCAAGGGGGCTCAAATCTGACTGAGATAAAATGATCTAATAAAAGGATGCTTGATTGTGAGAACAAGATCAGTCAGAAGAGATTGATTGAAGCCAAGCAGAATATGTCCAAAGTTCAAAATAAGCGCCTTGAGTAATCTGTACAAGAACTAGATGAGATTTTTGTTGATTGAGGAGTTGGAGAGTTGAATCTTACAATAGAAACTCTAGCTTCTGAAGAATGTAGATCAATCTGATGTTGACTTGATTTTGGTTGAGGGAATCTCTCAAGAGTTGACAAATTGATGAAAGGAGATCTGAGACAATGGTCAAGTTAATCTGGGTTGCTGAGGTCTTTGTTCCTTGGATTGGGTTGAAGAGTCAAGAATGGTGTAGTTGCACAAGTCAAAGATTTGAGTGTCCACACTGAGATGTTTGAAGTTGTGGCAAGTTGTGCGGTATAGAGTACAACCAGTCAGAGACAGAATAGACAATAAGAACAGATAAAAGAAAATAAGAAACATAGGAACAACAACAAGAACACGGATCTATGAGATGCACTTGTTAAGAAAACAGAGTAGTAGGATTGTGTCTGTGATCAATTTATGTCTAAGGAGGATCAAGAGACCAAGATAGAGTAAGTATTGATAAGATTTCAACAATCAACAAGGGCCCTTTTGCCCCTGATATATTTAAAATGCATCACATTCTCTCTGAGTTGATAAATTTTGACAGGAATTAATTGTTCTATATATTTTGATTGTAAATTACTTTCAATCATGAGAGATTTTCAATTTACAAGATCTAATGGTTTGAGATCAGTATAAATAAGTTCCAAGCTCAAATGTCAATTTTATGATATGAATGGAAAAATTTGAATTCATTTGGATTATGTCTTGTTCATTCAGCTCAAAATTTAAAATTTTTTCAAGAAGGGGGAATGTTGTGAGATTTACAATTTTGATGAATTGTGAAGAAGTATATTTTCCACATGGGCAGTGTTAAATTTGCAACCCAAGGTTGAAAATGGGTGTGAAACACCATTTGAAACCCATTTCAGTTGCAAAGCACCATTCATAACCACATTTGAGTTGCAAAACGTCATTCACAACCCATTTGAGTTGTGAATGGAGGTTCCTGGCTCCAAGAGTTGGGAACAACACTTTTGGCCCATTTGGGGCAAAATATCCCCAAAAGGACCATTTTAAGGGGTAATTAGGGGTACCTAGGCACTCCAAACTACATATTTGATACTTCTGGAGGCATTAGAACCACTTCAAAAATGTAATAAAACATTAAAAAAAATTGATGGAGTTTGGGATCTTTCTTTTTGCCTTTTTGATTATTATTTTTAGTTATTTCAGCTCTCATTAAGTTGAAAAAACAATCAAAGAGCTTCCCAATATTTTTTATATTTTTGGGATGTATTCCTTTAAATTGAAAAATTCATTCAGAAAATAATAATAAAAAACAAATTTGTCATTGGACTTTTGCATCCTTTTATTTGCATTTTTAATCCCTTTTTTTGGTGATTCAAGATCCCAGAAAGTTATCAAAACAATCAACTAAATTTCTTATAATTCTTTCTGATGGTTTGGATTTTTATTTCATATAAAAGAATTCATTCAACAAAAATCACATTGCACTTTGGATCCTTTCTTCTGCCTTTTGATTATTTTTTTGGTGATTCAAGTTCTTAGTTCATTTTTATTCATTTTAATTTTGATTTTAATTTTATTTGATTTTTTTCTCACAAACCTGGAGTTTTAAAGGGCTTTTAACAACTAAGGTAGGTTGAAAACAGCCATGAACTGCCCCAGGACCCATTTTGAGTTTTGAATGGCCATTCATGACTCAGATGGGTTTCAAATGGCTGTTTGCAACTCAGATGGGTTGCAAAAAACCGTTCACCACTCAGATGGGTTGCAAACAGCCATTATTGACTCAGATGGGGTGAAAAAGGCACTACACAACCCATTTTGAGTTGTGAACTGGTTGTGTTGGGTTGCAAATTTAATGTTTCCCTTTCCAAAGTGGCTATCAATTTTTTTTGAATAGAATTATACATTTTAATTTATGAAATGTTTATAAATTCACTTACAAAAGGATATATAAATTCATTTTTTTATAATTATTTACTCTGAAAAAATTGATGATTTTGGATTGAAAATATGTTCATCACTTGAGAAAACATGAATGACCAAAAATTTTGACTGGATATGAAGGTATCAGAAAATTGGATCCTTTAAAAATCTGGAGCTTAAAGTTCTGTTTCCATTCTAGGTCACTGAATTGGATGGCTTGGGTTTTGGGCCTGTTAAAAATTATATTTGTGATTAATTTCTTGAAATTAAATGGAATTTAATTCATCTTTGAATTGGATTGAATCTACTCAATTTCTTCATGGAATATATTTTCATGAATTAGTTTAATTTGAAATTTTATCTCAAAGGGTGATGATAAATTCACAACCCCCAGTTGTGTGGGAGTCAGGTGGCCCCTACACAGCCCATACACAACTCCAAAGGGTTGTTTCAGACAGGCGCAACACCCAGGGGGTTGTATACCCCCCGTAATTTGCACGTTTGAATTGTTTACCCCCATACATGACCATTTGGACCTGTGTACAGGGGTATGCAACCACCCAGGGGTTGCCAAAATTGTATTCTATTTATTTATTCATACAGCCATCAATGTGCATCCATTCCCCTGGAGTTGTGAAATTTTCAGCATTATTTTAACTTTCTTTTCTTTTTCTTTTTTTTCTTTTTCTTTTTTTTCTTTTTTTTAATTTTTTTTTTCAATTTTTTTTGAATTTTGATTAAAAAATCAACTGGTTTTTGATGTTTGGTTGTCTTTGGTTTTTTTTGTTTTTTATTCATTTTTATTTTATTTTTGCTTTTTTAGTTTTTTTTAACCAAAAAATAAACATTTTTTTTTGAATTTTTATTTAGTTTATTTTTTTTTATTATTTTATTATTTTATTATTTTATTATTTTATTATTTTATTTTTTTATTTTTTTATTTTTTTATTTTTTTATTTTTTTATTTTTTTATTTTTTTATTTTTTTATTTTTTTATTTTTTTATTTTTTTATTTTTTTATTTTTTTATTATTTTTATTTTTTTATTTTTTTATTTTTTTATTTTTTTATTTTTTTATTTTTTTATTTTTTTATTTTTTTATTTTTTTATTTTTTTATTTTTTTATTTTTTTATTTTTTATTTTTTATTTTTTTATTTTATTTTTTTATTTTTTTTATTTTTTTATTATTTTTATTTTTATTTTTATTTTTATTTTTATTTTTATTATTATTATTATTATTATTATTATTATTATTATTATTATTATTATTATTATTATTATTATTATTATTATTATTATTATTATTATTATTGCCAACAACACTTGTATTTGTGTGGCATGGAACACAACTACATTGAAGTTGTGTACAACCTCACACAACTCAAATGTTGTTGTGTGTGGTGCCACACAAAACCAAACTGTTGTGTGGGGGATACACAACTACAGTCAAGTCATTTAGAGGCTACACAACTTGATTGTAATTGTGTAGCATGCCACACAACTTGATTTTAATTGTGTAGCATGCCACACAACCCATTTGAGTTATGTACAAAACTCAAATTGGTTTTGAATTTAAAATTTACCTATCTCAAAAACTCAATTTTAACTCTTGATTTTATTCCTTCAGGATCATTCAAGTTGGAGAAAATATGAATTATTCTTACTCAAAATCTGTTGGAAAATAATAAAAATATCACTGAGGGAGAAAATTAACATAAATTATTTATATATGGTAGTTCAAGCTTGTCTGGGCACATGCCCAAGTTAGCCTGATTTTTGCTAAAGTGCGCTGGGCACCCCCTAAAGCCCGCTTGGCACCCCCTAAAGCACACTTGGCACATAGCCAAGCGCAACTTGGCACATAGCCAAGCGCAACTTGGCACATAGCCAAGTTTGGGTGGGTCAGGCCAAAGTTTGGCTTGGCCAATACCCAACCCAATCGGCCACGCCCACCAAATTGATGATTGGGGGAAAAATTTGGACAACTGTTGGCTGGAAGGGACTCATCAACAATCCCAATCTCAATGACACCTTCAAGATCAACAAGGGTATGCAGAAGAACAGGATGCTACTCTCCCATCTCACCAAAATTGGTATTCCGGTTGGGGTCAAACTATTGGATACCATCAGGTTTGAAGGCCCCCATTCTTGCTCATCCCCAGCCTAGCAGACCCCGGGCCTGATCGATCCCCCCCTACTTTTCTTCCCCTTTCAATCTGGCTAAGCCCATCAACCTTGTCAAGTCCTCAATTCTTCTTGGACTTGATCTTGTGGGGTGCCATAGGCATATGGACAACCAAATCCCAGCTACACTGCAAGTTGGCCTCCAGGATGCGAGGGGGGATGGAGCAAGTGAGGGGGGGGGGTGCCAACAGCTTGGCCTTTGCCAAGTGGAACTTGCTGTGTGCCAAGATCTGTAGCTTGACCTGATGCAAAAATCAAGCCCACTGGGCACTCACCCAATCCTGCTGGGCACTGTGCCAAGCGGGACTTGGGAATGTGCCCAGAAGAGCTTGCAACACCATAATAGGGTGTATCAAAGTTAGCAAACCCGCCATTTTTATTGGCGGGTTTCTGAAATACACATACACCCTAACTGGTGTATTTCAAAATGGCGGGTTTCATGAAAATGGCAGATTTCAAACATCAAACCCGCCATTAAACTTACCATTTATGCATCATCATCCATCCACCATCCATCACATCTAAAACACCCATCCACATCAGCAAATCCATACTGGTTGCATCCCCATTGCATCAGACACATCTCATCTCCATTGCTTCACATCTCTATTGATTTTCACATCTCCATCTTCAAAAAAATCCCATCATCATCTCATCACCCCACATCACATCACCATCTTTCTCAACATGTCAAATCAAACTTCCTGCAAGCAATTTGGAAATGAAAAAAAGCTGACTGAACTTTTGCTACTGTTTGACTCCCATTCAGACTCTGATTCAGACTCCAATTTGGAATCAACTTGGTTAGCTTTGAATCCTCTGTTGGAAAAGCAATACATGGTTCCAAGAATACACACCCTCCACAACCCTATGTATGAAAGGCAAAAGCTTCATCTCATCCCAGACTTAAGCTTCCAGCAACTATTGCAAACTTTGTTTCCTTAATTCATGAAACTTTTTGAGATGATTGAAGACCACCACATCTTCCATAAAAATTCTTGGAATCCTCAACGCGATCCAGCAATCCAACTTTCTGTTGCTCTTTGTAGATTGGGTTCAAATGTAAATGGAGCAGCAATCAATCAATTGGAAAATATATTCTTAGTCAGTTATGGAATCATTGACTTATGCACCAAAAGAGTCATGATTGCTATCCTATCTTTCCGTTTCTCAGTCCTATCTTGGCCAACCAAAGAAGAACGCAAGGAGATATCTCAATTAATGGAGACTAAATGCTTTCCTGGTTTCATTGGGTTTTTTGACAGAACCACCATCCCCTTGAGTCAAAAACCCAAGCTAGATGGCAACCACTATTTTGATTGCAAAAAAAAGGCAACTGATTCATTTCTTTTCCAATGACTTTGATAAAACCTTTGATTGCACCACTGACAAAATATGTTTCATCTTTTTGTTTAGATACTCCGTGGCCCTATAACTTGTTTGTGATAACAACAAGAAGTTCATATCCCTCCATGCTGGCCTTCCAGGTTCTTGTCATGATTCATACGTGTTCAATTGGATGTGGATTGCCCAAAAACCAGAGAACTACTTTGACCACAATCAATAAATTCTTTCCAATTCAGCTTATGCTGGTGGGAAAAATGTGGTTCCAGCATACCGGAATGTTTTGTCCAACAATCAAGGAAAAACCAATTTCAACTATCATCTTGCCAAATAACAAGTTTGGATTGAGCATGCCATAGGAGTCCTGAAAGGAAGATGGGCCAGCTTAAGGGAAATGCAAAACCAGCTTCAAAACCCCAAAGACATTAAGTTCCTCACCCACTGGATTATCACTTGTGTAATCCTTCACAATATTTTGGCCAACATCAAAGATTAATGGGACAAAATATTTGAAGATGATATTCCTGATCCACCTCAAGTCATCCCTGTTTCATCTTTTCCCTCATCTTCTTCTATGAGAGAACAGATTCTTCATCTCACCCTTGCTAGCTTTGATGAGTAATGTTTGATTTCAAGTTAGGTAAAAAATCCCTTCACCAATTTTTTTTTTGTTTGTTCACCCAAGATTCCTAAGCTGAGTCTGTTTTTTTTCTCATTTGGTGGGGTGGACTTAGACAAAACAGACTCAAAACTTTCAAACCCCCCACCTAACCCCACCAAACCACTGGTCCAACCACCCACCTCACCCCACCAAACCACCAGTTGGTCCACTCCTTCCTCCTCCTCAGTAACAACCTCCTCCTCACCCATCACCTCCACCTCACCCACCATCTCCCCTCCTCATTTGGTTGGCACACCTGGTAAGCTTTCCCCCTCCACCTCATCCTCCTCCTCATCCTCCCCATCATCCAATGCTCATCCTTTGATTAATCCACCTCCATCCCCCTTCAGGCCCCCCCCACCCCCTTGGTTGATTCCCCAGGTAAGCTCCCCCCTCCCTCCTCCTCATTCCCCTTTTCACTCCCTCTCACCCCTCCCACTCCCTCTCAATAACTCACCAAAACCCCCCCTCTCCCCCCTCCCATCTCACTTGGCTTGCCGGCCCCACCCCCCCTTGCTTGCTTGGCCAACCCCGCCGCCCCCCTCCTTTGGCATCCCCTCCTTTGGCCAACCAAGGCCCAGGCCCCCCCTTCTTGCTCCCTTGGCCAACCCCGCCGGCCCCCTCCCCTCCTTTGGCCAACCAACGCCCAGGCCCCACTGCCTTCTTGCTTGCTTGGCGGATCCCGCCCGTCCCCTCCCCTCCATCAGGCAACCAACGCCCCGGCCCCCCCCTCCTTTGCTTGCGTGGCCAACCCCGCTGGCCCCCTCCCCTCCTTTGGCCAACCAACGCCCAGGCCCCCCCCTTCTTGCTTGCTTGGCCGACCCAGCCAACCCCCTCCCCTCCTTTGGCCAACCAACGCCCACCCAGGCCCCCCCGCTTCTCACTTTCTTGCTTTGCCAACCCCGCCAGCCCCCTCCCATCCATTGGCCAACCAGCAACCAGGCCCCCCCTCCTTTGATTGCTTGGCCAACCCCACCAGCCCTCTCCACTCCTTTGGCCAACCGACGCCCTCCCCCCCCCTTTGGCCACTCGGCCCACCCCAAAGTCCTGACTCAATTCCCTCACACCCCAGTAAGTTTTTTTTTTTTTTTTTTTTTTTTTTTTTTGGTGATCACATTTCAGGTGAACTTGGGATTGAGTAAAGGTTTGGTTTCATTTTTTTTGATCCAATCTTGTTTCACTGATGATGTCCATTTGACTGACTTTTTTTTTTTGTTTTTTTTTTTCAATCCCTCAACCGCTATTGGTGAATGTCCTATTCTTCTCCCACCCACCTCAAAATTTTGCACAAACAATCAAATACCATCTTGTTCCTCACCCCAATCAGAGTATATGGATGGGAGGGATCAAGATGGAAGGAGATGGATTGACCAACATAATGAAAGGTGGGAAGAATCAGGCCCGTCACCAAAAGAGGGTTCAAATGAGGGATTCCAAAATATCTTTGGAGGTTTCTGAGGAAGGTATTAATGAAAAGGTGGTCTGGTCTGATCAGAAACAACGTCCTTTGGAACTTTACCCTTCAATTGTTTCCAAAAAGAAAAAGAATAGTCAAAAACCCACCCAGGAAGAGTTTGAGCAAGCAAAACAAAAAATAAAACAGTTTCATTTCTTCCACAGTGGAAAAGTAATTGTCCTCAATCAATCTGATCACCAAGCCCTGGTTGCAATCATTGAATTTTTGCCCTTGGATAAACTCTCAGAACAAGATAAGAAGGACATCAACTTTTTCACCACTTTCCTTCATGGTTCAAAAAAATTTTTCAACCAAGTTGGTCCTTCAAGACCTTGGGGTGGAAAACTGTGGGCAGTTGGATGGCAAAAATCCATGCACCCTTTGGAGTTATTTGGACGTTATGTGAAGAAATCATCTGTTAGATCTTCTCCTCAAGAGTATGCTTTCCTCAACCTTAAGTCTGACAAAGTATCCCAAATTCTAGGACAAATGTTTTTCAATTTGGCCAAAATTTCCTTTGAATCAAACCGTGATACCATCAAGGACAAGAATATCCCCTCTTTCTCTTTGTTGGAATTTTTTTCCAAGCCTACACCTTTTGATTGATCCCCACGCATCACTTTCACCTTGGATTCTTTTTACAACTTTCCTCATATTGACAAAGGCAACATCTCTGGCTACTCCTTTTTACTCATGGTTCCAACAAAGAAATAAAATGGTAAACTTATTGAAAATATGGACAAATATCAAGTATTGGATGTCCAATTTGTTTTTCCTGACCTTGGCTTTTGAATTTATTTCAAGCAAAAAGGTATAGTCAAAATGGTTTGGGCAGCTAATGAGTAAAAGCACTGTACCTTTCCTGCTGTGGACACAGCAACCTATACCAGAATGGCCATTTCACTTCAAATTAATAAAAAAACTAGAAACACTTGTAGGGACTTGAATAATGGCCAAATTTACTCTAGAAAAAAAATATAAATAAAAACAAGAAAGATCTGTATGTTTGTAGGGTTAAGAATACTCTCAAACGTTGTAATCAAAAATAATTTTTTTGTTTTTCTTTCACCCATGCAAATATATTTACAAGCCCAGTATTTGAGTCATCTGCTGTATTTCATCTACTGTTCTACTGCTACCAATGCAAGGCAAGGCTACTGATACCTTATTGTTTTTTTTGGTTTCAAGTTGTTCCCTCTCCTTTTCCAGTTGTGCTTGCTGTCAATCCTTCTCCTTTTCCTCTTTTTGAATCTCTAGCTCAGCCTGTTTCAACTTCCACTCAGCATCCCATTTTTGTTGATGAGCCAAACATTTGGCTTTCTGCTTTTGAACATCCATGGCCAGTTGACAATCCCACTTTTGTTTTTCAAACTGAATTTTTTCCAATTCAATTTGTGATTTGACTGTTTTTTGCAGAAGAAAGGCAATGAGCATTATTTTGAAAGCAAGGTCAACCAATGGACTTACATGAATCTTGCTTCTCCATGATTTCTTCAAATCCTGAAAAACCAGAAGTGTTTCTCCTCTTTTGATCACTTTTTGGGTTGATATTGATAAAATTGGAGGCCTTTTGCTTACCATTGGCAGAGGAGGTTTGAGTCTGAAAGTTGTCACTAGTGTTTGAAGGCAATATGGGCGGCCCCATTGGCTTGAGTTTTTGGCCATTCTGGAATGGATGAGCCTGTTTTTTTACAATCTAAATCAGTCAGGATTAACCAGAAAGAAGAGAAAAGAGCTTGGTTCCTTACTTGAACCAATGTTGAGGGTAATGGAGAATGAGGAGTATCTTGTCCCGCATCAGCAAGGTTGATGAGATCTGCTAACCAAGGAAGAGAGAAATCCAAAGAAGGAGGGGAGGGGTCCAAGGTATGGCTTGACTCCTCAATCAAGGCGGAAGTAGATGTGATTTGAGCTGATTGCATTTGAATATACTCCTTGGCATTGGATGGGGGCCACTCATAGGTTTCTTTGGGATCACCATTGCTAGGCTGAGGATCCCCAGCTAGGCTGAACATCCCCAGCTAGGCTGAGCATCCCCAACCAAGTCCTCACCATTGACTGAATTGGATTGTTGGGAATCAAAAGCAGCTAGGGGGGCATGTTGGCCTTCTTTCCAAAGATTTCATCCATTTGAATATTAAAAGGAAAAATGGAGTCCAACTTATCAACAACTGAGTTGATCCCCTTGGCTTTGTCAGAGTTGGTGATACCAAAGCAAGTGGAGATTGACATGGAGTGGGCCTTTTTGTACTTGGCTTGATAATTCTTGAATTTCTCCCTCATATTTTTGGAGGATAGATCCAGTCTAACTTTTGTTTTTTTCTTCAGTGCATTGGCCATCAGGAGATAACCATTGACCTTAGAGGATGGAGGTTGGCCAACACCTGTTTCATTTTCCAATCCAAAGCAGGCATCATAGTTGGAGGTAATTTTGAGCCAGTTGACCAGGATGATGTGATCAGCTCTCTTGAGCTGACTAGAGCCCTTGGAAGCTGATGCGGGAGGATTTTTTGTTGTGGAGTTCCTTGTCAATGTTTGCTTTGGTGTGTTGGACTTTTGTGTGGACTTGCGGGGGGAGGTTTGCTGAGGGTCCATTTGGAAAGAGTATAGGCAATAAGGTGATGAGAGGGATAAAGTGACAAGCAAGATAAAGTGATGAGAGATATGAAGTGATGAGAGCAAGAAAACAATGATTGGATTCTTTGGATGAGGTTGGAGGTACAAGTTCTTGTTGGAGGTAGAGTGATGAGAGTGATGAAGCAATGAGAGCAATGAAGCAATGAGAGAAATGAATCAATGAGAGTGATAAAGTGGTGAGTGATAAAGTTATGGGGGTTATAAATTGATGAGAGTGATGATGAGAGTGGTGAATCTTTTTATGATGAGGCTGAAGGTAAAAAAATCTGGGATGAGGATGGAGGTAGAAGGAGGTGGGAAGCCAGAGGTGAATGATGTGGACAGTTGGGGGAAGCCTTTAAATACTTTATTTGAAAAAACCCACTTATTTCATGTTAACTTTGACGCGTCTGATGTGAAATAAGTGGGTTTTTTTGATTTTTCATGGCGGTTTGGAAATGGAGGATTTGGGTTGAAACCAACCATTAAAAAATGGCGGGTTTGGTTAACTTTGATACGCCCTGATGAAGAAAAATTTAAATATATTGCAGGTACAACTCGAGTTGGTATCATCCCAAAATTTTGAATTTATATTTAAATCTAACCCATCCAAAATTGGTCCTAATTTGATTGAAATGTTTGATATAATTATTCATTAGAGTCTTGCTATTTTTATTCCAAAAAATTACTTACGAAACAACCCGTTGTTGGTGTGCACCCCACACAACAATGATTGTGGTATTCACAGGTCCACATACCACTATTTTTGGGGCGCAAAGTTCCACACCAAGCTTTTTGTAGTGGACCTTGCAATAAAAAAAATATTTTTAACTTAAAAATATCATCAAAATTTTTGTAAAATTATTGAAAATTAGGGCATCATTTTTATCAAAACCCCTACCCTTAAACTCACAGGTGTATTATGTCAAAGCACCATTTTACACACCTGGCAAAATCCTTGATTGAACTGGTGTTTCAAGAGATTTATTTTTGTGAAATTTGAATATCAAGCCTTGGAGCTGGGGGTTTGAAAAACTGATTCAAAATCTTTTAAAATTTTTGAAGGATTGGAAAAACTTCAAAAATCCATCCAAAAAATCAAGAAAATAAAAAAAAAAAAATTTTCATGACATTTTTGGAGCCATTCCTTTTCCTTTTGAATGCATTTTCTTGGGTGCTCCAATATCTTCAAAATTTGAAAAATCAATAAAACAGATTTAAAACATTCTTTTGGTATTTTTTTGATGTATTCTTGCCCCAAAAAATTGGATCCAACATAGAAAAACCTTGAAACAACACATTCTTTGCAATTTTGTTTTTTACATCAGGCATCAAATCTTGGATCAATTAATTTTAAAGATCTTTATAAAACATTAAAAGATGAAACCAAAAATTATTTGGAGTGCTTATTAAAGGTTTTACCCCACAAAAGATTCATCAAAATGAAGATAATTGGAAATAAAAGGGGTGGTCTGTCTTTAGTTATCCTTTTTTTCCTGAAACAATTTGTTGTAATTTGAAATATTTGAAGCTTAAAGTTTAAAGAAAGCCTTTAAAGGTTTCCAAAAATCATTTTTTTAATTTTTTAGGAACTGTCTGCTTCTCAAAAACTAAACCAAAAAAAGAGGGCAATAAACCCCTTTTGCATTGTGGTCCACTTTTTTGAGCCCTTTGGCATGCATTAAGCTATATTCTATTCAATATGAATTTTAATTTTTTCCAGGTAAATCCTCCCATCTTGGAGAGCCCAAATCATCTCATCAGCCTCTTCCAACCCCTCATCACCCCTCATCACCCCTCATCAACACACCACACCACACCACACCACACCACACCACACCACACAACACCACACCACACCACACCACACCACACCACACCACACCACACCACACCACACCACACCACACCACACCACACCACACCACACCACACCACACCACACCACACCACACCACACCACACCACACCACACCACACCACACCACACCACACCACACCACACCACACCACACCACACCACACCACACCACACCACACCACACCACACCACACCACACCACACCACACCACACCACACCACACCACACCACACCACACCACACCACACCACACCACACCACACCACACCACACCACACCACACCACACCACACCACACCACACCACACCACACCACACCACACCACACCACACCACACCACACCACACCACACCACACCACACCACACCACACCACACCACACCACACCACACCACATCACATCACACCAAACCATACCACTCAAAACCACACCAAACACCACTCATCATCAATCGCCACACCTCAATAAAAAAAGCTCACCACTTCACAACCAAATAAAACCTCCTTGATTTAAATCTTGCCTTAAAAATCCAAAAATTTATCTCCTCAACAATTGTTTTAGAAAATTTCCAAAATTTTACCACAGATCTCCAACAAATTCATACAGATCAATAAATGATTCCAAGAAAATCATTTCAATCATATAATCAGTCTCTGAAGAAAGTTTTTCAATCAAATTCTGCTGAATCTCTTTCTGAAGTATCAACTACTATATCCACATCATTTTTCAAAAAGAAAATCTTCCTCCAAGAAAATCCAGCAGAAAAATAAAACAAATAGTGGTAAAATAATAAAAAAAACAGTAGTGAAATGATATTATTACCCATATCATCTCTTTGTATTAAACAAAACATAACAAAAATTTGAACCACTCCTTTTATTTCATATTATTTTTACTGTAACAAATATTCTTTGAGGTAAAACCTGTAATAAGAACTCAGAATAATTTCAAGTTTTATCTTTAAATTTTTTTCTAAATTTCTGTAAAAAAATAATTAATAAAACTTTGATTCCTGGTTTAAAAAATAAAACTGAACAGGATGTGTAATTTTAAAGTGTTTTTATGTTAGATCCCGTTTTTGAGGCCAAAAATACATCCAAAAAATCCCTAAAAAAATATTTAAACTCCCTTTGATTGATTTTTGAAATTTTTAAGAGATTGGAAAACCCAAAAAGATGAATTTGAAAGGAAAATGAGTGGTTCCAAAAATGCTCTAGGGAATTGTTTTTTATTTTTTATTTTCTTGATTTTGTGGATGGATTTTTGAAGGTCTTTCAATGCTTCAAAAATTGTAAAATATTTTGCATCAGTGTTTCAGAAACCCAGATACAAGGATTTCAAATAAAATTTACAATAAATAAAGTTCTTGAAACACCCAGGGTAGGTGTTGTGAGAAAAATAATGCCAAAAAATTATTAAAAAAGTTTTAAAGTGAAAAATGAATATGGAAAATAAACCTATCAGGGCATATCAGAGTTAGAAAACCTATTATTAGAAAAGTGCCATTTTTTTTACCAAACCCACCATTTTAATGGCAGGCTCCTGAAATAAATCTACCACCTAACTGGTCTGTTTCAAAATGGTGTTTTTCATAGAAATGAGGTGTTAAAAATATCAAAACCACTATTTATGCATCAAAATAAATCTATCACCCATGGAATTAAAAAAGCCCATCCACACCTCCACTTTTTCAAATACTTGCACATAAAATCACACATCAAATCCTTCACTCAAATATAATCTACATTGCATAATCAACTCATCAATCCATCCCTAAACATCATAAAATCATCATCCAATTTCCCCATTAAATCATTGCCACACATCAAATTTCCATCAATCTCAACATTTCAAAAAAAACTCCCCAAGATTGACTTCAAAATGGAATAAATCTGACCAAAACTTTGCTAATCTTTGACTCTGATTCAGAATCCAACTTGGAATCCAATTGGTTATACTTTAATTCTCTATTGTAAAATAAATACATGGTCCCTACAAAAAACACTCTACACAATCCTTATGAATGGCAAAAGCTCCATCTCCTGCCTGACTTGAGCTTTCACCAAATTTTCTGAACTTCTTTTTTTTCATTAATCAAACCTTTGGAGATGATTGAAGATCATCAAATCTTGAAGAATAACTCTTGGAATCCTTCATATGCCCCAGCTATCCAACTGGCAGTCACTATTGTATATTGGGATCAAACAGAAATCAAGAAGATATCCATGAATTAGAAAAAATCTTCTCAGTTTTATATGAAATAATTGAATCATGTACCAAAGAGGTTACAATTGCTATCCTAGGGTTCCATTTCTCAGTAATTTGCTTGAAAACCAAGTAATATTGGAAGGAATTATATTTGGTCACCAAAATCAAAGTTTTTCATGGATGTTTTGGATTTTTTGATGGAATCACAATCTCCTTGATTCATAAAAAACAAGCTTGATTTCAGCCACTATTTTTATTGTAAGAAAAGCCAATCAATTTTCTCATTCTCAATTGTTTTTCATGAAACACTCAATATCCTTCCTCAGTTCAATTAGATACTATTTTTCTGTTCAACTAGTTTCTTATGACAACAAGTAGTCTATTTCTGTACATTCTGGCCTTCCAGTTTTATTTAATGATTCATATTTTTTAAATTGGATGCATATTGCACCAGAAAAAAACAAATAATTTTATGAATATCAATACCTTGTGGAAGATTTGGCTTATTATAGTGGAAAATATATTGCTCCAAAATACCATAATTTTCCTCCCAATTACCATGGAAAAACTTATTTAAACTATCATCTTTCTCAATCAAAAGTTTGGATTGAGGATGCCATAGGAGTGCTAAGGGCAAGATGGGCCAGCTTAAGAAAAATGCAAAAACAACTCAAAAATTCCAAATAAATGAAGATATTTATCAAATGGATTTTCTGCTATGTTTTTCTGCATAAATTATTGGCCAAAATAAAATTTTAATGGGAAAAAGTATTTGAATCTGATATTACTGAGCCTCTGAAAGCCATACATATCTCATCTTGTCATTGATTTTTTGAAATGAGAGAGCAGATTCTACCTCTAACTCTTTCTCACTTTGAATCATGATAAATTCAATTTCAAAAGTTTTGATCACTAAAATCCCACAATTTTATATTTTTATTCCTTTTTTTTGAATGGTTTTGTGATTTATGTTCACCCAAGAATGCTACATTGATTTTTTTTTTCACCCCAACCCCTCACCCTCCAGCCACCTATCCAAAAAATACCACCTACCTCCCCCTCTTCACCCACCAGCACCATCTCAACCTCACCACCAACCCACCTCCACCTCATCAATACCCTCTTCCTCCTCAATCAAGAAACCCATTAGGAGTCCCCCCATTCATTTCATCTGCCCTCATCTCCTCATCATCCCATTTTTTCTCTCCTCTGATTCTTTACTGACCCCCCCCCTTTGCTTGCTTGGAATCCCCCCCTTTGGCTTGCTTGGTTTGACTACCCCCCCCCTCTTGGCTTGCCTTGATCCCCCCCCTTTGGCTTGCTTGGTTGAACCACACGCCCCTTTTTTTCTCCCTCAAAATTCTTCCCCCCTTACCTCTGGCTTCTGTTTTCCCATGCCCACTTGCTTTTCTTGGCTGCCAATTAGCCCCCCAGCCTTCATTTGGTTCATACCCCCCCCCCACACTGCAACCATCCATTTTCCTTGGTGTGGTAAATTTGCGGAGGTTTTTTTTTCTGATTGATCTTTCTTCAAAAGACAAGCTAAATTCAGATTCTTTTTATTTTTTATCAGAGTAGTATAGTTGCCTCATTCTTTTTTTTTGCTTCAATCATCATTTCATCATCCTAAGATGACTCACCTTTCTTTTTATTCATTTTTTTGCTCTGGTGAATTTTATCCTTGGTCAATTCTTGTTTGAATTGTTACAATCGACAAAAAATTGTTTTGCTAATCCATGATTGAGCAAATTTAAGAATTTGTGGGGCTTAGTGAATGATGGATAGTAATCAGGTGAAAATTAACAAGAACAAGCAAAAGGATTCCAAAAATAGGAGAAAGAGGGGATAAAAAGGAGCTCCAAGTTTTCCCTTGAAATCAAAAAGGATGGATTTAAACCTAATCAGCAGATCACCTGGTAAATTAATAAATTTTCACCACTTCAAGTGTACCCTGTTATCCAAAATTAAAAAAAGAAGCTTCCCCATAAACCAACCAACAATGAGCTCAAACAAGATCAAGCTCTGGTCAAGAATTTTCACTACTTCAGCCATGGAATTATTTTTTCTGGATAATTTTAACCAAGAATCACCCATTGGCATGATTGAATTCATTCCTTTGGACTAACTCACCAAGGAATAGAATAAATGTATCAAATTTTTCAAAAACTATCTCCATCAATCCAAAGAATTTCTCAAACCTTTTGGGCCTTCAAGACAATAAGTTGGACATATTTGGGCAATAGGATTTCAGGGATTGATGCAATTTTTTGAATTTTTTGGTTGATATGTTAAGCAAGCTGCCATTCAATATTCCCCTCAAGATTTAAAATTTCTGACTTTAAAATCTTGCCAGGTCTCCCATTTATTAGTTCAAATGTTTGAAAAATTTTTCAGGATTCCCTTTGAATAAAAATAAGAAATAATGAATGAAAATCAAATCCCCTCTTTCTCCTCCTTGGAATTGGGGGCTCAACTTAATCCTTTTGATTTGCCCCCACATATTAAATTTACCTCAGATGGCTCCTTCAATGCTCCTAATGTGAACCATGGGAAAATTTCTTCACATTGATCTCTTCTGGTAACTCCAAAAAGAAATTCAATCAGAAAACTTTTTGATAACTTGGATGAATAAAATGTTTCTAAAGTTCAATTTTTTTTCCTGACTTGTTATGTGGTATTGATTTCACAAAAAAATTATTTTCAAAATGCTGTGGGATTGCAAAAAGTACAAGAATTTTACTGTTCCTTCTGTTGAGTTTTCCACTCATACCAGAATGGCTATGTCCATGAAAATCAATCAAAGGACCAGTAAAATTGGCTGGTACTTAGCTAGTGGGGAGATCTACTGTAGGAAACAATATCTTTTTATAAATAGAAAATAATTTTTCATTGGAGGTGTTAACCATAATATTAAAAATTGTGTAAAAAGAAATAATAATTTTTTATTTTTTTTCAATTTTTCAAAGCAATTGATTTAAAATCAAATTATCGGATCAGTTCTCTCCATTTAATCCATGGTTTTATCACTTCCCAAAAATACAAAATCTAAGGAAACTATGTCCTCATTTTCTGATACAATTCAATCCTTCTACTTCTGCTATTTTTAAAAATCAAGCTTGCTTTGTCTCAAACTCAACTGAGAACCCAACTTTTTGTCTTCTATCCTTTTATTTATTTATTTCCTGTTGAATCACCCATTTTTCCATTTAAAACTGAATCTTTTGCTTCCCCACTTCAAGCTTGATCTGGTAATTAAATTTCTTGAAACAAATATGGTTAATTAGTATGTATAAATGTACTAAAAGCAGTTAAATTTGCTGACCCAAATATTTTTTCTCAATGATCTCTTCAAAAAATCCAAAGCTGGAGATTTTCCTCTGCCTTTGATGGCTTTGGGGGTTGAAATTTTTGTAATTTGAGGCCTTCATCTTTCCCTTTACTGAGGATGACTGTAGCTGAGAATCATCACTTCCATTGAATTTTGAAGTGGGAGGCCACATTGTCTTAAGCTTTTGGATTGGTAAAAAAGGGTGGGGATTTTTACAGGAAATTTGTGATTTTTCACTGGAAATTTTAATATAAAATATACTTAATTGTTGATGAAGAAATGGATTTTGCTAATTTGGGAGGATTTAAAATTTAATAATCATTGTCCTCCAGGTTGAGAAGATCTGTGATTACTTGGTATAACATGGGAAGAAAACAATCTGAAGAGGCAAGCTTTGGGCCAAAGGAAGGATTGGATTGGATCATTGATGTGAATGTGGACCCAATTAGGAATTTTCTTCTTGGAATATATCCCTTGGAATCAGATTATGGCCCCTTGAATATTTCCTCAAAAAAGGTTGGTTTATAAATTAAATTTTTCACATTATCACCGTCACTTTCATGAGGATTTTGCTACTACCTTCTCAGCATCTATGGAGTCACATCTTTGGGTTTCAAAATCAGTTGGAGGGTTCATTTTGGCCCTTTGTGCAAATATTTCATGCATTTTAAAATAAAAAGGACAGATGGGGTCTGTTTTATCAACAAAAAAGTTTATTCCTTTGGCTTTATAAGCATCAGTGAGACCAAATCTAGTTGATATTGAAATTGAATGAGATTTTTTATAATTGGAAAAAGGTTAATGTTAAATTCACAGCTCATTGAGCTGTGCACATGGTTTAAAAGTGGTTGTGTGGCACACTAAACGGTCCAATTTGTGCTGTGTACAACCCCCCATGGCTCAAGGAGTTGTGGGGCCCACCCAGCCCGGTCCGCCACCGTGTGGACTTCCACACGACTACATTCAAGCCGTGTGGAGTTGTACATGGCTCAAGTGTAGTTGTGTGGCATCTCACACAGCACCGGAACGCAGTGAGCCAAAAAAAAGGAAAATGAATGAAAGGGTACTAACACAACCGTTAAACTAAATAAACCTTCCAAAAAAACAGAAATCAACCAAAAAATCAAAGAATGTTCATTTTTTGTTAAAAAAACAAAAAATAAATAAATAAATCAAAATAAAAAAAAACTTGTACTATCCAATGGACTAGCCCTAAAGTAAAAAGACCCAAAAAAACACAATTAACTGGACTAGCCCTAAAGTAACAACACCAAAAAAAAAGACAAGTAACTTGACAAGCCCTAAAGTAAAAACACAAAAAAAATACAACCAACTTGACAAGCCCTAAAGTAATTTCAACTTGACTAGCCCTCAAGTAAAGGGGCCCAAAAATTAAAGAAGTCTTTTGACCATCCCTAAAGTAAAAGTGCCCAAAAAAATACAAGTCTTTTGACCAGCCCTAAAGTAAAAACACCAAAAAAAAAACAGGTTCAACTTGTGTTAAGCTGATCCCATCCCAAGCTTAAATTATAGTTAAGCTTGTGATGGAATCAGCCCAACACAAGTTGAGCTGAATTACCATTAAAATCTCATTCAAAACACTCAATATAATTATGTTAACTCAAAACACTCAACATAATGATGTTCAAAATGTTATAACCCTTTATATTAATAGAACTTGTTAGCTGCATTAGAATTTCAATTTATATCAAACCCAATGATGAAATTAAGTCAAAGAATATTAAAATATAGAATAAATTTGCAGTTGATCTTTGAGATGATCAACCCAACCAGAGGATTTTTTAGAAATCAAGGGATGTGGTTTTGCTACAATGGGCGGGATTGGAATCATTTCTCCCTCAAGTACCAATAGAACCCAGTTGTTATATTTTACAAAGGAAATGAAAATTTGATCTGATTGATCAGTGACACCCTTTTTCATTGGAGTATAAGTATCACATGACTCCAATGAAATGAAACATATAGGTTTGGAATATGTGTCTGCTATAATTTGATCCAGGTCTAATTTAGCCAGCCATTTTGAGGAGGGAATCTTTTCATTGATGTCTTAAACATCAAGTCTTTTTTTTAATCTTTTAAACCTCCTTTGAACCACCAAGCATCTTAATGTAGCATGCTTTATGTATCTCTAATGTTTCAGTCATTTCCCTCCTAAATTTAAACCAACCATGTTCTTTATAACCAAGAGATTTAGCAATGACTCTGAATCCGCAATTCCCATCTCCAATTGGATCCCAAACCTCACCCAAGAGCTTATGGAATTTCAAGGGTATTTGATTGAGGTATTTCACATTTGGTTCCTATCATTAAAACTAACTTAATATTAATTGCTTTAATTGGATCAATGAAATGAATACTCACCAAAGATGAGCTTCTGGTTGAGCTTTTCTGCATGTTCTCTTCCTCTGAAGAGGATTCTGATTCTGAATTAAGTGATCCTGATTCACTTTCAGTCTCTTCCTCTGAACTATTAAATCCAGATTCAGATTCTGCCAACTTTGACTAACAATTCATCATTAGTTAGTAACTAAGTTCATTAAACCAAAAAAATGAACATATCCCAAAAGAAAAGACTTACAATCTTTTGTCTTTTCTTGTTTGGAGCCCTTCTAGTTCTTTTTTCCCCCTTGATTTGTTTTTCAAAAAGCTTAAACCAATATGGTTCTTGCCACTTATCTGTCAATTTTGGCCTGCCCCTACTTGATTGTAAGAATTTAGGTTCAAGTCTTGGCTTTGCTCAATATTTTGTAATCTTCTGAATGATATACTTCAATAGTCCGCTTTGCTCATGATCTGGAAATTCCAAGATCATTGCATTGAATTTTTCACGTAACTGAGTAATTCTTAGCATTTCATCAACATTGCACTGTCAAAATTCAAAAGGATCAACCATTAGTGAATTAGGAATCATTAATCAAAAAGCATTAATCACATAGTGATTTGAACAATCCAACTTAAGCCAACTAACAGGACCAGAACTGCAAGGGTCATAGTCCAACCTCCACTGAGGATGAACATCTTTGGGTACCATGGATCCTCTGAATGCTAGACGGTCACCTATTTGGTTGGAACAGGGAAAACTCATAGTCTTGAAATATGACTTGGTGCAGAATTCCCCATCATGATCACGTTTGAACTTATCAAATTGTTCCCTAACAAGATGGATTGCCTCTAAAGACAATTTGTAACCCAATGGTAACAGTTCAGGAGGAAGAACTGTCCATAACTTAATTTGAGAGTTATAAAGTGATGCATGAACTGATTAAATTTGATTCAAAACTGTTCTGTCAAGGCTTTTCCAAACATCCAACAGGTTTCCCAAAGAGTTTGCAAGGAATTGTTTGAGCGTTGCATGGGCCCCTTCAACCCAAGATGTTGTTTTGTTTCCAAAATCTGGGTTTATACAAGTCCACGCTGTTACAAACGTCTCTTTGATAGGGAAAATGTTATTTTCCATATACTTGAGTACATCCTCATAGTCTTTCAAGAAACACTATACAAGTCAATAAATTCAGAACCCAAAACTAGGAAGAATAAGAAGCAGTGATTTGGACCTACTCTGAGTTCCGCATCATTGACCTCCGCCTCCTCCTTGGTCTTTGAGGCCCCATACTTTGCCCACAGAGTCATAAAGCTTTTCCATCCTTCAAAATCATTAAAAAAAGCGCACTTTACAGTTTGCTTGTATGTTTTTAGACAAGTGCCAAGTGCAACATTGTCTTGATGACTCTGGGAAACTAGTTTTAATTGCACAAATCAGAGCTTTTTCACGGTCCGTCACAAAGACTTTTGGAAGTCTCCCAGGATCATAAGCCAACTCCTTTAATGCATTTACAGACCAACTGTAGAACTAAAACTTTTCTTTTGTTATAAAAACAAGAGCTTTTTTGAAATTTTTGCAATTGGCTGTCATTCCTACAACATGCAATAGTGGGGTTTTGTACTTATTTGTTTTATAAGTACAATCCAACATAGCAATATGATGGAATTGTTTTGAAAGCTTTACTGCCTCTGGATGTTCTAAGTACAGGGCCTCCTAGTGACCCTCTCCACTGAACTTTGACTGGTGAATCCAACTTGTTTCTTCAAGCTGTTCATATAGTACCTCCATAACACTTTTTACCTTTAGTTCTGCAAGTGTGACCTTCTGCTTAGTGTTATAGATTTTTTGGTCATCAAAATAATCCTGCCCATCAATCTTGCTCAATTTTCTCTTCAGTTGTAACGTATTGAGCCCATCATTCATGCCTTCTACTAGATTGTCTAAGGCCACCCCCACAATTCTCCTCAGTTGAGGATGCACAGAGGGATGTTCAGATGGTTGATGGTTATGTTGGGTTTCTTTGTAGGAGAGGCGCCACAAGGGGTCTGCCTTTATGAAAATTGCATGGATTAAAAACTTGCACCCAACCGTCCTTGTGTGAGTTTTTCTAGAACTTTTGGTAAGAAGATTTCCTCAATAGGAACCATGTCTATCACAGGCTAAATCCACATATTTACCAAGCTTTGAGTTGAAAACTGTTAAAGCGTAACCATGCTTCATTGCCCATGTTTGACAATATTTTTGTGCCTCTTCCCTAGTAGGAATAGATTTCACTGGAGGTGGGTCAAGTGGATCTGGCACCAATTAAATGTTTATATCATAGTTACATAGTTACATAGTTACATCACCTATCAGTTTCCATCAAATTAAATCAGCCAAATTCAAGAGTAAAATAAAATGTTACTCACCACCAGAGTTCATATCCATTTGTGAAACATTTTTTTCCTCAATTGTTACCCTAGATGAGGATGCAACTGGGGCTTCCAATGTTCCATTACCCAAATCCTTTTTTTCTTCAGCTGTGTTAATGGCACTATCAATGTAGTCCTTCAGCACAGAAATGTCACAAAAAGCAGGGCTTTCCCCTGTTCCCATAATGTAAAAAAATGCAATGGTACTTCAGTATTAAATCCAACTGTCAATTGAACAACTACTAAGTTTGCTCACTTTTGAGTTGATAAAGATCAAGTTAACCAATGGGAAGTAAAAATTTACTTTTCTGTTGTCCAACAGGAAAGTTGAGAGTGTACATTGTGGGACAGGGATGATTTCACAGATTTTTTTTGACAAAGGCAATGAATGTGTTTGCAGTTTCACTTTTTTGTTTGCATTTTCACTTTAGGGTTCACTTTATGATTGCTAGGTGTGGTCCAATATTCCCACATAGTATGTGTTGATCCCAAATTTGGGTTGATGGGACCCAAATGTGGTGCAGGGGGTCCAAAAATTTGTGCATTGTATACCCCCAAACACATTTCTAAATGGTTGTGTATGGGGGTAAACAGCTCAAAAACACCATTTACAGGGGGTATACAACCCCCCGGTTTGCATGTGTTTAAAATGTGCTTTGGACGCATGTATGGGCCCCCACATGTTTATTGGGTCGTGTAGGGCCCTACACAACTCCCAAAAAACTGGGATTTGTGAATTTATCATCTCCCAAAAAACATTTATTGGACAAATTTGACATTCCATCAAGCTTGTGTTTCAAAATTAAAAATATTCTTTCTCTTTTTTCACTAAAAATTTGAATCAATCTATTTGAAATACAAGTATATGAGAACTTTTGAAATGGATAACTTTAACCAACCCAAGCAATAGATAAGAAAAGAAGTTTTTTTTTATCTGGTGAAAATCAATCCTTCTCCTGATCCTCTTGTTGGAAATCCAAATTAGTTTGTCTTAAATTGCATTGGTAATCAATTTTTTTTGGTTTGAAATTTGAGGTGGGGAATGATCTTTTTCCCTAATTTTTTTTTATTCTCTCAAATTTCCCTTTAAAAATCATTTTCTCACTTTAAATCTTGCATCTTACTCTTTTCCAAAGTAGATTCAAGTATGAGTATCAATACATGTGTACAACATTTTATTACACCCAGAAATCTTACATGATTATTTCTTTTGCAGAATCTCATCAGAAACTCCAAATCTTGAGGGTTTTCTCCTCTTCTGATGAATCTTTAGGTTTATCTTGAAGAAATTTGGGGCCTTCTTCATTATCTTTAATTAGGATGAATTTTGAAATATCATTAATATGGCGTATCAAAGTTAACCAAACCCGCCATTTTTTAATGGCGGGTTTCAACCCAAATACGCCATTTCAAACCCGCCATTAAAAATCAAAAAAACCCACTTATTTCAGATCAGACGTGTCAGAGTTAACCTGAAATAAGTGTGTTTTTTCAAATAAAGTATTTAAACGCTTCCACCACCTGTCCGCATCATACACCCCTGTCTTCCCACCTCCTTCTACCTCCAACCTCATCGGAAAATGTTTTACCCCCACCCTCATCATAAAATTGATTGACCACTCTCATCACTTTATTGCTCTCATCACTTGATCACTCTCATCCACTTCATTGCTCTCAAAACTTCATCACTCTCATCACTTAACTGCTCTCATCACTTGATCACTCTCATCCACTTTATCGCTCTCAAAACTTCACCACACTCATCACTTTATCGCTCTCATCACTTGCGTAGCCCTTACTCTTTCAAATGGCCCCTCAGCAAACCTCCCCCCACAAGTCCAACACACCCAAGAGAACATTGCCAAGGAACTCCACAACAAACAATCCTCCCCCATCAGCTTCCAAGGGCTCAAGTCAGCTCAAGAGAGCTGATCACATCATCCTGGTAAACTGGCTGAAAATTCCCTCCAACTACAATGCCTGCTTTGGATCCGACAATGAAACACGTGTTGGCCAACCTCCATCCTCTAAGGTAAATGGTTATCTCCTGATGGCCAATGAACTCAAGAAAAAAACAAAAGGTAGGCTGGATCTTTCATCCAAACAGATGAGGGAGCGGTTCAAAAACTATTGAGCCAAGTACAAAAAGGCCCACTCCATGTCTATCTCCACTGGCTTTGGTATCAACGACTTGGACAAAGCCAAAGGAATCAACTCGGTGGTTGATAAGTTGGACTCCATTTGTCCTTTTTATATTCAAATGGATTAAATCTTTGGAAAGAAGGCCAACATCATCCCCCTAGCTGCTTTCAATGCCCAACAATCCGATTCTGTTGATGCCAAGGACTTGGCTGGGGATGCTCAGCCTACCAACGGGGACCTTGATGAAACCTTGGCCTTGGAGTGGCCCCCATCTGATGACGAGGAGGATATTCAAACACAATCGGCTCCAATCACTTCTACTTTGGTATTGATTGATCAGTCAATCCCGACCTTGGACCCCTCACTTCCTTCTTTTGATTGCTCTCTTCCTGGGGCAGAACAACTAGAGAACTTGCCCAATGAGGAGGATGTTATTCCTGGATCACCATTGCCATCAACATCTGCTCAAGTAAGGAACTAAATTGTTTTTGATTCTGTCTGGTTGCTCCTGACTGATTTACATTGTAAAAAAACAGGCTCATCCATTTTTTATTGGCCGAAAACTCAAGCCAATGGGGCCTCCCACATTGCCTTCAAATACTAGTGAGGACTTTCAGACTCAAACCTCCTCTGCCAAGGGTAAGCAAAAGGCCTCCAATTCCATCAATGTCAACCCCAAAAGTCATCAAAAGAGGAGAAACACTTCCAGTTTTTCGGGCTTTGAAGAAATCATGGAGAAGCAAGATTGATGTAAGTTGATTGATTCAATATCCTTGCTTTCAAAATCATGCTCATTGCCATTCCCCTCCAAAAAACAGTGAAATCACAAATTGAATCAGATAAACTTCAGTTTGAAAAGCAAAAGTGGGATTGTCAACTGGCCATGGATGGTCAAAAGCAGCAAGCCAAGACTTTGGCTAATCAACAAAAATTGGATGCTGAGTGGAGGTTGAAACAAGCTGAGCTAGAGTTTCAAAAAGAGGAAAAGGATAAGGATTGGCAGCAAGTGCAACTGGAAAAGGAGAGGGAACAACGGGAAAACAAAAAAAGGATAAGGTATCAGTAGCTTTGGCTGGCATTGGCAGTGGTAGATTTGTAGAAGAAATACAGCAGATTACTCAAATGCTGGGCTTGTAAATATATTTGCATGGATGAAAGAAAAAAAAATTATTTTTTACTACAACAACGTTTGAGAGCATTCTTAACCCCACCAATATACAGATATTTTTTGTTTTTATTGATATTTTTTTCTCTAGAGTAAATTTGGCCTTTTTTCATGTCCCTACAAGTGCTATGAGTTTTTTTATTAATTTGGAGTGACATGGCCATTCTGGTATGGGTTGCTGTGTACACAGCTGGAAAGGTACAGTGCTTGTACTTGTTAGCCTCCCAAACCATTTTGACTATACCTTTTTGCTTGAAATCAATTCCAAAGCCAAGGTCAGGAAAAACAAATTGACCGTCCAAAACTTGATATTCATGCGTATCTTCAATAAGTTGACCATTCAAATTTTTGGTTGGGACCACAAGTAAAAAGGAATAGCCAGAGATGTCGCCTTTGTCAATATGAGGAGAATTGTAAAAAGAATCCAAGGTGAAAGTGAGGTGTGGGGAGCAATCAAAAGGTGTAGGCTTGGAACCAAATTCCAACAAAGAGAAAGAGGGGATGTTGCTGTCCTTCATGGTATCACGGTTTGATTCAAAGGCAAGTTTGGCCAAATTACAAAACATTTGTCCTAAAATTCGGGATACTTTGTTGGCCTTCAGGTTGAGGACAGCGTACTCTTGAGGAGAAGATCTAATGGATGATTTCTTCACATACCGTCTGAATAACTCCAAAGGGTTCATCAATTTTTGCCAACCAATTTCCCACATTTTTCCACCCCAAGATCTTGAGGGACCAACCAGGTTGAAAAATTTTTTCAAACAGTGAAGGAATGTTGTCACAAAGTTGATATCTTTCTTATCTTGCTCAGATAGTCAATCCAAAGGCACAAATTCAATGATGGCAACCAGAGCATGGTAATCAGATTGGTCGAGAACAATAACTTTTCCATGGTGGAAGAAGTGGAAAGCCCCAATTGTCTGTTTTGCTTGCTTAAATTCTTCCTGGGTGGGTTTTCAAGGGTTCTTTTTCTTTTCAGACCTGATAGCAGGGTACAGATCCAAAGGGCATAGCTTTTGTCTAGACCAGGCAAACTTTTCCTTGATCCAGTCATCAGTCACTTCCAAAGAAATTTCCAAATCCCTCATTTGAGCCCTCCTTTTTCTACAATTCCTCTGCTTGCCAACTCTCTTTATGTTTTTCATACCATCTCCTTCCATCTTTCTCCCTCCCAGGCACTTGCTGCACCCAAGGTGAGGATCAAGGTGAAATTTGAATGGTTGTATAACATTTTGAGTTTGGTAGGCAGTGAAGGAATCAATATCAAAAAAGGGGTTGGACAAACAAAAAGAACGGTCAAACAAATAAAAAAAAATGTCAGCAACGTTCTCATTATTGGCAAAAAACGGTGGGATTAAAAAAATAAAAAAGAGATGAAAATCAAAACCTGGCAGAGCTAGAAAACTTAAAAAAAAAGAAACAAAAACAAAGAAAAAACAAAGGGAAAGTCAGTTCCCTTTACCCTCCAAAAACTCTGCATCAATCGGCCCAAACAATCGGCCAATCGATCACGAATCAATTGCTCAATCAATTTGCAATCGATTGCTCAATAGATTGCAAATTGATTGCCCAATTGATTCGCAATCGATTGGGCAATCAATTGCCAATCAATAGCTCGATCAATTCCCAATTGATTGCCCGATTGATTCGCAATCGATCAAGCGATTGATTGGCAATCAATTGCCCAATCGATTGCAAATTGATCAAGCGATTGATTCGCGATCAATGGCAGGAAGAAGATGAAGGGGAGGGGGGACTCACCAAGGGCAGAGGATGGACCAGAGGATGAGGAGGGGGAGGGGGACTGGGCTGGCTGGACCTGGGGGGGTTCAAAGGGAGGGTTATGGTAGGAGATCAGCCAGGTGAAAAAAGAGAAAGGTGATTCAATGAGGGGAGGGGAATGACCTTTGATGGTTGATGGAGGTTGGGTGGGAGGTAGGTATGTTGCTGGTGATGTGGATGTTGGTGAGGTTGGTAAAGAGTGAAGGTGGTGGTGTTTTGGTGAGGTTTTGAAGGTGGTGGTGATGAGTGAGGTGGTTTGGTGAGGAGGAGGCAGGGTTTGACCGGTGAGTGAGTGGGGTAAGGTTGAAGGGGTTGAGTGGTGAGGGGCAGGGGGGTGGCATTTGGTGAGTGGCAGGGTTTGAGGTGGAGGTGTTTTTGGATTCAAGTCCACTAAGAAAAAAAATAATAAAAAAACTCAGCCTATGAATCTTGGGTGAACAACCAAAACCAAAAAAATACGGTGAAGGGAATTTTTACCAATTTCAAAATCAAAAATTACTCATCAAAGCGAGCAAGGGTGAGAGGAAGAATCCGCTCTCTCATAGAAGAAGATGAGGGACCAGATGAGACAGGGATGACTTGAGGCGGATCAGGAATATCATCTTGGAATATTTCATCCCATTCATCTTTGATGTTGGCCAAAAGGTTGTGAAGGATTACAAAAGTGATAATCCAGTTGATGAGGAACCTCATATCTTTTGAACATTGGAGCTGGTTTCGCATCTCCCGTAAGCTGGCCCATCTTCCTTTCAGAATTCCTATGGCATGCTCAATCCAAACTCGTGATTGGGTCAGATGATAGTTAAAATTGGTTTTTCCTTGATCATTGGACAAAACATTCCGGTGTGGTGACCAATCCGGGACACTGCAAAAAAAAAAAAAAAAAAAATATTTTTTTTGGTTGTACCCCTATGGGTACCTTCATTTCCCCCCATCTCTCAACTTCTCCCTGTCCTAGCGGTCTAGGACAGGCCTCTTGCCTGTCTCTCCGCTTCGATCCTCTCTTCCTATGTTCAACTCCCACTTGTCGCGCTTGCGGCCCTGACTTTTGGCAACGCGAGCGATTGTTGAACCACTTTTGACGATCCCTTCTCCTCCTCTCCACTCTATCCACACTCATCCACCACCCTTTCCTCATCCCAACCCACTCAGTCACCATTGACTCATCATCATCCACCCCCAATCAATTCTCCGCCTCAATCCACCATGATCTCATCCCTGCTCGAGTTCTCAGATCCTTCCAATCCCGATTGGTCCGTCCTATTCATCCCCCCCACCGGTCCTATTGATCAAAACTTCTCAGGGTGCCATCCTCCCCAACCCGCTCGTCTTGAATCGATCAATCCTCATCCCTCACAACCCCCTCGTTTGATCCTTCCCGATCCACTCATCCAACTGACGCTGTCGCTTGTCGCGACGGTCGTCAAACATCAAATTGATCTCCCCGGCTCCCTTGGGTTCATTGGATCCTCCCAAACTCAACCCTGCTCATCCGAGTTCAGATCCTCACCCATCATCTGATCCGACCGACAACCGCGAGTGACCGCTCGCGGCCGTCGGAACCTTCACCCTGCTGTTGCCGCCGATCGGGCGACAACAGACGTTGTCGACACCCGCGACCGCTGTCGCGGGTGTCCATCTGGTTTCCAGCGGTCATTCTTGACGCAGGCAACATTTCTTTTTTTTTTTTTTTTTTTTTTTTTATTATGTTTTCATTTTCCCGCACCTATTTGTAGTATCACTTGTACATAGTATACAGGGCCTCATGTCTATAAAAGGAAGGGCTCTCCCCTGCCTTTTGGCCCAGGAAATCAATCAGACCATCATCAGAAATCAACTTATCCGTGGGCATCCTTCCCACTTATCTGAGCAATTTATCCGGGTATATCCATGATTGCCCCTTGATCCTTTGAGCCTCCATACTCAAACTCTGTCCCTTGTGACCTTGTTCCTTATCACCAACCAATAGCCTTGCTGGTTGAAGAAGAATTCCTGTCTGTCTGAATTCTTGGGTGTGTTATACCACTCTGATCCCTTTTTCCGACCATACTGGTCTTGATCTCTCCTTGATCATCTTTCTGGAGCCAATCACGTTTGATTGAAGAGGTTTTATTAAGCTTAAAACCTGGAGTGTTATACCTCCCTTCTTTTTTAAGGTTGAATTTCTCCACGCTATGCTTGAGTCCCTTGAGAAGTGTTGGGATATTCTTGCTCAAATTCGTTATTGATTTGCTTCTAGAGCTTCATAAACAAATTACTTTTGTTTTGTTCAGCCTCCCACAGTTATCTGGTACCCTTCAAGCGCTTGATTGCGGAGAGTTGGGCAGGTTCATTGAGAACTTGGAGGTTGGTCGGGATTGAGTTGATCTTTCCTAATCAGCTGCTGACAACCAGAGTTATTAGCTTGTGGGCATTGTTACTTACAACTGCCTTGTTCTATTGAACTCTGAACAAACCTTGACTTATTTGTTCAAGTCTTTACCTGCACCATCTTGCCTCGGATAGTGTTGTTTCCATTGCTACCGAAAACTCTTATCCTCTTCCCTTACTTTGATTTCTCATCCATAAGGTTCTGGACCTTGATTCCGGTTACATTTAAATATTATTGTAAGTCCTAGGAGGGCAGCCTAAACAGCACCTTTCCCCTCCACAGAACTGCCACGGCCTAGCACCGTTTGGAGTCTTACATTTGGTCCCCCGGGCTGGGATCGAACCAGCAACCTTGGGATTTACAGTCCCAAGACATTTAAAATCAACCTTGAAATCCGATATTTTTTTTCCTATTTTTTTCTCTCCTCAAAATCTGATCCGTGGAGGGCAACTTAGCCTAGAAGTAAGTCCTCCAAATTTGTGCACTGCTTGGGCAAGATACTTGTTGTTTTTTTTTTTTGGCAAAACCCTACTCTTGCCACACTTGTGAGCCACTTTGGAAATCTGCTCTTTGGATCCCCTAGGAACTCTGTTATTTGATATGGCATCTTCCGCTACTCCAACCACCCCTTTCCGACCTAAGATGGTAAAGATCAAACCTCAGAACAAGAACTTAGGCTTCAACGGTACAAATGTCGAGCAATTCTTGGACTCCTACAAAATGGCTGCTGAAGTGGATGGAGCTAGTGAATTTGATATGGCTTATCAGTTACAATTCTTTATCTCCTCTGATGAAGTTATGGAGGTAATTGAGTCTTTTGAGGGATTTGAATTGCACAACTGGACGCTTCTCAGGGAGGCTATGTTGGCATACTGGGGTAAAATAGATGTGGGTAGGTTTACTCTGCAGGATTTGGATGCTCTGGTTTCTCAGTGGATCTCCAATGGTGGTATTTCTTCAGCCTCTGACTATCAGATTTTTAGGAAGTCTTGGGATCCCATTCAAAACTATCTTATCCAAAACGATCACATTGACACAGTGGACGAAATTCGAGCAAAGTTCTTCCAATCTTTTTCGTCGGCTGTGCAGGAAAGGATTAAAGAAGAACTGGTCAAATCTGGATCCATGATTACCACCAGGGATAATTGATTCAAGCTCCCTGTTTTTCTTACCCTTAGGAGTACTGTGGATAAAGTCATGAAAGGTCAAACTGCTCTTACCTTTGAAAAGCCTAGAACTACTGAACCGGTCCATGCTCCTTCTTTTAAAGAGTCAAACAATATTATGATTAAAATGGAGGCAGATCGTAGGCCTAAAGCAGATCCTAATTCCAATCGAGAACCTACTACTATAGATGAAATCACCAAGTTACTTAGAGCCTTTGAGAACAAAATAGATCAAAAGATTTCTTCGCTAGCTACTCCTAAAACTCCTTCTTCTGTCCCCAAATCAACTCTGGTCTGTTACTACTGTCATAGGGAAGGCCATGGAACCGGATGATTCCAAGAACTTCAGAAGGACCTAAAGGAAAAATTGGTAGAGCAGAGGGGGAAAAATTACTTCCTCCCTAATGGCGCTCTAATCCCTTTTGACTCGTCTCGTCCTATCCAACATGTGGTGGCCTCTTACCAGCCATCACCTCCTGTGAAAGCATCTCTTGCTTCCCTTGAATTTTGATCGTCCTGTGGTACCCTCCAACCTTGGTATCCTCCAGCTATTTCTTCCTCTAGTCTTGCTGGGACTACTTATCAATCTGATCCAGCCAGGAAACAACATGAGGAACCTAAACCTCATAAGGCTCCTTCCTTGCCAACTTCAATCCTTTGAAAACCCGTTAAACTTCAATCATCACTTGAGCCTCCTTCCTCTGATGTAGAAGACATGGAGGTGGAAAAGGAACCACTCATGGAAAGGTTCCCAGATCACCCTGATCCTTCTCCCTCACCTCAACCTTCTAATCCTATCTTAGATTCTGCGTCACCTGAACCTCCTCCCTCCACCCAGCCCAAAGTTTGATTTGAAAGGGGCATCTCCAAGGATCACCCCAATGCTGTGGAGGGAGTATTAAAGAAAATTTCTGATCTCAAAATTCCTGATCTATCTGTGGCTGAACTCCTATTGATCTCTCCATCTGTTGCTGAAGGAATGAAGAAATGGGTCTCTCGTCAACGTGTGGAAATTGGCCCTGAAGAACTCAAAGTCTCCTCTGGCACTTTAATGGAGGACTCTGGTGGAACCAGTCCTTCTTTAGACTCCAACCTTTATTCCTGTCCCCTTGGCTTTCTTCCTTGTTATCTTGGTGACTCAGCTAAAACTGTTTCTCCTCTTGTGGATTCTGGATCTCAGCTTAACTTAATCTTGGATGCTATGGCCTGCAAGCTCAAACTTAGTCCTAGGGTCAGCTTCAACTCTGCAGTGTATGGGATAGGAAATCAAGCTTGCGAACTGGTTGGTATTGCTGAAGATGTACCGGTCAGGATTGGTCGAAATATTGTTGGAACCTGCCACTTTTGGATTACTCGTTTGGACAGTCCTATGATCTTGGGACGACCCTTCTTAATGGACTTTGGTGCAACCCTGATGTTTTCTGATCAAGTTGGGGAGATAATTCTTCTCCCTGATGCTGATGGCAGGAAAATTGAAGTTCCTCTTTGCTCTTTGGATTCTGGTCGTTGGGAAAGAGATTTTCCTGGTCATTCTCCCAAATCATCTTTTAAGGGGAAGCAGAAGGATAACTCTAGTTCCTCTCATTTTTTAGGGGAATAGTTGATCCTACTAATGGTTGTAGTTCTTTTCAGCCTCAGACTGCAACTCAAGGGTCAACTCCCATCCCTCAGGCTTATTTTTCATTCCTTTCATCATTCTCTTCTGAGCTCAAGAATATTAAAAAAAAAACATATCAAAATAGAAAAATCCAAAAATATTTCTTCTCCATCTCCTTCTCTCTCTGGATCTGTTGTGTCTTCTTTTCCTTCTACTTTTGAGTCTGATCAATCTTCTCTCAGTTCCGGTTTGAATCTCCGCAATGAGTCTAAACTACATCCTAATTGCAATTCCGTTTTTGGCAATTTTGGTATGAAGGAATATGGGCTTCAGTGGAGGCAATTTGGGGTACAAGTAAGTCCTCCCAATTGTGCACTGCCAGGGCAATCTTTTACCGTCATTTTCAAAACCCTACCTTGTGCCACACATGTGAGCAACGTATTATCTCCTGGTTCTCCTTTTATGGAAAAGGCACCCTTCAAGGATATTGCAGAACATCGGACTTGGAAGATGTTGGAACTTGGACTCAGCTTTTGTAATCAAGTCTCTCTGGTCAACTCTTGGAGGAAACAAGAACTTCTCTCTTTTGCCACTAAGTATAAACCAGTTGCTAAGAAGATCCAACCAGTCAACCAGCCTATGCCTCTCAACCTCAATCCTCCCCTTATGCGTCCTCCTCTATCTCGCGATCCTTACTGTGGTCTTCCTCAATCTCTTACTGGTCCCTTTGTGCCTAATGGACGGGTCACTGAAGAACGTCTGAAGGTGGTCAACTTTGGTCCAGATGGATGGCTTCTTCCTGATGAGTTAAATTTAATCAAAAATGTCTTATCTCTAAGGGAAAAATCTATTGCTTTCTGTGAAGAAGAGAGAGGTCTCTTGCGGGAATCCTATGGCCTCCCTTATATCATCCCTGTAGTTGAACATGATCCTTGGCAAAAGAAAAAGATCCCTATCCCTGCTGCTAAAGTTGACAAATTCATCAAGTTGGTCCGGGAACGAGTTCGAACTGGCCTGTATGAACAGTCAACTTCTAGTTTCTCCAGCCCCGTCTTCTGGGTCCTCAAGAGTAATGGTAAACTTAGAATAGTTCATGATCTCCAACCTCTTAATAAAGTTACTATTAAAGACTCTGGTATCCCTCCTGCTACTGAAGAATTTGTTGAATCCTTTGCAGGAAGAGCTTGCTATGGTCTAGGGGATATTATGGGTGGCTATGACGAACGATCCTTACATCCTATTTCTCGTCCTCTCACTACTTTCAATACTCCTCTTGGTCGATTTCAACTTACTCGATTGCCTCAAGGAGCCACCAACTCGGTTGCAGTCTATCAGGCTCAGATGATGTGGATCCTCCAGGATGAAATCCCTGATCATGCTGGTATCTTTATTGACAATGGAGGAATTAAAGGTCCAGTATCTGACTATGATAATGAGCTCTTACCTTGGCATTCAGGAATTCGTCGTTTTATCTGGGAATATGCTACTACCTTGGAGAGGATTCTGTTTCAAATCAAGGAATCTGGCCTTACTGTCTCTGGATCCAAACTGGCGGCTTGTGTCCCTGCTCTGGAAATTGTTGGTCATGTGGTCTGCAAGGAAGGAAGAAGGATGGCACCAGCCAAAGTCAACAAGATCATCTCTTGGCCTACCCCAATCAATCCAACTGAAGTTAGGGGCTTTCTAGGTGTTGTCACTTATGTTAGAATCTTTATCCCATCTTTATCCGAAATCTGTGCACCCTTGCGTTGACTAACCAGAAAAGATGCTGAATGGATTTGGACCCAAGAATGTGAATGTGCTTTCCAGCTACTCAAAAGGATAGTTGGTAAAGACATAGTTTTGAAAAAGATCTCTTATGGACCTGGAGCTGGCAAGATCAAGCTGGCTGTTGATTCTAGTTATCAATCTGTTGGGGCCGTCCTTACTCAGGAAGATGAAAATGGTTGGGACCGTCCTGCTCTTTATGAATCTTTGTTGTTTTCGGATGTAGAATCTAGATACTCCCAGCCCAAACTGGAACTCTGTGGTGTGGCTCAAATGATGAAGAAACTTCAAACCGTTCTCTGAGGCCAACATTTTGAATTGCAAGTCGATGCTTGATCCATCATTGAAATGATCAACGCTCCCAGTCTTCCCAATGCTCCTATGACTCGTTGGGTGGCCTTTATCCAGCTTTTCTCTTTTGATATTGTTCACAGGCCGGGAAAATCTTTCACCATGCCTGACGGTTTATCTCGACGACCTCTTGGGGACAACAAATCTGATGTTGGAACCAATTTCAATGAAGAGGAACCTTTAATCCAACCTATTTTCTCTTTTTCTTCTCAAAATTATTCTGGCTTTCAACAAGGCTTCTGTCTTAAATTAGAGCAGTACCTTTCAACTCTTCAAAAACCTCCTGATCTCTCTGCTAAGGAATTTCAATCTCTTAAACAAAAGTCTTCTAATTTTTTTGTTCAAGGTTTTAGACTTATGAAGAGAGGCAATCCTTGTGCTCTTATTGTTGTTACTATTCCCTCTAAACAAGATTCTGTCCTTGAAAGTCTCTATGAAGGCCTTGGTCATTGTGGGGAAACTGAAACTTATCAACGACTATCCGAATGGTTCTGGTGGCCATCTTTGAAGAAATCCGTCTCCCAATGGTGCAAGACTTGTGAAGTTTGTCAAAAACGTGATCTTAGGCGCCCAGCTGAAATTTGTTATCCTACTGGGGAGTCCACTGTCTTTGGAAGGATTGCTATGGATGTGGTTCATATTAAGGCAGGTGGTGCTAAGTACCTCATTGTGGCTAGAGATGATTTTTCCGGATGGGTTGAAGCAAAATTTCTTAAGAACCTTAGCTCTGAATCAGTGGCAGCTTTCCTCTACAAGACCTGGACAATGCGTTATGGCCTGGCTTGATCTTACTCTACTGATGGTGGCTATGAATTTGGGGGCAAGCTTGCTGAAATGATTTGATCCCTTCCTGGACAACATAGAGTTACTACTCCTTATTATCCTGAAGGCCAAGGCATGGTGGAACGAGGCCATGCCCCTTTGAAGGCTGCACTTGTTAAACTGGCTGGTTAAAGTGGCAAGAATTGTCGCAAATTCCTTCCTCTTGTTCTCTTTTCTGATCGAATATCAACCAAAAGGACTACTGGCTACTCACCTTATGAAATCATCTTTGGTCAAAGAGCAGTCCTTCCTTTGGATCCGGAAATGGAATCTTTCTTGGGTATCTCTTGGGAAGAGGTGTCCTCAACCACTGATCTGTTAGTTGCTAGATCCAAGCAACTGGAGCAAAGTGAAGACGTTTGTGATGAAGCTTATCAAAAGATGATGGAGTCCAGAGAAAAGTCCGTCCAGTATTGGGAGGACAAGCACTCTAATCGAGTCAGGGAGCCCTTGAACTCTGGTGACCTAGTTTTAGCTTATAATCAATCTTTGGAGACCCAGTGGGGCAAGCTTTTCTCTAATCGTTGGAATGGCCCTTATTGAGTGGTTCATCAAGTTAGAGGTGGATCTTATGTTTTGGAGGAGCTGGATGGTACTCGGTTGGCCAGAAGGTTCGCTGCTGATCAAGTCAAGAAGTTTCATTGTCGTGGGGGCAACTTATCTCAGAAGTAAGTCCTCCCAATTGTGCACCAACAGGGTCATTTGCTGCGTTTTTGGTTGTAAAACTCTACTGCATGCCACATATGTGAGCACCTGGGACGCCCTCCTTGTTCTATTCCTGCCGCTTCTAGGGCTCATGTGGAAGAATCCAGATATTTTCCTCAACTCTTCAATTTCTCTCAAGATCAAGAAATGGCCAATCTTTGCTTCAATTTCTTTGTTCCCTGCCTTTTTTTTTAATCCCTTCAAATTTTAGATGCAGACTAGGGACAGTCTGTAAGTTGGGGAGAGATGTGGTGACCAATCCGGGACACCACAAAAAAAAAATATATTTTTTTGGTTGTACCCCTATGGGTACCTTTATTTCCCACCATCTCTCAACTTCTCCCTGTCCTAGCGGTCTAGGACAGGCCTCTTGCCTGTCTCTCCGCTTCGATCCTCTCTTTGTATGTTCAACTCCCACTTGTCGCGCTCGCGGCCCTGACTTTTGGCAACGCGAGCAATTTTCAAACCACTTTTGACAATCCCTTCTCCTCCTCTCCACTCCATCCACACTCATCCACCACCCTTTCCTCATCCCAACCCACTCAGTCACCATCGACTCATCATCATCCACCCCCAATCGATTCTCCGCCTCAATCCACCATGATCTCATCCCTGCTCGAGTCCTCAGATCCTTCCAATCCCAATTGTTCCGTCCTATTCATCCCCCCCACCGGTCCTATCAATCAAAACTTCTCAGGGTGCCATCCTCCCCAACCCGCTCGTCTTGAATCGATCAATCCTCATCCCTCACGACCCCCTCATTTGATCCTTCCCGATCCACTCATCCAACCGACGCCGTCGCTTGTTGCGACGGTCGTCAAACATCAAATCAATCTCCCCGGCTCCCTTGGGTTCATCGGATCCTCCCAAACTCAACCCTGCTCATCCAAGTTCAGATCCTCGCCCATCATCTGATCCAACCGATGACCGCAAGCGACCGCTCGCAGCCGTCGGAACCTTCACCCCGCTGTCGCCGCCGATCGGGCGACAACAGCCGTTGTCAACACCCGCGACCGCTGTCGCGGGTGTCCATCTGGTTGCCCGCGGTCATTCTCGACGCGGGCAACATTTTTTTTTTTTTTTTTTATTATTATGTTTTCATTTTCCCGCACCTATTTGTAGTATCACTTGTACATAGTATACAGGGCCTCATGTCTATAAAAGGAGGGGCTCTCCCCTGCCTTTTGGCCCAGGAAATCAATCAGACCATCATCAGAAATCAACTTATCCGTGGGCATCCTTCCCACTTATCTGAGCAATTTATCCGGGTATATCCATGATTGCCCCTTGATCCTTTGAGCCTCCATACTCAAACTCTGTCCCTTGTGACCTTGTTCCTTATCACCAACCAATAGCCTTGCTGGTTGAAGAAGAATTCCTGTCTGTCTGAATTCTTGAGTGTGTTATACCACTCTGATCCCTTTTTCCGACCATACTGGTCTTGATCTCTCCTTGATCATCTTTCTGGAGCCAATCACGTTTGATTGAAGAGGTTTTATTAAGCTTAAAACCTGGAGTGTTATACCTCCCTTCTTTTTTAAGGTTGAATTTCGCCACGCTATTCTTGAGTCCCTTGAGAAGTGTTGGGATATTCTTGCTCAAATTCGTTATTGATTTGCTTCTAGAGCTTCATAAACAAATTACTTTTGTTTTGTTCAGCCTCCCACAGTTATCTGGTACCCTTCAAGCGCTTGATTGCGGAGAGTTGGGCAGGTTCATTGAGAACTTGGAGGTTGGTCGGGATTGAGTTGATCTTTCCTAATCAGCTGCTGACAACCAGAGTTATTAGCTTGTGGGCATTGTTACTTACAACTGCCTTGTTCTATTGAACTCTGAAAAAACCTTGACTTATTTGTTCAAGTCTTTACCTGCACCATCTTGCCTCGGATAGTGTTGTTTCCATTGCTACCGACAACTCTTATCCTCTTCCCTTACTTTGATTTCTCATCCATAAGGTTCTGGACCTTGATTCCGGTTACATTTAAATATTATTGTAACTCCTAGGAGGGCAGCCTAAACAGCACCTTTCCCCTCCACAGAACTGCCACGGCCTAGCACCGTTTGGAGTCTTACACTGGTATGCTGGAACTACATATTTCCCACTAGCATAAGCCAAATCGGCCAGAAGGTATTGATCTTGGTCAAAGTAGATCTCTGGTTGTTGGGCAATCCGCATCCGATTGAAAACATATGAATCATGACAAGAACCTGGAAGGCCAGCATGGAGGGAGATGAACTTCTTGTTGTTATTTCAAACAAGTTTTAGTGCCACGGAGTATCTAAACAAAGAGATGGAACATATTTGGTCAGTGTGTGATCCAAAGTTTTATCATAGCAATTGTAAAAGAAATGAATCAATTGCTTTTTTTTACAATCAAAATAGTGGTTGCCATCTAGGTTGGGTTTTTGACTCAAGGGGATGGTGGTTCCATCAACGAAACCAATGCAACCAGGAAAGCCTTCTGTCTCCATTACTTGAGATATCTCCTGCGTTCTTCTTTGGTTGGCCATGAAAGGACCGAGAAACGGAAAGATAGTATAGCAATCATGACTCTTTTTGTGTATAAGTCAATGCTTCCTTAACTGACTGAGAATAGATTTTCCAATCAATGGATTGCTTCTCCATTTCCATTTGACCCCAATCTACAAAGAGCAACGGCAAGTTGGATGGCTGGATCGCGTTGAGGATTGCAAGAATTGTTCTGGAAGATGTGGTGGTCTTCAATCATTGCCAAAATTTTCATGAAATAAAGGAAACAAAGTTTGGAACAGTTGCTGGAAGCTTAAGTCAGGGATGAGATGAAGCTTTTGCCTTTCATACATAGGGTTATGGAGAGTGTGTATTCTTGGAACCATGTATTGCTTTGCCAACAGAGAATTCAAAGCTAACCAAGTTGATTCCAAATTGGAGTCTGAATCAGAGTCTGAATGGGAGTCAAACAGGAGCAAAAGTTCAGTCAGCTTTTTTGCGTTTTCAACTTGCTGGCGGGATGTTTGATTGGACATGTTGAGAAAGGTGGTGAGTGATGTGGGGTGATGAGATGATGATGGGATTTGTGTGAAGATGGGTATGTGAAGGTATGTGAAAAACAATAGAGATATGTGTGATGCAATGGAGATGGGACCGGTATGGATTTGCTGATGTGGATGGGTGTTTTTGATGTGATGGATGGTGGATGGATGATGATGCATAAATGGCGGGTTTAATGGCGTGTTTGATGATTGAAATCCGCCATTTTCATGAAACACGCCATTTTGAAATACACCAGTTAGGGGGTATGTGTATTTCAGAAACCCGCCATTAAAAATGGCGGGTTTCATCAAAAATAATGGCGGGTTTCTAATGGCGGGTTTGCTAACTTTGATACGCCCTAATATTTATGGATGGTGAGCTGGGAGGTCCAATTAGCTTCAAAAACCTATTTTTCAGAAAAGGGTGTTGCTTTTTTCCAGAAATCAGTGATAACCCATCTAGAAATCAATTTATAATAAAATCAATACTTAATCAGTTCAAATTTGATTGTAAAGGATATTTGGTTGGTTTAAGATGGGATGAAAAATTCAAATCATCCTTTTGATGGGTGATAAACTTATTTACTTGATCCAAGCTGGTAATTGATGGATCCAAAGAGGAAAATCATGGATAAAAAGAAGAAATTGTTGATTTTGAAATTGTATTTCTTAGAACTAAAAACCGGCAAGCTGAAGACAAGAAGTTAGGAGTTGAGCTAATTGATTCAGAGAAGACAAGGACAGACAATGAGAAGAGTAACGGAGATACCAACAGCTAGGACTATGATCAGAGTCAAGACAACATGGGCGGCAGAAGAGAAGCTGGGATGAGACTAGAAGAGGTACAAGAGTATCTGAAATAGAAAGAGGATCAGAGCTTATGAATAATGAGAACCATTTGGATGGATCTCTTACCAGGCAAGAAGGATGCAAGATAACAGTTCAAGAGTTGAGGCGGCGAGTCTAGATTGTGAAGAAAAAGAAAGAAGAGAAAAAAGAGGAAAGGAAGAGGAAGATATAAAAGAATGAGAAATAGAGAAAGAGCTTGATTGAGTTGTGGTGTTGGGATATTCGAGTTGTCTTTGTTTGATTGTGGTAGCTATCCAAGATTGAAGATTGACCATAGAGAGAGGTCCAGACAATCAGGAAGAAGCAGGACCCCCCGGGGAGGATCCCCCGGAGATATAGAGCTGAATTTCAAGAGTGGCTCCAGGAAGTATTGGAATGGAGCGTCCACAGTCCTCTCTAGCGTGTGCGGTGGTAGGATGAACTAGGAGAGGAAATTTGTAAGGCGTGGCGTCCTTTTCTCAACACTCCCCGTGACTGGAAAGTAGATCCTCCGGTGAATTATTTATTGCCTGTGGAGAATAATTTCTCTTGCAGAAGCTGGAGATAGCTGATTGAGGAAGCTTTTGAGAGTGAGTCGGCGACCATGGACTCGCCGGGAATGAGGTTCAGATCAAACTCTTGATTTGCAAAGTCTTCACAAAGACCTTTGGTTTTGATGTCTATGTGCCAAGATTTTGAGTGAGAACCAAATTTTATTATCTTGTTGTCTAAACCTTTGTTGTCTATGTGTATTTTAGGTTTGAATTCAAGAGCTTGGGAGATTTCTTTGATGAGATGTCTGATCCATTTGATTTCTAGATAGCAATCAAGTAGGGCATTTAGTTCTGACTCTGTGGAGGAGTAGGTGATATTTTGTTGTTGAGTTGAGTTCCAAATAACTGGACTTCTGTAGTGGAAGACAATATATCCAGTTTGAGATTTTTGGAAAGTAGGATTGTCTGCCCAAGTAGCATTGCTAAATCTTGAGAGGACGTCCTGTTTTGGGTTGTATTTGATAATCAGCTTGAAATCTTTGGTCTTCTTCAAATACTTCCATACTTTTCTGACTTCTGGCCAGTGACTCATCCCGGGTTTGGAATTGAACCTAGCTAGACTAGATACAGAGAAGCATACATCTGGGCGAGTGTACTTAGAAATATGGTTGAGAAGACCTATCGCAGACCAATAGTTGATATTGAGCTGACAGAATTCTGCGTGATCATTGTCAGAGGCAGGTTCAAGATTGATGTTTTGAGTAAGTGGAGACATTTTGTCTTTGCAAGACGAGAGACCGAGTTCTTCCAATCTGCAATCTATGTGGTTAGGTTGACTCAAGAGAATTTGATTGTCTTCAATTTACATAAGCATCCCCAGTATAGTGTTGGGTGGATGGCATGATGAGTTTTGAAATTGACTGAGGAAGTTTGATTCAAAGGTGTCGGAGTTTCCCACATGAATTAAGTTGTCCACGTGGAAATATAGAATTTCTTTTGTATTCCGGTTGAGATAGAGACAAGGATCGCTCGTCGACTCCTTGTATCCTTGAGACTTGATCCATAACGTGAGGGTCTCGTACCAGTTTTTTGGTGATTGTTTTAAGCCATAAAAAGATTTTTTTAGTTTGAGATACGGGGATTTCCTACTTGATCCTTCTGTTGTTCTTATGATTACAATTTCTTCTAGAGGAGCATGTAGAAATGCCCCTTTGACATCAAATTGAGTGATCTTCATCTTTTCTTTTAAAGCATATACTAAAGCTAGTTGCAGGGATCCAATTTTTCCGGTTGGCGCCCAAGTTTCATTGTAGTCAATTCCCAATACTTGATCAAATCCTTGGATGCATAAGCAAGCTTTGTATTTGACTGGTTTGCCGTGACAATTTTCTTTCACTTTGAAAAACCACGTTGTATTTAGAATGTTATCCAGATTTTCGTAGTATTCTTCCCAAACATCTTGCAATTCTATACCTTCTAATTCTGTTTTGGTGGCTTTCTTCCATTTAGGCCACTCGGGGCATTTGCGTGCGGCCTTATATGACGGAGGTTTGTAGTAATGGTGAAAACCATGTTGTTGGGGCTTCCTAGTTTTGCGTCAAGGTCTTTGGTATAAGGATGGTTCAGGCTGCTCTGCCGGAATAGGGGGAGAAGGAGAACTTGGAGTAGACAAATCTGTGGGATCCTTACAGTTCTTCTCTTCCCAATCTGACTCAGATTCAGAGGGGTCTTCGGGCGAGTCCCAAATAGTGTATTGCTTCTTGACAGAAGAAAAGTTGGAGTCGTCTGATTCCAAACTGGCTTGAGAGAAGAGATCAAGGCCGGGAGACTTGAGGAGCGGGAATTGAGATAGATTGTTCTTGAGAAACTGGACGTGTTTGGTTTCAATAACAGCACCAGATGAGCTTAGTACAAGATAGGAATGGAAGATTGGATTGAACCCAACTAAGATTCCTTCTAATCCTGTTTTGTCGAATTTATTTCCTCTTTGAAGATGACTCCCTAAGTATATGACCGGTGATCCTACGGGTTTCAAATAGTTAGTAGGGAGATCCTTTTTGAGCATGAGGTCCCAGGGGGATTGGTCATTACCTTCCCTTGGGATCTAATTTAACATAAAACAACAGCTTCTGATTACTATGTGCCAGTAATTTTTGGGTAATCTGGAGGATGAGAACGTTGCGCGCGCAGATTTGATGATTGTTCAATTAGCCCGTTCCGATTGACCGTTATGTTGAGAGTGATACGGTTCTGAGGTGATTAATTTTATGTGTTTGGAAATAGCAAAATCCTTCAGGGTTTTATTAGTGAACTCTGTGCGTTTATCGGAGAAAATTTCCGTTGGGTAGTAATTGAGTCGCTTGAATTCCATTTCAAGAATGTTGATTATGACTTCTGGAGTTTTGTCCTTAGACAGTAGAGGAAATGCCAAGAGGTAGCCATAAAAGTTGTCGACAAGAGTGAGAATGTAGCAGTGGCCCGCCTTTGATTGAGGTGTAATTGGCCCCATCAGATCAAGATGAATACTTTTGAGAGGTTTAGAAGATGGTGTTGAGATTGCTGAAAAAGGGGATTTAGTGATTTTAATTCTTACACATCTGTCGCATTGAAAGTTGCTTAGTTCTTCTTTAGAAAACTTGTCCTTCAGAATAGGCTTGAGGGTAGAGATTGCTGCGTGACCATACATCTTATGGAGATCAGATAGAGACGGAGGATCAATGTTGCTGGAACCGGAAGATTGATTTATGAGATTCACCAAGAGATTTTCTCCCGCAGCTCAAGGATTCTCAATTACAAATAGGTTGTCTTGAATTAATCCTCTTAGAACAATTGCATTGTTTTGGGTGATAGTGAATTGGTCTTGTTCTTGAAGTAGGCCACACCCCTTTTTTGCTAGAAGTCCTGGACTGATCAGGTTGACCACTATATCTGGTACGTAAATACACTCCTCTAACGTTATAATAGACTCATTCCATTCGAGTCAAACGGTACCAGTACCTTGAATCTTAAGATTAGCTTCTAATTTACCCGTCTTAATCTCTTCCAGGTTGTCTTGAAGATTGACTGAAGTAAAGAACTTGAGATCGTTGAATATATGTACATTTGCGCCGGAGTCTAACAGAAGGTTTGGTTTATTGTTGGAATTGATCCAGAGGGTGAGCAGGGTATGGTAATTAATGGTTGGATTCTTTTGGATTTTATTTTTCCACTCATTCTGTTGTTTGACCCACCATCCAGGCGCGATTTGAGGATGAAGATGAAAGCAAGAATTCTCAGTATGGGGAGAGTTTTGATTGTGATAACCTTCTCTGCACCTGAGTTGCACCTTCTTATCATCTCTTTCTCCTCTGCCTTTGGTAGTTACTAGAGTGACATTGGTCGTGGACTTGCCCACTTTGAGTTGGGCTTTCCATTTGTTTTTGTACTGAGTGAGGTGATTAAAAACTACTTTGACATTGATCAGCTTCTCCATATGCATAACTTTCTGTTTGAGATTCTCCAGAAGAGGAGGGAATTTGAATAGGATGAGATATGCAAGTATGTCTTTTGGTAGTTCTATGCCCACGTCCACCATTTGAGTGAGTGCTTTCTTGGTATCAGTGATGAAGCTTTCTATTGCATGTTAATTAAAGGGAGCGTGTAGAAACTGATTGAAGACTTGAGCTCTGTTGGCAGTTTTGGACAAGTCAAATCGACAAGTAATTTCAGCCCAGAGTAGCTTGGAGGAAGAGATGTTTGTTGAATTGACCACATTGGCGTGAGTGAAACTGTCTAGCTTAGAGAGGATGATAGCTCAGATTTTGCAATCTTGTTTTATCGTTAGTTGGCCTGAATTCCTGTTTATAACATCCTTGATTTCCTTGAGATCAAAGAGCATCAGCATCTTGTCTCTCCAAATGGAATAGTTATCTTCATTGAGAGGAGGGATGGCATTGACTGAGGCTTTAAGAGCAACTTGATGAAAATAGTCGTTGGCTCCCGCCGGTTTTTTCATTTTTGGTTGATTCAAGTCCTTTTTTGGCTTTTAACCATGTTGATTTTGAGATTGTATTTCTTAGAACTAAAAACCGGCAAGCTGAAGACAAGAAGTTAGGAGTTGAGCTAATTGATTCAGAGAAGACGAGGACAGACAATGAGAAGATTGACGGAGATACCAACAGCTAGGACTATGATCAGAGTCAAGACAACATGGGCGGCAGAAGAGAAGCTGGGATGATACTAGAAGAGGTACAATAGTATCTGAAATAGAAAGAGGATCAGAGCTTATGAATAATGAGAACCGTTTGGATGGATCTCTTACCAGGCAAGAAGGACGCAAGATAACAGTTTGAGAGTTGAGGCGGCAAGTCTAGATTGTGAAGAAAAAGAAAGAAGAGAAAAAAGAGGAAAGGAAGAGGAAGATATAAAAGAATGAGAAATAGAGAAAGAGCTTGATCAAGTTGTGGTGTTGAGATATTCTAGTTGTCTTTGTTCGATTGTGGTAGCTATCCGAGATGGAAGATTGACCAGAGAGAGGGGTCCAGACAATCAGGAAGAAGCAGGACCCCCCCCCGGGGAGGATCCCCCAGAGATATAGAGCTGAATTTTGAGAGTGGCTCCAGGAAGTATTGGAATGGAGCGTCCACAGTCCTCTCTAGCGTGCGCAGTGGTAGGATGAACTAGGAGAGGAAATTGTAAGACGTGGCGTCCTTTTCTCAACAGAAATTAATGGCTCCAAGGAAAAATTTCACTGGATTAAAGATTCTGATTGGGATTTTATTGGTTCAGAGATTGTTTGACTTACCCCCTTTCTGTCAGATACTGTTCATTTGGGGGGCTCCACTTTTTTGCATTATTGAATCACTAGGTTTCAGACTGGTAAAAACTTCATCAGAATTGATGAAATCAGATATTTGGAAATAAGAATGAGCTAGTGGTTTGATTTTCACCTTTTTACCAAATATTTTATTGTTTTGATTCTAGAAATGACAGATCAATTGCAATTTTGAAATACAATATTTTATTCCCTGGAATTTATTGGCATTGGTTATCCCAGAAGATTCAGTGGATATGGAAAAGGAATGGAATTTTTAGGAATCTACTCAATAGTTCTCAAAACAATCCCTCATCTGTTTTGATGACAAAGTGAACCTGCCATTTTTTTATTTTTGAGCTCATTTTCCATAAGGAAATAACTGTAGAAGGTGAATTTTTTCAAAAAGAAAAAAAATTAAATTTGCTCCCAAAGCAAGTGTTATATTTAGCAGTATTTTGGAGCCAGTTGAAAAGATTGATATTATCAGCTCTCTTTAGTTCACCCAAACATTTTGAAGTGGATTGAGAAGGATTATTTTCCAATTTTCAATTCCTTCAAGTTTTTTTCTTGGATGGATTTGCTTTTTCAGTTTGCTGAAAAGACATTTTTCTTCAAAAAAATATTATAAAAAGTCAAATGGTGGCTTAAGTAAAAGTATTTATTCAAGGGTGTAAGGATTAGGTTGGAGAGGTACAGGAAAAGGGAAAGATGGTTGTGTGGTTCATGTGTAGAGAGGATGAGGATAACTCTAATGATATTAGAGGTGGATGGATGTGGGAATGAAGGGTTGATAATCTCCAAGGTTTTTTTCAAGGGTGTGAGTACCTCCATATACTATATTTGAAGGAACCCACCTATTTTTTGGTATGTACCTCTGACACTCCTCTTTTGAAATAAGTGGTGTTTCTTTATTTCTTCATGGAGGATTTTCTAAATCTGCTACACCCCAATGTATTTTATTTCCCAAACTTAATCCAAGTCATCTGATTGACTCCAACTTTTTTTTCAAATATCCATCCAGAATTTATTTTTGAGTGTATGAAATATCTCATCATTTTTTTTTAAAAAAATTCATTTCATTTCAAACTTTTATTCAGATTCTATTGCAAGCCTGTGATTTGAAATTATTTTTTTTTAAGAATGCATTCCAAAATTTGACCTCTCAATACTTTCTGGTTAAATTGGTAATTTAATCACATAGAATCATTGTACGTAACAAAAAAAGATATGAAATTTATTAATTCAATTAATTGGAAGGGAAATGTTAAATTTGCAAACCCACACAACACGTTCACAACTCATAATGGGTTGTGTGGCATGGTTTGCAACCCATCTGGGTTTTGAACAGCATTTTGCAACCCATCTGAGGCACAACTGTCCATTCATAACCCAGGTGGGTTTCAAACCGCGCCATGCAACCTGTTTTGAGTTGTGAATGGGTTTTGTATGGTTTCCAATTTTTATTTTTATTTTTATTTATTTATATCTTTTTTATATCTTTATTTTTGATATTTATTTATTTATTTATTTATTTATCTATTTATTTATATATTTATATATTTATTTTTTTATTTTCAATTTAATTATTGATTCATTTATTCATTCATTTATTTTGATTTACTTATTGAATTATTTTATCTACTTCTATAAAAATATTGAAAAACTTCCCACACCTCACCCATCATTGAGGTCCTCAGGTTTGTATTCATTTGTTAACGTTGTTGTATATGCACCTCTTGCATTGATGCCAGGCAAAGTCACTACTTCACTGGAAAAATGCCATGCCTCCCCAAATTTGGTGGAATATACTAGTTTATTTTAAGGGTGTATCAAAGTTAACAAATCATCCATGAAAAAACCACTGTTTTTTTCAAAAAATCTGCCATTTTTGATGGCAGGTTTCTGAAATACACTTACCCCTTAACTGGTGTATTTCAAAATGGCGGATTTCAAACATCAAATCTGCCATTTATGCATCATCATCCATCTGGACTCAACCACTCACCCTTTTCCTCCTAATACCCTGCAACAACCACCTCAACACACCCACCAACCCAACATTGCGGTCTCCATCTCCAGGTCAGTCACCTTATCTCAACTCCCTTTTGGATTGCCTTACTAACACCCCCCCCCCTTTAATCTCCATGCTTCCAGCCCAGCCAGGTATGCCCTCCCCCCTTGTAGAACTTGTGCTAACCACTGCCCTCCTTGGCCAACTGCACCTCCCTTCTGGGCCCACCAGACCCCCCCACGGCCAACAACCATGGCCAACACCCAAGAAACCCCTCCCTCATCCTTGGCCCATTAACCTGCCCCCCCCCAATCCTCAAAAACCGTGACCAATTGACCACCCCCACCCCCCCCATTGGCAACAATCAACCAGCCCCTCCCCCCCCCCATCTCCTACCAATTGACTGGCTGCCCCCCATCTTTGACCCACAACTGCCCCCCCCCATCTCCAACCAATGACCGCCCCCCCAGCTGAAAAAGCCAAACAGCTCCCCCCCCTCTCCAACCAATTTACCCCCCCTCTCTGACCAATCAACCAGCCACAGGCAAAATTGACCAACAGCTGCCCCCCTCCCTCTCCAACCAATTGACCAATGACTGGCCCCTCCATCTGAAACCAAAAACCGCCCCCCCCCTCTCTGACCAATTGACCAACAACCGGCCCCCCCCCATCTTTGACTGATCAACCAGCTGCCAGGAATGATTGACCATTAACCACTCCCCCTGTCATCTGCAATCAACAAACCCCCCCCCCCAACACACAAACACACATAAAACAATTTACTGGCTGCTGGCAACAACCACCCCCCCCCCCCTCCATCTCCAACTAATTGACCAGCCACTGACAAAAATTGACTGGACCCCCCATCTCCAACGGTTGAACATCCCCCCACCCTTGACCAACCAACCCACTGACTGATGAACCTCCCCCACACTTCTTCCTTGGCCAAAGCAATTGCACCATCCTCCCCAAGGCCTATTAGCAATTTGGTCAAGCCTGTAACCAAAAAATGGTGAGTGAAATTACCCACATTTTTTCCTTGGATGTCCCACCTGCTTCATCTTGCCTATGGTTTCTGTCAAATTGATTATACAATCAGGATCACGGCCATTGAGGGAGTGATTCAGTCCAATCCTTGGATTTTCCCCCTGCTTCCTCTCCCCTATGGTGTCTGTTGACTTGATTATACAATCAGGATCATGGCCATTGGGGGGGGGGGGATTTAGTCCAATCCTTGGATTTTAAACCCTGCCTTATTTATGCCTTATTTATAGTTATAACTTAATTTTCCTAAATTTTCAGGGGTTACATTAGCTGTTTTAAAATCCAAAGATTTTACTCATCAAACTTGGGGAGAATTATCACCATCCACAAAGTATACACAAATAGGCTTCTCTGGTAAAATATCCAAAAAAAATGGCACTATCAGTCCAGAAATATATTGATGGAACTTCAACATTCTCAAACATTGATGGATATGAAGAACAGATAAAAAATGCTTGTAAATAATTTAATTTGGATTTTTTTGTGAATGCATAGAAATATATTCAAACATATTTACAAGTAAAACAGCTGAGAAATCTTTTCAATTGGCAAATGTTAAATTTGCAACCTTGCAACCCCCCTTCACAACCTAAAAAGGGTTGCATGGCACAACTTGCAACCCACTTTGGGTCGCCAACGGCTGCTTGCAACCCTTTGCAGTTGTGAATGACTGCTTGAAACCCAGCTCAGTTGTGAACTTCCACTCACAACACAATTTGGAGTTTTGAGCAGCTGTTCATAACCCATTTGCAAAAAAAAACATTAAAATTATAATTAAAATTAAAATTAAAATATAAATAAATAAAATTAAAGTAAATAAAAAATATAAATAAATAAATATGAATAAATATGAATAAGAATAAATAAAAACAAATAAAAACAAATAAAAACAAATAAAAACAAATAAAAACAAGTAAAAACAAATAAAAAGAAATAAAAAGAAATAAAAAGAAATAAAAAGAAATAAAAAGAAATAAAAATAAATAAAAAGAAATAAAAAGAAATAAAAAGAAATAAAAAGAAATAAAAAGAAATAAAAAGAAATAAAAAGAAATAAAAAGAAATAAAAAGAAATAAAAAGAAATAAAAAGAAATAAAAAGAAATAAAAAGAAATAAAAAGAAATAAAAAGAAATAAAAAGAAATAAAAAGAAATAAAAAGAAATAAAAAGAAATAAAAAGAAATAAAAAGAAATAAAAAGAAATAAAAAGAAATAAAAAGAAATAAAAAGAAATAAAAATAAATAAAAAGAAATAAAAAGAAATAAAAAGAAATAAAAAGAAATAAAAAGAAATAAAAACAAATAAAAAGAAATAAAAAGAAATAAAAATAAATAAAAAGAAATAAAAACAAATAAAAACAAATAAAAAGAAATAAAAAGAAATGAATATTTAAATTTATTGACAAAAACACCAAAAAAGCAAAAAATATGGAAAAATATGAGTACCAAAAAAGGAAAAAAAATTAAAAAGGCCTGAAAAAATATGAGTAAGTTCAACTTGACTAGCCCTCAATTAAAAACACCAAAAATTAAGAAAAATGAAAGTCTGTTGAGCAGCCCTAAAGTAAAATTTCCCAAAACTACAAGTTCAACTTGACTAGCCCTAAAGTAAAAACACCAAAAAATTAAGTTCAACTTGTGTTAAGCTGATCCCATCACAAGAAGTAGAAATACTCCTCATGAAGGGATCAGTCTATCAAAATTTGAACTGAATTACCAATAAAATCTCATTCAAAACACTCATCATAATGATCTTGGCTGAAAAACCTCAACATAATGATGTTCAAAATGTGATAAACCTTTATATCAATAGAATTACAAGATCAGCATCAGAACCCAAACCCAAATGATGAAATTAATCTATAGGTTAGAATACAACTCATATTGATCTTTGAGGTGATCAAACCACCAAGATGCTTTTTTAGATATCATGGAAGGTGGCTTGGAAACTATGGGCAGGATTGGAATCAAATCTCCATTAAGTACAAGCTGGACCCAATGGTTATTATTAACAAATGAAATAAATATTGTTTCTGATGCTTCTTTTACACCCATTTTCATAGGAGTATAAGTACAAAATGAATCCCATGAAATGCAACATATTGGTCTTCCATAATTATCTGCTATAAATTGGCCCATTTCTAGCTTTGAAAGCCATTTTGAAGATGGAATATTTTCATCAATTTCAATAATATAAATTCTTTGTTCTATCTTTTCAAAATATTTATTTCCCCCAAGGATCTTAGAATAGCACATCTTTATCTTTCCTCAGTTTTTCAATCATTTCCTTCTGTAAATTAAACCAACCATGCTCATCATACCCAAGTGATTTAGCAATGACTCTAAATCCACAATTTCCATCACCAACTGGATCCCAAGCCTTTCCCAAGAACTTATGGATGTTATCAGGTATTTGATTGAGGTAATTCACTTTTGGATTCTACAATAAAAAATCAATTAGTCAAAATTCTAACCTCATTAAAGGAAACACCACTAACCAAAGATGAGCTTCTGTTTTGATTCTCCCTTTCTTCTTTGTCCTCCTTGGAAAAGGAATATGATTCCAGCAGAGGGGAACCTAATGAACCTTCAGTTTTTTCCACTGAACTATGAAATTCAGATTCTGAGCCTAAGGACTTGTAATATAATCATCATTTCCCATCAGTTAGCCCATAAAAATGAACATTTCTCAAAATAAAAGACTTACTGTCTTTGTTATTTTGGGTCCCCTTTTAACCCTTTTTCCCCTCTTAATGGCTCTTTAAAATTTTTCAAATTTAGAAAGTTAACATGAGGTTTATTTCAATTTGGTTTGGCCGCAGCTTGACTTTAACACCTTTGGATCAAGCCTTGGCTTTGCAATCAAAGCAGCCGTATTCTTGAGCATTGACCTTAGAGTCTTTAACCCAACTTATTTAAGTTGTTCCCTATAAATGCAATCCCACTTGTTAAAGATTTGAGATTCTTCATCAAGCCATGGATCTGTTTCAAACTATCAAAAAAAAAAAAGAATTATCAATTTTTGAATCCAATAATTAATCTGTTGACCCAATAATTGGTACCCTTCAAAAAAGCTCACTTACTTTATTGGCAGGGTCATGATCTAACTGCCACTGAGGATGAAAATCCTCAGGCACAACTGATCCTCTTGAGGCTAGTATTTCACCTAAAATGTGGGAACAAGGCAAGCCCATTGTTTTTGAATATGAATTTGAGAACAAATTTTTATCATGGTTGCGCTTTAACTTCTGGAATTGTTCCCCAATGGGTTTACTTGCCTCAATTGGCAATCTATAACCCAAAGGTAATAGTTCTGTTGGAAGACCTGTTCCCAACTTTATTTGAGAGTTTTCAAGTGCTGCATGGAATGATTGGATTTTAATTTCAATATTTTCTTCAAGGTGTTTCCACACATTCAAAATGTTCCCCAACAATCCCACAAGTAATTGTTTGAAAGTGGAATTGGCCCCTTCTACCCAAGACGTTGTTTTATTTCCAAAGTCTGGTTTGACACAAGTACAAGCTGTTACAAATGTTTCTTTGATAGGGAAAATAGTCTTTTCCATACACTCAAGTACATCCTTGCGGTCTTTCAAGAAAAACTTCCTACAAGTTTCAAAGTAAGCAATCCCAACAGAGATAAATAGAAGAAGCAATGAATTGGAATACTATGAGTTCTGCATCATTTCCTTCTGTCTCCCCCTTGGTTTTAGAGGCCCCATACTTGCCCCAAAGATTCATAAAACCTTGCCATCCTTGATTTTCATTACTGAAGCGCACTTTTCAGTTTGGTGTTTTAGACAAGTTCCACAAGCACAACTGTCTGGATGACTTGGGAATACTGTGTTTAATAGCACAAATAAGAGCTTTTTCAGATTCCATCAAAAAGACTTTTGGAAGCCTCTTGGGATCATAAGCCAACTCCTTTAATTTGTTCAATTTCCAACTTTAGAACTCATACTTTTATTTTGTTATAAAAACAAAAGCCTTTGTAAAAGTCTATTTGTAAGCAGTCATTCCTACAAAATGCAATAGATAGATGTTTTACCTACTTGTTTTATAAGTAAAATCCAACAAAGCACTTTGATGGAATTTTTTTCAAAGTTTTATAGACTCAGGATAAACCAAGAAAGGGGCCTATAAGTGACCCTCTCCACCAAATTTAGACCTGGAAACCCACTGGGATTCCTGGAGCATTTCCAATAGAACATCCATAACACCTTTCCCATCCAGTTCAGCAAGCTTTACCTTTTGCTTAGTGTTATAGATTTTTCTATCATCAATTTATTCTCCACCATCAATCTTGCTCAATTTACTTTTAAGTTGAACCATATTGAGCCCATCTTTCATTCCTTCCTAAAGTAAATCTAACACTTACCCAGAGATTCTCCTCAATTGAGGATGCACTGAGGGGCATTCAGATGGTTGATTATTGTGGAGGCCATTTCTAATGGAGAGATTCCATGTGGGATCTGCTACTTTCATACTTCCACGGATCATGAGTTGACACCCAAAATTCCTAGTGTGAGTTTCCCTTTCAAATTTGGTGAGTCATTGACCTTCATAAACCCCATATCTGTCACAAGCTAGATCAACATATTTGTCTTTCCTTCATTTGAATTTTATCAATGGGTAGCCATGCATGAATGCCCATTTTTGAAAATAAATCTTGGCTTATTTCCTACTAGCAAAATTTTAAAATAGGAGGGTGAAGCGGGTCTGGAACCCCTTAGTTTCATAGTTATACCTCACATGGTCACATTAGTATTTATCAAGCCAAATCCTTTTCAGTCAAATGTCATATGAAATGTGACCCACCACCTTTAGTCAATTCCAGTTGTGACAAAAAATTTTGTTCCAGTTGTGAAGAAACATCTTGTTCCTTAATTGTAACCCTTGATGAGGATGAAATCATGGCTTCCAATTTTTTCTTTTCCAACTCCCTACCCAAATCCCTAGATTCCACCAAAGCTTTGTTAACCACAATTTTAATTAAGTCCTTTAACGTAGCCATGTTAAAACTGGGAGGGCTTGGGCTTGCCACTGTTCCCATAAAACAACAAAATTGAATGGAAATTTATTATTCAATCCAATTTTCAATCCAACAACTCCAAAATTTTTCTCACTTTTGGGTTGAGAAAAATTAATTTATGTGACAGGCATGTGTTGTATGTGTACAGGGTTTGTGTCAAGAGTTTTTGCCATTAGGCAGAATGTTTGATTTCCAAGTTTCTTTTTGTGGTCTAATAGTCCCACATAGTATTCCAGATCCCCAAATTTGGGTTGATGGCACTCAAATGTGGTCCAGGGGTGCCTGGGTACCCCAAATCCACCCTCAAATGGCCCATTTGGGGTTATTTTGCCCCAAATGAGCCTGGAAAACCCACGCAACCCCAAATGCAGTTTTTGCAACCTCCCAGGGGTTGCAAAAACCCCAATTGCGACCTATTTTAGGTTGCAATTCCCCATTTGCAAGGGGTTTGCAACTCAAACTGGGTTGCGAACTGGGGTTGGGCAAGTTGGAAGCAACCTAGATGGCGGGTTTTTGGGGCATGATTTGTGGTTTGCAACCTATGTTTGGCATGATTTGCCATTTAAACCTATTTTGTTTGTGAAAGGAAAGTCACAACTGTTTGCAACCCAAAGGTCACAAATTGAATATTGACCTGTTCAATCTATGTCATTGGTTGACCACTAATTACACAGGCAATTTCCAATTACAACTGGTCCTTCTTCTCTGATTGAGCACAATCTTTGTCCTTTTCCTCTTTCTGAAAATCCAACTCATATTTTTTCATATTCCTTTCAGAATCAATATTCTTCTGTTGGGCTGCTGCCTCTGCCTCTATTTGTTTCTCCTGACCTATAAGCTCTGATTTCCTTTTTTTCTCTTGAATTTCCAGATTACACTCCCACTTCTCCCTCTCAAAGTCAAGTTTCTTGCTTTCAACAAGGTTTTTCATGGGTTTTCAAAGTCAATAAATCAATTTGTTTTGCATTTTTGGGATGATTTAGCAATCCAATTCATTTTCCTTACTTGAATCTTGCTTCTCAATGATTTCTTCAAAGCCTCCAAAGCTAGAAGTGTTTCTACTCTTTTGATGAATTTTTGGGTTGATGTTCATTAACTTGGAGGCCTTGCACTTTACCTTGGCTGAGGTTTATGGAAGCTGACTGTCTTCACTCAGATTGGAACAGTGATGTAGGAGGCCCCATTGGCTTAAGATTTCTGTTATTTTCAAGAAAAGGATGTGGCTTTTCATATTGAAAATCAGTCAAAATTCACTATTCAGGAAAAGAAAAACCATACTTACTTGGGGAGAGGTATGTTTGGATTGGGAATGGGGACAGTCTTCCCCCAAGTTGGTGGTATCATTGAGTTCATCCATGCTAGGAAGTGATGGATCCAGGAAAGTTTTTGGGATGCTTGTGGACTGGATTGGGGCTGATTGAGCTGTAATTTTTGTAAAATCATTCTTGGTGGCTGATGCTGGCTCTGATGGTGGCCAATCATATGTTTCCTTGTTATTGGCTTCACTAGGCTGAGTATCTTTGAGAAGTGGCTCCATATCATTCAACTCTTTTGTTTGAGCATTGAACTCAGCAAGAGGGGTGATATTTGATCTTTTACCAAATATTTCATCCATGTGGCTGTATAAAGGGAAGATTGAATCCAATTTCTCAAGCACAGAGTTTATCCCCTTGGCTTTATTGGCACTATTTATGCCAAACACAGTTGAGATGGACACAGAGTGGGCTTTTGTGTACTTGGCCCAGTATTTCTTGAATTGCTCCCACATTTGCTTTGAAGACAATTCCGGCCTATCTTTTGTTTTGTTCTTGAGCTCATTGGCCATCAGAAGATAACCATTTACCTTTGAAGATGGGGGTCAACCAACTCTTGTTTCTTTGTTGGACCCAAAGCAAGCAGCATAGTTTGATGCAACTTTGACCCAGTTGACCAGGATTAGGTGATCTTCTTGCTTGAGTTGGCCAGATGATTTTGAAGCTGAAGGAGGAGGATTTTCTGTTTTTGAATTTCTTGGGGATGTTTGTTTGGGTAGGTGTTCATTGGTTTTGGATAGCTGAGGGGCCATTTTGATAGGGTGAGGTTTCAGAGGATAGTGTGATGAGCAGTGGGGATGATGAGATGTCCAAGAAGGTTGGAGTTGGGTGGAAGTGGGAAGCAAGGATGAGACGTCCAAGGATGTTGGAGTTGGATGGAAGTGGAAAGCAAGGATGAGCAGTGAGGATGATGAGATTTCCAAGGATGTTGGATTTGGATGAAAGTGGAAAGCAAGGATGAGCAGTGAGGATGATGAGATTTCTGAGGAGGTTGGAGTTGGATGGAAGTGGGAAGCAAGGATGAGATGTCCAAGGAGGTCAGAGTTTGATGGAAGGTTTGAGTTGGATGGAAGTGGGAAGCAAGGGATGGATGGTGTGGTACAGGGTATGGTTGATGCTGTGGGTACCTTTATATACTTTACTTGAAAAAACCCACTTATTTCATGTTAACTTTGACACATCTGATCTGAAATAAGTGGGTTTTTTTGATTTTTAATGGTGGGTTTGAAATGGTGGATTTGAGTTGAAACCCGCAATTAAAAAATGGTGGGTTTGGTTAACTTTGATACACCCTAATTTTTTTTTATTTTTGTTCACAACTCATATGGGTTGTGAACAACTTTTCACACCTGTTTGCAACCCATGGGTTGCAAATTTAGCATTTCCCTGATTGGAATGATATTGAGAAACAAAAAGATACCTACAATCAATTTATGAATCAGGAGGGAAAGACTAAAATAATCTTTTTCAAAATTATTTCTTTGATCAACCATTTCTTTCACATTTTCCTGCTCCAAAACTGAAACCTCAGCTTGTGTGTTGGATAATCAGTTTGAGGGATATATAGAAGATTAAATGGGTCCATGAAAATCCATCTTACATTATTTTTCAGAGATGGAGAAATAATCAAAAATCCAAAATAGATTAATAGAGCTTTCTCTTTGGCTAAATGAATTGTTTGGTAAAAAGTTGTGAAAGGCAATACACCTGTGGCTGCCATGAATATTGGCTAGATTCTTCTATTTTTTCCTCATTCAAATTTCTCATTTTGTTTGTTTCAATATATCAAACTCTTAATTTGTCACATTTTTTTGGATTTGATGAGTCCCTTCTTTTTTCATGAGCTAAATCATAGAATTGGTTGATTTCACTTTCTCAGTTGAAATTCTCAATGACCTCACTTCCTTTCAAATTTGAGCTTGACCGCATCAAAATCCTACTTCCTTCCCAAAAGTGAGGGTGATAGCCTAGTTTTAAATTATGTTGATTGAGAAATCGATATCATGAATTGAGCGCACTGATTGAATAGGATTGAATGCAAGAATGATGGAACAATGAACTACTGGTACTGGACTTTGATCAGGGTCTTGAGCGGTCCAGCAAACATAAGCCTGGTGCCTTATTGTGAGTGAGCCCAACATCGAGACCCCCTTGCACCTGCATGTGATATGCTTCCTTCCTGTTGCAGAGGTGGGCAGCGGGCCATCGATGTGCGTCTGTGAGTGACTATGTCAATACGTCGGTGGGTCAACTCATGCGTCGAATTCTTTCCCACCGGCTGACCTTCCAAGCTCCTTTCCATCTAGCCAACCCACCAGCGAGGCTAGTATCAGACAGCATGGCTGCATCACCCGAGCTTCCCAAACGCACCTTAATAAATCCAAAGACGACTGAGTATGAATGTAAGAACTTCTTTGGTGCTTTTGAACCACGAGTCACGGCGGTCACTGATCATGGTAATGCTCCTGCTCTCTATCAAATTAGTCGGAGGTCTACTTGGCGCGATCGGGGTCACGGTCACAGTACCGTTTTTCGCTTATTGGTTGAACCTTGCTTGTCAACCTCATACAGGATGCAAGTTAGGACCTGAAATTTTCGACTTACACGCCTTGTGGAGCTCTCAAAGTTTCTTCAGTCTCGAAGCCTGTCTGGTTTATCTTGGGTGGTATACGTATGTTGTAATCTGTTGGCTATTGATTCCCGGAAAGTGGATCGAGGGCACAGTTCTGCGGGATGGCACTCGATTATCCTATAAAATAAATGGTTGGCTTACCTTCAAAACCATACAAATCTCCTAAATTCATTTACTGACCGGTCTCACTCTCATGTCAGCTTTTTCAACTCTGCTCTGTACGGTCTTCTTGACAGGAGTCGTGTTTGCTACATGGGGATACGCTCCTTTCCTCTACGTCACCGATCACTACTTCGAGTTGATCACGGCCAGCTTGATCATGAGTATCACTCAAGCATTCTATTGCTATGCAAGTAGTTTCCAGCCCGGGCGCATTCTAGCCCTCGGTGGAAATAGCGGACATGCCATCTACGATGTAAGTTCCCCAAACCGAAAAAAAAAAGCGAATCAATCGATCGAACAGAAACTCATGCATTGCACCCTTATCACAGTGGTTCATAGGTCGTGAACTCAATCCACGGGTCGGGGTGTTCGATATTAAGACCTTTAACGAGATGCGACCAGGTCTTATCTTATGGGCTCTCTTAGACTTTTGTTGGGTTTTAAAGCAAATCGAGCAATTTGGAGGGCCTTCCAACAGTATCTTGCTCGCCTTTGCTTTTCAGTTTTGGTATGTTTTCGATGCCGAATACAACGAGGTAAGGTTTTCGCTCAGAGTAGGTCTCTGTCACCTGAGTTAGATTGACTCACATGTTTGGCTTATTCCTGCTTTGGCATCAGGAAGTTATTTTTACTCAGATGGATATTACCACGGATGGATTTGGATTCATGCTATCGGTTGGAGATTTGACTTGGGTGCCATTTACATATTCCCTGCAACTCGTGTACCTCTCCTTCGTCCCACTCCACCTCTCCAGGTTGGAATTAGGAGTGGTGCTGGCCGTCCAACTGGTGGGCTATAGTATCTTCCGATTGTCTAACGACGAAAAGAACGCATTTCGTCGCAAATCTGAAAACCCAAAAGGTAAGCGGTTTGCTTTAGCCTAGCTCAATGTTGCTCTTCTTCCGATTCCGAGCATTCTTGAAACTTGATGTCGAATCGATTTTACCCCAGGACGGAAATTTATGGAGACCAAAAGGGGCACCAGGCTTCTGATTTCTGGCTGGTGGGGAATGTCCAGACATCCCAATTATTTAGGCGATTGGATCATGGCTTGGGCTTGGTGTTTACCAACCGGATTTTCGACCCCACTCACATATTTTGTAAGTCGATGCGTTCCCCTCAATCGGTAGATTGGATTATTTTCGATTATCTCTTCCCGTTTGCTTCATTGATCAATATTTAACTGGGATAATTATTTTTACAGTACGCGATCTACTTTGCGGTGCTATTGGTCCATCGGCAACAAAGGGACGAGCATGCATGCCTTCAAAAGTATGGTCTACAAGATTGGAACAAATGTTAGTTTGCAGTTTGTTTGAGCTGTAATGGTTTCCATTCCTCGATTTACTAATCTCTCCGTTCTATTTTGAATTTCTGCCCAGATAAAAAATTAGTGCCTTGGAAAATTATCCCATTTGTCTATTAAGCCCCCTTCGTTTTTCCCCTACGGAACAAGCCAAAAACAAAAAACAGATGGGAATTATTACCCCAGAGGGGGGCTCTTGATTTGTTGCTAGAATACCAAACGAGAACGAATCCTTCGCCATCATCAGCATCTTGTTATAAACACCCATTCCGGACTCTAACTTCCTGATAACATCACTTCCGTTGTAAACTTGACAATCATTATCTCAACTCGTTCTTCAGGGAACAAATCATGTGTTTCTTGCTTATGACTCCGGCAGCAGCTGCAGTTTCCTTTTTCTTGTCAGCTCACATCAAGTCGTTGTGATATCCTTCACTCCTGCCAACTGACCTGCTAAATACGTTATTTTACTTACTAAAGGGTCAGGATGAGATGACTGCCCGCAAAAGGTACATCTACCTCCTTTTCCAAATCTAAAGTGTCAGATTGAGAGCAATTAAACCAAGGGAAAAAAACTAAAAAAGTGGATACTACCTGTGAAGTATTGAGCTATGATCTGGCTCACATAAAAAGTTTTATGGGCTGGAGAAAGATTAAGAATATGGCAGAAAATATCACAACCAATCATACAAATAGACTTTGTACAACCTAGTGATGAAAGAGCTATACTGAAAGATTGCCAATCCCATCACCTAAAATGGGCCTCTGATGCTTTCACTGTAGGTTATATTCAGTTTGAAAACAAGGTATACCAATTGGTGTAAACTTTTTGAAATTCTGAAGGACCTCTTTTGGACCAAACAAAGCTCAAGAGCCACATCAAGTTAAGAAGCATGGTTTTAATTGTCACAATGATCAATATACTTGGACTATTGATCAATCATTTGACCCAATTCATAAATATTGTAGCTTTCAACCTGCTAAAAATATTGAGCTTGCCTACTTAGATTATAAATTATGAATGAAAGGATACCATTGGTTATCCCAATCAGTTTTTTTTTTGGATTTCTCAAAGTTCCTATCACCAATTGGGCTTCACAAGAAAGTATGTTCTTTAAATAACCTTTGCCTAAGTCCTCTCAATGGCAAACTATAGATCCTAGCACTTTTTGTTTACTTTGGGTGGACAGAAGTCATGGTACTGATTTGAAAAAAACAGTCAGTTTGCTCTCATGTATGTACATGTTTTGAACTAAATCTTTTTACTAAAGGAAATAATTGATTGCTCACATTTATTTTTTTTTATTGAAGAATTTTTCATCACTGACAGAAAAATTGACCTGTTGAAAAAAAAAACCAATTAAAAATTTAGAAAAATAAAAAAACTGAAGAAGGAACCAAATTCTCAAAAAAAAATGAAAAAACAAAAAAACAAAAAAATGAGAATAGAAAAATAAATCAAAATTAATTATTCCCCTTGTTTTCCATAGCAAGAAAAATATCAAATGAAAAATACTGGACAAAAAAAAGAGCAGATAGTTCTACCAACCAACAACACTGAATTTAATTCATCTTTTCTTTCTTCTTTAGTTGAGTTTTCATTTCTGAGCCAAGATTTTAATATTTCCAGTGATGAAGATCACTCAGACATAAGGAATCTATTTGAATTATTAATTTAGACATCATCACTGTATTTTTTACTTGGGTTAACTTTCAGATTGAATTGAACCGTTTGAGGTCTTGTGGTCAATTCATGATTTGAAATCAGAGTAATTTGGTGGAGCTCTGCCAGAAATTTCTACACAAAAATTCAATCCAGTCTTCATTTAATCAAAAGGATTCATTTTTACACAGAAAAATCTCTATAAAATAAAATAAAAAACAATCTCCTGATGGAAATGGAAATTAAAAAAAATCAACATTGCTATGAAAAAAATTAAAACTCAAAGAATTTGATTGAACTGGATTATTTTTTTTTTAAAAAAAAAAAAAAAAAAAATTGAAAAAAAAAAAAAATTTGAAAAAAAAAAAAAATTTTGAAAAAAAAAAATTTTTGAAAAAAAAATCCAAGCATTCAAATCTTGAATCTTTTGGAATGAAATGACTAGATTGGGATATGGATGGAAGGATTCTGAAAATAGAATATTGGTCTCAATCAAGTTTGATTGAAGTGCCTGGATGTACAGGCTTCAAAGAAAGAACTCTAACATATTCTGTCAACCCACTTCAGGGATATACCCCATTAATGATTAGATAAATACTTCTATAATCAATAGTCACACCATTTATCATGTTTTAAAACAATAAAATACTGTAAATTTTCAGAAAATTTCTAAATCATTGGATTTTCCAAAAAAAAAACTCTTTTGTTGATTTGGTTTGAAAAAATTATGAAATCTAAAATTATCTGCTTAATGATAAATATAATTTCAAATCAAAAACTAGTTCAAACAACTGATGTTTCAGTTATTTTATTTTCATTCATGCAAATAATCAAGTAAGATACACATCCTTAGAAACTGAAGCTTTATTGAACTGTGGAAGGTAAATTCTTTTCCTTGTGAAAAAATTATCATTGATATTCAAGTGAAATACTCAACCATAATGATTGGAATTTTTGAGTTTTTTTATTGAAAAATATTCATTCAATTTCATTTCAAAATATTAATCTTCCAATACTTGTTTTCAGATTTTTTTTTTCAAAAAAAAAAACACAGAAATTTATTTGGATGTTGGATGATCAAGGAATGGGTGTATTATGCACCAGATTTTTTACTTTACTAAAGTAATTGGTGAATTCCTCATGGCTTTTTTGAATTTAATTTTCTGATGTCTTTGTTGTCTTACTAATATTTTTACACTTTCTTAAAAAAATGGAATCATAAATTTTAAAGAGTTAATCTAGAAATTGATTTTTTAAATTGTTTGAAAAATTTAATGGCATCATGGGTATTCAAAGAGGTATGAATCTTTTTGATATGATACCTATCTCAATCATTACAATTTCAATTTAACTGGTGAAATGTATGGAAGGAAAAACAAAGTAGATTTTTAAATAAAAGCCTGCAGAAATGAAAGAGTTGGAAAAAATCATCAAAGGACCCCAATGATGCAAGAGTATTCATGAAAACATGATGTATAAACCCCCTTTTTTTTCATGGATTTAAATCTGAAAAGATAGAATTATTTGAGCTAAGGATTAAGATTTAAATATTGATGCTTGGATATCACAGATTGAACCATAAAAATAAGAATAAAAAAGTAATCTTTATCCAAAGCTAATGAAGAGGAACAAAAGAAAATAGAGAAATCTGGGGATCCAATTTTTCAACCTGACAATGTATTTTATCTAAATGAGGCTTTCATCAGTTTAAAAATTCTGTATTTCTATCAAATGGAAGGCCTTTATCAAAAGATAATTCAATTTTCAATTAACACAGGAAATTTGCCATGAACTTCTAGCCTGTGTATTCAAATCAAATATTTTAGTATTTCAATTTCAATTGGATCTCTCTCCCCCTCTATTGAATTTTCAGCCTTTGTATATCTTCTGGGAATATTTGTGGAGATTTGAGTTTGAAGGTCTTTTCCAGACACTTAGAAAGGAAGGGATGGAGTCTTATAACACTGAGACAAGCAGATATGGGGAGTCAAGAGAGTACATTCAGAGGGCACTCGTTTTCATGAGTAATTCAGAAAAAAAAATTCATTCACTTTAGAACCAGCAGCCTAAGTAGGCAGACTAGTTACCAAGTTGGCTGACATTTGGTTTACAAGATTGATGGAAAAATAGAATAAAATGAATAAAGTATGTTTTAAATTACAAGTAAAATGGTCACAAGAGTAAATTTATGAAATTGACTGAAGTGCAGAAGTGTTGCTAATCATTCACTCACTTGAACAACACTTAACATGTTTTTGGTAAGAAAAAGAATCAAGGATTAGAGTTAAAGAACCCACTAGAATTGTGACTACATATCAAAATATAAAGAGGTCACTAGACTGCAATACTCATGAGCAAAGATGAAGGTAAGCCACTTAGATTAAATATAATGATTCCACTAGATCTATAAATGACTAGTATAGAATAAAGAAAACACTAGACTTGGACACTCAAGAGCATAAAGTAATTGATGAATAGGAATATGAAAACTAGTAAGATAGCACTCTAGCTTGAGGCAAAACTTGGTTCAGAACACAATTCCAACAATCTTATATGTGTAAATCTGTGGTATGTTAGATAATCTTAGATGTTTATTGAATAATTCAAAGATTTGCTGGAGAAATTCACATTCTAAACATTTTAATTTAAAGTTAGACATTTATCACCTGCAAGTAGTTAGCCAAATTAAAAATTGTGTCTTATTTCAGCCTTTAGCCAAGATATTTTGTATGGAAATTAATATAAATAATCTTCTAGAATCTTGAGTCATTCAAATCTGGTTATTTCAGACAGATTTTCTCTCCCTTTTTTAATTGATTTCTCAGAATCTGTGTAATACCAAAAATTTACTCTCCTCCCTGCTTACAAGTTCTTTCCCTCAATAAATCAGTTCACTACTTCTCATTTGATATCATCTTAACCAATAAGTGCAATTATTACCAAAAAAATATTCTATTTCTAATCTTGGAAAAAAATCTACAGTTATTAAATTTAATATCTTGGGTTCCCACTTTGATCTAAATTTCATATTTATACATTTGAACTCTGTACTTTTGTTTCTGTGATTAGGCTAGCTACCTGTGTGTCAATCCCTGCCTTGTAGATTTAATTCCTAGTGACACATACATTCTCCACCACATTTACTTCATGCATTGCATATTTTTCCTCAAAGCTTTTTAGCCAAAAACCATTAACTTACTATTTTGTGCATTTCATAAATAAAATTGGAATTTTTCCATTAAAAAAAACCAAAATAACTGATAATAAATCATACTTTGATAAATTCAAACAGTTGTTTCCCACCTATCAAACTTTTTTTTCCTTTCACTGGAAACAATTGGACTTCCTTTATACAAAAATTAATATTTTTTTCAAAAGCAAATCACTAACTATAAAATAAAAAATGATCAAAATGATCAAAATAGTCAAAATAATTAAGAAGTCTTTTGGACCTAATCTTTCATTCAGGAATATATTTTTTTTGCTATCCTGAAATTTTAAAAAATGAAGCCAAAGTATTTAATGAAGATCAAAGCTTTAGAAATCATAGATTGTTTTTAACTTTAACTATTTCTAATGAAGAAGGAGCAGATATATGTAGAAATATTCACTGTACTGAGCACAGGTATTCTGGATTTCTTTTCATTCATGATTTGATATGAATTTCTGAAAATTTTGAAATACTATGATTGAATAAAATAAATTTTTCTATGATATTGAATGCACAGTTTATGGAATTCAATGATTTGATCTGATTCAGTTTTTATTTAAATAAAATTTGGATGGTTTGAAGGAAATTTGGTACTAAAATTTACCTTGATGAATAAATTACTTTGTTTTGGGTAACAGAATAAAGGAACTTATGATCCAAGAAACCATCTGAAAGCCTTAATACATGTGATGATCACAAAATTCTATAAAATTATGTTTGGATAAAATGAATAAATAAATGAATAGATAAAAAATATCAGGATTAATTTTGAAGAATGAAGCAAAAAAAGAAATTTTGAATCATGATTTAAGTCAAATAATACAGACATAGTATTCATTACATAGTAAATCCAATTCCAGATTGGAAAAGTAAAAAAAAAAAAAACTAGATTTGGTGGGTGATCATTGTAAAAAGAAAATAAAGGTCTGCTTGAAATATGATGCTTCAAGAATAGGCTGAAGGTAAAATTTAAACAATGAATTCACAAAATTTCATATACATTAAAAAAAACTACCTTAGTGATAAACATTAAGTTAGGAATTCAAAAAAAAACAATAGAAATATAAATTTAATAGCAAAATATTCAGAATCAGATAACCAATGTGAAAAAAAGTAAGATAAGTCAATTTTATAATAAAAATAATAATAAATAGTGTATATTTCCCCCAATTGGTGGAAGGAAGCCCATTTCCTAATGCAAAATATTGGATGAAGTAGATGCATGGTCTGCATCCAGTTTGCTGCTAAGATTGGAGAGAAAAGCACCAGCTACTGAATTGTATTAAAGGAGGTTGACATGGGTATTTTCCAAGCCTCAAAAAACCATTCTTTTTATAGAAATAGATAAAAAAATTATTAGAATAATAATAATGATGATGATAATGATAATAATAATAATGAAACAATGATAAAAATAAACATGATAATGATAATGATAATGATGGTAATGATCATAATTATCATGATCATGATCATCATGATCATAATAATAATAGTAAATAAGCTTTGGAAAACATTTTAATTTTGATATCTGTCCAAATCTGAGGATTTAGGAAACCATACCACCCTATGGTTTGAGGAGACCCAAACCATGTTTTATCTAAGATCCAACTTCTTTCTTCTTTCTTTTATTTTTATTTTTATTTTTATTTTTCTTTTTCTTTCTCTTTTTCTTTTTCTTTTTCTTTTTCTTTTTCTTTTTCTTTTTCTTTTTCTTTTTCTTTTTCTTTTTCTTTTTCTTTTTCTTTTTCTTTTTTTTCTTTTTCTTTTTCTTTTTCTTTTTCTTTTTCTTTTTCTTTTTCTTTTTCTTTTTCTTTTTCTTTTTCTTTTTCTTTTTCTTTTTCTTTTTCTTTTTCTTTTTCTTTTTCTTTTTCTTTTTCTTTTTCTTTTTCTTTTTCTTTTTCTTTTTCTTTTTCTTTTTCTTTTTCTTTTTCTTTTTCTTTTTCTTTTTCTTTTTCTTTTTCTTTTTCTTTTTCTTTTTCTTTTTCTTTTTCTTTTTCTTTTTCTTTTTCTTTTTCTTTTTCTTTTTCTTTTTCTTTTTCTTTTTCTTTTTCTTTTTCTTTTTCTTTTTCTTTTTCTTTTTCTTTTTCTTTTTCTTTTTCTTTTTCTTTTTCTTTTTCTTTTTCTTTTTTATTTTATTTTATTTTTTTCTTTTTAAAACCAGAAAGTCTTCATACAGGGCTTTCTATCAGTGAAGTTTGGATCACAAGTTTCAAAAAAAAAACAAAAAAACTCCCTCTGGAAATTTGACCAAGCTCTTCTAATCCAAAATCAAACAACTCAATTGTTGATTTTATTTTATTTTTCATTTTCCAATTTTTTCTTAAGAATTAAATAATTCAGGTGGAAGTTATAAGATCCTAAGATATATTAACCTTCCATCTTTTATCCATCAGAACATCCTTACACCCTATCAAGCCCTGGAACACCACAATCCAATTTCAAACCTCATTTCATTTTATCCAAAAAAAAAACATTTTCTTCATCCCTCAATTCTCATCTTCTATCAGCCACCCACCAAACCAAATCCTTAAGACCTATTTGAAGAAAAAAGACTGATTGGTGTGGAAGTTTTTGTGAACTCTGAATCAGATCATTCAATGAATCTTTTCAATCAAGATCAGATGAACCATCACCAAGAACACTGCTCAAAAAGAAAACTAAAAACCTTGATACAAACACAGTATTTTCAACCAATGATATCATCATTCATACATCTCTGCATAGAAAAAATGAAATAGATTCAGCTTCACCCGCCACCCCCTTGAAAAAAAAAAGAAAAAAATGAAGTCCAGTTGATGTGATTTGAATCTTTTTATTTTTTTGGTTATTATTATTATTATTATTATTTTTTTTTTTTTGAAAAGTTTCATGCAAAACTCCTGGGTCCACATTTGTAGAGGACCACATGAACCATAGACATCTTTGAGAGGATTATAGGTATGATTGATGAGGAAGAAGGAACTGTAGGGCTTCATTGACCATCCAGGGTAGGAAGAAAATGAGAGCAAGACCAGTAGATTTCTCAAACGTTTGTTGGGGGGGGGGCAGAAGGTGAACCATAGATATCTCATTCTGGTGGTAGCTTTCTCAAACGTTTGTTGGGGGGGGGGCTGAAGGTGAACCGTGAAGATCTTCTTCTGGTGGTAGCTTGCTCAAAAGTTTTTTGGGGGGAGGGGGGGGGCAGAAGGTGTACCATGGAGATCTCATTCTGGTGCTGACAGTAGCACTCTTGGCGGATGATGGGATTGATTTTTTTGGATCTGGTAAGATGACTCTTGAGTAGGGATTACCCATCAGCTATGTCTTGGGTGATCAGGGCTACCCCTTCATCCAGTCTGAAAAGGAAACACTTTCAAAACTAATCCCTAGTTCCAAACCACTTTGGCTTTACTAGAGACTAGTTTGGATCATGGCATGGTATTGCTGGTTGGACAGTGGACCATGGTTAGAGCATCATTTCAAGTTGAACTCTATTGAGTATGCAACCTCATGATCCCCCTTGAATCCAGGAGGATGGTCATTATCTAAGGGCAAGTATGGATCAATAGGATTCTCTCCAAGCTTCAGTCTGATTTCTTTAGGGTGTTTTTGGCTGCAAAGTGTAACTGTAACTGTAGCTCACCAGTTAGAAATCTGCTCACTGGTGGATTTGTGACTGTAAACGCAAATTACAGTTTGGGTAACTGCCGCCAAACTGTCCTTGGTTTTGTAACTGTAACCGGGGACACCAAGGAAAGTTAAAAAAATCATGTTTGGCAACCGCCATGGCCAGGATGTATCTTTTCAGTGGTTGCTGACACTGGAGCCATTGCCAATGCTCATTTTACACAAGCCCTGCCCAATGGAAAGACTCACCCTTCCCAAAAGCATAAAAGGGTGGGAGCTCCCCCCCAATTTACTTCCCCCTTACCCACCATCTCCAATTGGCTTGTCCACTTCATTTTTTTTTGGAAATATTCAAAATTTCTTTGATTCCCTCTTTTTTTTTTAAAAAAAAAAAAAATCAGAAATTATCTGAGTTTTTCCACCAAATAAAGAAATAATTAATTTAACAAATCCATTTTATATTGGATTAAAAATATATTTATTACTACAAATTCCATACTGAATTAATTAAAATTTTTTTTATCACAACAACCAAATCCTTTATTGGTATGTTTGTGGCTGAATCTCAAACTTATTGTGTGAGACTTTGGTCATTGATTTTACTTATTATTTTTTAAATTTGGTTGAAATAAATTATTATTTTTTACCTTTGGGACAATTTAAAAATAATTTTATTTCTAAATCCAAATTCTTCCTTTAATGATAAGTTTATGATTGAATATTAATTTTTTTTTGAGACTTATTCATAAATTTGCTGATTATTTTTTCCCTTTGGGACCAAAAAGGGTTATCACCAAATCATCCTCAGATTTATTTAAAGGAACAAATCATCCTCAGATCTATTCAAAAGCTTGTACATCAGATTTATTGAAAGGCTACAAGCATCTGCTTCTACACTATATATTCAAGTAAGTTTCTGATTAATTGATTTATTTTTGGATAATTGATTAAACTTGATTAAATATTTCTCATTATTTGCTTATCAGGAATTAGTTACCTCTCAAATTTTTCCCCTCAGGAAAACCTTACCTTATTTAAACAATGTCTAACCAACAATCAAACAACCCAAACAGTTAATCTGCCTTGTACTACCCTGAAGATAGTGATGCAAAAGGTTCCAATCAAGATAGTTCCAGAAGGGCTGTAATTTCTATTCAAGGATTTCAAACAATTCAGACGGCCTATGAATACTACTCCAGCCATTTCAGAAGTTGACCAATTACTAAGAATAAATCAATACTCTGGTGAATTATGGATGGAAAAAATGATTGGAAATAGGAATTCCGCACCTTTTTGTGAATATATGGGGATGAATGTTTCCACATTCTTCAAGCTCAAAGAAGTTTTAGAACCTCATGGGTGTCTCTATCCTGGAAGATGGATCACCTCCAATGAAAAACTGGGGATTTTGCTATACTTCCTGGTTACTTTTAAATCAAATAGAATAATTCAACAAAGATTTCAAAGTTCTGATGATACCATATCAAGGTAAGCTTTCCATTAATTTTGTTTTTTTGGTTTCACACTTTATCATTGAATTTTGTATTTTTTTATGGGGTAACCAAAAGGGTGGTCACAGATTTGATCAATAACATTTCATCCAAGATCAAATTAATCAATAAATTTATTTCATTTCCCACTGGAAATCTTCCAAATACTCAAGAGATCCCCTAAAATTCAAATTTGTTCCCATATTTCAAGGACTGCATTGCCGCTGTTGATGGCACTCATTTAATTGTACAGCTGAATTATCAGGATAAGCCAGATAAATTAATAGGAAGGGTTACACTTCTCAAAATGTTTTTTCTATATGTGATTTCAATTTGAAATTTACATTCATTATGCCTGTCTGGGAAGGAAGCTGTGCTGATGCTAGACTATGGGATCCAGCTAGGCAGAGGGTTCTCAGGATTCCACAGGGTAAATTCTTTTTAAGGGATGCAGGATTTTCATTGAATGATTCCTGCTTGGTACCATATAGAAATACCAGCTATCATCTGAATGATTGGGAAACTGATGCTGATTTAAGGTATTCATTTACATTCAATTTTACAACATCAAAAATCATACTAATTTTGATTTTGGTTATTATGTGATATTGGTTCCCAGGCCAAAGAATTACAAAGAATTATTTAATCTGAGGCATTCCGGTGCCACAAATTTTATATAGAGAATATTTGGAGTAGTTAGAGGAAGGTTCGCAGTGTTTACAGGGGATGTTTGTATCCTATCCAGATTCAGATCAAGGTTGTTATGGTGATTGCCCTCATCCACAACTTAATCAGAAAGGAAGACCCCAAAAACCTTGATGGTCAAAATTATCCAAATGATCAAAATGATGATGAGTTTTACAACAACTTGTACACACCATCCCAATCCTCATTGCATGCCACATGCATAAGTCAACAAGAATCATCAAGAGCTTCCCAATTCAGGGATGAAATTTCCCAACAAATGTTGTCTGAATATGTGAATCTGATGAGGCATAGACAAAGGCATAGTTATTCATTGAATTAAGCATATTAAATTAAATATATTTAGTCCACATTTTACATTTTACTACATGGTTCAATACTTTATTAAAAGAGTGTTCAAGTAAACAAACAATTACATACTAATTTTAATCAATGGAATATCTTGTGAAACAGATTAAAAAAACCACTACCCATGTTGAACTTCTGGATCAAAAAATTGCAAATTCAACATATACTTGCCCATGGTGAAAGCTTGATCTTGAAAAGACTAATATTTGGAATTTTCCAAACTTGTGAATTTTTGGTTCTGAGGAGTATTTTTTGGAATGAATAATGAATTGAGGAAATCTTGGTGGTATAAATTTTGATTGTCATCCTCAAGATAACCATGGCTTTAGTGAATTGCCATGATATTATATTCCTCATTCCCAGGCAGTATTGTGTTAATATTTTGGGCACTATTTGGTTAATATTTTTTCAATGAAATGGATTAATATTTCAATAAGCAGATGGATTAATTTTTTAATGATCAGATGTTAATCAGTTGGATTAATATTCTATCAATCAGGTGGATGAATATTCTTTTTAAATATTATTTCATAAATAATTGGATATTAGTACACATTTTATATTTTATTACACAGAATAATTTATCTAAAGAAATATTTTTGCTACTCATACTTCCACCAAAGTCCACCACATCTCAACTTCCTCTCAACACCACCAGATCTCAACTTCCTCTCAAATCAGGAATTATCACTCTAGCAGAGCAATTAAAAACCCAAAGTGATAAAAATAAATTGCCATTGAAAAAAAAGGGTGATGTTAAATTCATGGCTCAAATGAGCCGTGCAGACCCCACACAATTTGATTGTGGTTGGGCTGTACTCCACACAGCACTGGACTGCCATGTGGTGGCCCCACAATTACAAGTCTGGTGGGAAAAAAAATAAAAAATAAAATAAATAAATAAAGGGTCTAAAATAAAGCAAACTAAATTATATAAAAATACAAAAAAAAAACAGAAATCAACCAAAAGATGAAAAAAAGTTGATTTTTTGTTTAAAAAAAACAAAAAAATAAGAAATAAAATAAAAATAAGTAAAAAAAATAAAAAAATAAAAACTGAAGACAACCAACCGGTTTTCTTCAGATTCATGTAAAAAATTCAAGTTTAACTTGACTAGCCCTAAATTAAAAGGGCCAAAAAATGCAAGAAGTCTTTTGACCAGCACTAAAGTAAAAATTCCAAAAAATAAAAGTCTTTTGACCAGCCCTAAAGTAAAAACACCAAAAAAAATAACTTCACCTTTTGTTAAGCTGATCCCATCACAAGCTTAACACAAGTTAAGCTTGTGATGGGACCATCCCAACACAAGTTGAACTGACTTACCATCAAAATATCATTCAAAACACTCATCATAATGATTTCAACTCAAAATACTCAATATAATGATGTTCAAAATGTGATAAAACTTTATATTAATAGAATTACAATATCAGCATGTTAGACCCAACCCAAATGATGAAATTGATCTATCAGTTAGAATACAACTCAAGTTGATCATTGAGGTGATCAATCAAATAAGCTACTTTTTTAGAAATAATGGAACATGGTTTGGAAACTATGGGCAGGATTGAAATCACATCTCCCTTAAGTACAAGCTGGACCCAATGGGTTTTGTTAAAAAAGCAAATGAACATAGGATCTGATTTTTCTTTTACACCCATTTTCATAGGAGTAAAATAACAACATGATTAAATTGAAATGAAACATATTTTTCTTCCATAAGTATCAGCTATCATTTGACCCATGTCAAGCTTTGAAAGCCATTTCAAAGCGGGAATCTTTTCACTGATGTCATTGACATCAAGTCTTTGGTCTATCTTTTCAACATCTTTACTGCCGCCAAGGAACTAAGAATAGCATCCCTTATTTTTCCTCAATGTTTCAAGCATTTCTTTCCAAACTTTAAACCATCCATCCTCATCATACCCAAGTGATTTAGAAATGAATTTAAAACCACAATTTCCATCACCAACAGGGTCCCAAACCTCACCCAAGAACTTATGTAATTTCTCAGGTATTTGATTGAGGTCATTTGATGGGTAATCTTAAATTCATGGCTCATTGAGCCATTTACACAGCTCTGTACATGGGTCTTTGAGTTTTTTACATGGCTCAATGGGCTGTGTGGCACCCTACACGACTCAAATGAGCCCTGTGGCATGCTACACAGCTCAAATGGCCCATGTGGCGTTCTACACAACTCAAATGGGCTGTGTGGCACGCTAAACAACAAAAATCAAGTTGTGTAGCCTCCACTAAATTATAAATATGGAATAATAAATTATAAGTTATAAATTATAAATTATAAATTATAAATTATAAATTATAAATTATAAATTATAAATTATAAATTATAAATTATAAATTATAAATTATAAATTATAAATTATAAATTATAAATTATAAATTATAAATAATAAATTATAAATTATAAATTATAAATTATAAATTATAAATTATAAATTATAAATTATAAATTATAAATTATAAATTATAAATTATAAATTATACATTATAAATTATACATTATAAATTATAAATTATGAATTATGAATTATAAATTATAAATTATAAATTATAAATTATTAATTGTAAATTAGAAATAATAAATTATATATAATAAATAATCAATAATAAACAATAAATAATAAGTAATAAATAATAAATAATAAATAATAAATAATAAATAATAAATGATAAATAATAAATAATAAATAATAAATAATAAATAATAAATAATAAATAATAAATAATAAATAATAAATAATAAATAATAAATAATAAATAATAAATAATAAATAATAAATAATAAATAATAAATAATAAATAATAAATAATAAATTATAAATAATAAATAATAAATAATAAATAATAAATAATAAATAATAAATAATAAATAATAAATAATAAATAATAAATAATAAATAATAAATAATAAATAATAAATAATAAATAATAAATAATAAATAATAAATAATAAATAATAAATAATAAATAATAAATAATAAATAATAAATAATAAATAATAAATAATAAATAATAAATAATAAATAATAAATAATAAATAATAAATAATAAATAATAAATAATAAATAATAAATAATAAATAATAAATAATAAATAATAAATAATGAATAATAAATAATAAATAATAAATAATAAATAATAAATAATAAATAATAAATAATAAATAATAAATAATAAATATTAAATAATAAATAATAAATAATAAATAATAAATAATAAATAATAAATAATAAATAATAAATAATAAATAATAAATAATAAATAATAAATAATAAATAATAAATAATAAATAATAAATAATAAATAATAAAAAATAAATAATAAATAATAAATAATAAATAATAAATAATAAATAATAAATAATAAATAATAAATAATAAAAAATAAATAATAAATAATAAATAATAAATAATAAATAATAAATAATAAATAATAAATAATAAATAATAAATAATAAATAATAAATAATAAATAATAAATAATAAATAATAAATAATAAATAATAAATAATAAAATAATAAATAATAAATAATAAATAATAAATAATAAATAATAAATAATAAATAATAAATAATAAATAATAAATAAATAATAATAATAAATAATAAATAATAAATAATAAATAATAAATAATAAATAATAAATAATAAATAATAAATAATAAATAATAAATAATAAATAATAAATAATAAATAATAAATAATAAATAATAAACCATAAATAATAAATAATAAATAATAAATAATAAATAATAAATAATAAATAATAAATAATAAATAATAAATAATAAATAATAAATAATAAATAATAAATAATAAATAATAAATAATAAATAATAAATAATAAATAATAAATAATAAATAATAAATAATAAATAATAAATAATAAATAATAAATAATAAATAATAAATAATAAATAATAAATAATAAATAATAAATAATAAATAATAAATAATAAATAATAAATAATAAATAATAAATAATAAATAATAAATAATAAATAATAAATAATAAATAATAAATAATAAATAATAAATAATAAATAATAAATAATAAATAATAAATAATAAATAATAAATAATAAATAATAAATAATAAATAATAAATAATAAATAATAAATAATAAATAATAAATAATAAATAATAAATAATAAATAATAAATAATAAATAATAAATAATAAATAATAAATAATAAATAATAAATAATAAATAATAAATAATAAATAATAAATAATAAATAATAAATAATAAATAATAAATAATAAATAATAAATAATAAATAATAAATAATAAATAATAAATAATAAATAATAAATAATAAATAATAAATAATAAATAATAAATAATAAATAATAAATAATAAATAATAAATAATAAATAATAAATAATAAATAATAAATAATAAATAATAAATAATAAATAATAAATAATAAATAATAAATAATAAATAATAAATAATAAATAATAAATAATAAATAATAAATAATAAATAATAAATAATAAATAATAAATAATAAATAATAAATAATAAATAATAAATAATAAATAATAAATAATAAATAATAAATAATAAATAATAAATAATAAATAATAAATAATAAATAATAAATAATAAATAATAAATAATAAATAATAAATAATAAATAATAAATAATAAATAATAAATAATAAATAATAAATAATAAATAATAAATAATAAATAATAAATAATAAATAATAAATAATAAATAATAAATAATAAATAATAAATAATAAATAATAAATAATAAATAATAAATAATAAATAATAAATAATAAATAATAAATAATAAATAATAAATAATAAATAATAAATAATAAATAATAAATAATAAATAATAAATAATAAATATTAAATATTAAATAATAAATAATAAATAATAAATAAGAAATAAGAAATAATAAATAATAAATAATAAATAATAAATAATAAATATCAAATATTAAATAATAAATAATAAATAATAAATAATAAATAATAAATAATAAATAATTATAAATTATAAATTATATGGAGTAGTGTATGGGCCCTACACGACTCCCACATGACTGGAGCCATGAATTTAACGTCAACCTAATTTAATTCCTCAAATCAAAATTTAGTTAGGCAAAATTCTAATCTCATTAAAGGAATCACCACTCACCAAAGATGAGCTTCTGTTTGACTCCTCCATTGCGTCTGCTTCATCCTTTGAAAAGGAATTGGATTCCAACAGCACCAAACCCAATGAACTTTCAGTCTCTTCCACTGGACTAAGAAATTCAGATGAAGAGCCTGACTTGGACTTTAAAAATTTCTCAATCATTTCATTAAACCAAAAAAATGAACCTTTCACAAAACAAAATACTTACAATTATTTATCTTTTCTTCTTTTGTGCCCTTCTACTTCTCTTTGCCAACTTAAGTGCCTTTCCAATGTGTTCAAATCAAGAAGGATCTTTCCGGTTATCTGTCAATTTCGGATGGCCTCTGCTTGATTGCAAGAATTTAGGTTCAAGTCTTGGCTTTGATTGATAATTGGCTGTCTCCTTCATCAAGTGCTCCATCAGCCCGCAATAATCTTGATCAGTATGATTCAAGATCATTGCAGTGAGCTTCTCATGTAACTGAGAATTTTTGAGCAGTTAATCAACATTGACCTTTCAAAATTCAAAAGGATCAGATATTGGTCAATTATGAATCATCATTCAAAAAGCATTTATCAAAAAGTGTTAATCAAAAATAATTAATTACAAAGTTATTTGAAAAATCAAACTGAAACAAAATTAAAGAACTAGAATTGAAGGTTCATAATCCAACCTCCACTGAGGATGAACATCTTCAGGAACAACTGAGCCTCTTGACATCAGTAGGTCCTCTATTTAATGGGAACAGGGCAAACCCATAGGCATTGATTATGACTTGGTGCACACTTCCCCATCATGGTTCCGCTTTAACCTCTCTAATTGATCCCCAACAGCTTGATTTCTTGTAAAGACACTTTTATCCCAATGGTAACAGTTCAGTAGGAAGAAATATTCCAATCTTTATTCAAGATTTGTAAAGCGCAGCCTGATTCAACTTAATTTGATTGGATACTGTGCCCTCTAGTTTATTCCAAACATCCAACATGTTTCCCGACAAGTTTGCAAGGGATTGTTTGAGAGTAGCATGGGCCCCTTCAACCCAAGAAATTTTTTTATTTCCAAAGTCTGGGTTTTTGAAATTTGAAGCTGTTACAAAGTTCTCTTTGATACGGAAGATATTATGATTCATATACTTGAGTACATCCTCATGGTCTGCCAAAAAAACACTTTATACAATTCATAATTTAAGCAACCCAAAACTAGGAAGATTAGCCGTAGAGGCAGTGATCAACCCAAAACTAGGAAGATTCAAAGTAGAGGAAGTGATTTGCCACTTACTCTAAGTTCCGCATCATTGACCTCTCCCTCCTCCTTGGTTTTTGAGGCCCCATACTTAGCCCACAGAGAAATAAAGCTTTTCCACCCTTCAACATCATTATTAAAGCTCAATTTACAGTTTGCTTGTATTTTTTTAGAAAAGTCCCATTGACAGCACTGTCTTGTTGACTCAGGGAATGTTTGTTCTAGAGAACGGATCAAATCTTTTGAATGGTATGTCACAAAGACTTTCGGAAGTCTCTCAGGATCACAATCCAACTCCTTTAGTGCATTTACAGACCAACTGTAGAACTCAAATGTTTCTCTTGTTATAAAAACAAGATCTTTTGCAAAATTTTTTTGTTGGAAGTAATTCTTATGACGTGCAAAAGGGGGATGTTTTTCTTATTTTTCTTATAAGTACAATCAATTATAGCTATATGATGGAATTGCTTTAAAAGCTTTAATTACTCTGGGTGAGCCAAGAATAGGGCCTTGAAGTGACCCTCTCCACTGAATTTTTCTCAATGAAGCCAACATGAATTACCAAGTTGTTCAAAGAGGACCTCCATAACACTTTTTCCTTCAGTTCTTCAAGCACTACCTTACGCTTAGTGTTATAGATTTTTTGGTCATCAAAATGTTTGCCACCATCAATCTTGCTCAATTTTCTTTTGAGTTGAATTGTATTGAGCCCATCATTCATGCCTTCTTTTAGGTGCTCTAAGGCTACCCCAGAGATTCTCCTCAGGTGAGGATGCACTGAGGGGTGTGGAGATGGTTCATTTTTATGTTGATCATTCTTGTAGGAGATTTGCCACAAGGGATCCGCCTTTGTGGAACTAGCATGGATTGAAAACTTGCACCCAACCTTCCTTGTGTGACTTTTCCTTGACCGTTTGGTGAGCAATTACCCATAGTACAAACCATGTCTATCACAGGCTAAATCCACATATTTACCAAGCTTTGAGTTGAAAACTGTTAAAGTGTGACCATGCTTCATTTCCCATGTTTGACAATGTGTTTGTGCCTCTTTCCTAGTAGGAAAAGCTCTTGCTGGAGGTGAGGCAAGTGGATCTGTCATAGTTAAATAGTTATATTGATTGCATGCACTCAATCAGTTTCAATCAAATTAAATAATGCAAATACCAGTAACATAAAATGTTACTTGCAACCAGAGGTCATTTCCATTTGTGAAACATTTTGTTCCTCAATTTTCACCCTTGATGAGGATGTGATTGGGGATTCAAATGATTCATTACCCAAGTCCTTCTTTTATGCAGCTTTTTTCATTGCAGCAATGTAGTCCTTGAATGCGGCCATGTTAAAAGGAGGGCTTGCCAATGTTCCCATAATGCAAAAAAAAGAAATTCTACTTCATTATTCAATCCAACTTTCAATTAAACAACTAACAAGTTTTCTCACTTTCAATTTGAGAAAGACAATTTTTTGGGAGGTTTTATTTGCAGTTTCCTATAGTTTCACTTTAATTTCACTTTAATTTCACTTGATTTCACTTTAATTTCACTTGATTTCACTTTAATTTCACTTCAGTGTCACTTTATGATTGCTAGATGTGGAACAACAGTCCCACATAGTAAGTGTTGATCCCATATTTGGGTTGATGAAACCTAAATGTGGTCCAGGAGGACCCAAAAAGTTTGGCACAACCCCCATGGGGCAGCGTACGCCCAACACAGCTCAAAACCTCCATGTACGGGGTTAAACGGCTCATATACTCTGCCTATGAGGTGTATACCTCCCCCTGGGGGTTGCGCGTGTTGGAGAAAACCCCTTGGGAACTTCTAGATGAATTTTCTGGCCCGCAGACACATCTTGGACGCTTTTATGGGCCCCCATGGTTCCATTGGGCCGTTTAGGGCCCTAAAAAACTCCCACACAACTGGGAGTTGTTAATTTAACATCACCCAATCCAAAAAAATGATACTCATGAAGTACATGCAGGAATCAAAAATCACACACAGAAAAAAATCAGATCAAAAAAAATTAACAACAAATATCCCAAAAAAGAGATGGAACAAAATAAGAAAAAAAATTGAAAAAGAATGTAGAAATGAACAACCGGAATGGGGTTAAAAGCAGTTGATCTAGGTTGGGAATGGATGGAAGATGGAGAGGCAGTTCTAAGACCTCTCCATCTCCATCCTTAACCACACATTTCACCGCTCTGGGGTGAGAGAGACATATATCTCTGCGTATTTGGCCAATTGTAAGATGTGGATGGCCTGATACACTTCATTTTATGTCAGATTACCTTGCACTTGAAGGAGGGTGATTTCCCGGGCGCGGAAAGTTGGAATAAGCTGAGGGGGGGGGAGGATTGGCAAGTGTCTGGACTATGTGATCAGTAATGTCTGATAATTGGCTCATGAACTCAGGGGGTTGTCCTTGCAATCCTTGCTGTTTGCGCTTCCTGGTTGGAGGAGGTCTTGGAATCCACTTGAGAAACCTTTCCAATGCTTTGCTTGTGGGAGTTGTAAGACTCCAAACAGTTCTGAGCCACAGGCAGTTCTGTGGGGGGGGGGAAGGTGCTTTTTAGGCTGCCCTCCTGAGTTTTCCAAAATATTTAAATGTAACCAGAATCAAGGTCTAGAACCTTATGAATGAGGAATCAATGGGGAGGAATAAGTTTAATGGTAATTGGTAGTGATGGAACAACACTATTGGTGCGGGAAAAGACTTTAAAAAAAAAAGTTAAATTTTTGTTCAGAGTTCAATAGAACAATGCAGTTGTAAGTAACAATGCCCAAAAGCTAATAACTCTGGTTGTAAGTAGAAGATTAGGAAATATCAACTCAATACCAACCAACCTCCAGGTTCTCAATGAACCTGCCCAACTCTCTGCAATCAAGTGCTTGAAGGGTGCCAGATAACTGTGGGTGGCTGTACAAAATAAAGAAATTTGTTTTATGAAGATCTCAAAGCAAAGCAATGACAGATTTGAACAAGAATAAACCAACACTTCTCAAGGGACTCAAGATTTGTGTGGCAAAATTCAACTTCAAGGAAATAAAGGGAGGTTTAACACTCCAGGTTTCAAGCTTAAAGAAAACTCTCAGTCAAACGTTACTGGTTCTATATTGATAATCAAAGAATGATCAAGAAAAGTATGGTCAAAAAAGGGATCAAAAAGTGGTATAACACACTCAAGAATTCAATCAAATGAATTCTTCTTCAACCAGAAAGGCTATTGGTTGGTGATAACAGACAAGGTCACAGAGGGATGCATCAAATATTGAGTATGGAGGCTCAAACATCAAGGGGCAATCATAGATATACCCAGGATAAGTATGATGAATGGCTTGGATAAAGAAGAAGGGACCCATGGATTTATTTATTGCATACAGTGATGATTATGGGGCAAAAAGCAGGGAAGAGCCCCTCCTTTTATGGGCAAGAGGCCCTGTAGACTACTTACAAGAGATGACACAATGAGAGCGGGAAAAAAAAACATTTATTTTGAGGAAAATGAAATGATGAGGAAAAATAGTAATGAAAACAACACACAAAAGCAACAAGAAGATAGTGACATGGGGAAAAGAAGTTAGAGAAAACAAGCAAAACAACCCAGCAATGGAGATGAGTTGCAGGTGGATGAATGTCTGCAGATTTGCAGACACAAGGCCGCAACAGGAAACAGTCAAGCAGATGGTGATTGGACATGAGATGAGCAAGGTGCAAGCAGTTGATGATGGGCGCTGGAGGATGAGGCAACAAGGATGGGCAGATGACTAAGGGCAGCTTGAAACAACTCTGACAGCCGCAAGCAACAGCTTGCGGTCCGTTGGTTGAGAGAATGAGGGGATCAATTGCTGATGGGTGCGTGATGGCCCAAGTGATGGCATTGACCGTTGATGGTGGTCTTTGTTGTTGCTGCCAATAAGAATGATGATGGGTGGATGAGGATGATTCAGATTTTCTGTTGAAGCTCAAGAAATGATGAAAGGAAATTGGTGCAAGGCAACCATTGTCAACAGCGCAGGCAAGATGATTTGGAGGGGTCATTGGGGAATAATTCAACTGCAAGGATGATTTTTGGCAGTAGTTTCTGTTGTCTCAATCTCAGTGGAGGTGATGATGGAGAGACCAAGGATGATGAGTATGAGTATGATTGATGGATTGTACCTGCTTGGCCAAAAATTAATTGGGTGCCAAGTGCAAGGAGGAGGAATTGAAGGGATGATCTGGGGATTTGGAAGCCCTGGAAATACCTTCCTAGACCCCTAGGAAAGGGAGGATCTGGGAAACTAAAAAATGGAAGAGTTCCCACAGAGATACAGAAAATATTATCTTTTTCTTATGATGGTCAGATGGAAGTTTATAATAAAAATGATTAAAAAATTCCCTTTTTCTGAGGTGTCCCAAATTGGTCACCACATCTCTCTCCAACTTGCAGACTGTTCCTAGTCTGCATCTCAAGTTTTAAGATATTAAGAAAAGGAGGAGTAAAAAGAAATTGAGACAGAAAAATGGCCATTTCTTGATCTTGAGAGTGATTGAATAGTTGAAAAATATCTTGATACAGCCAAAAGAGCCCTAGAAGTGCAAGATATAAAACAAAGAAGGCATTCCAGGTGCTCACGTAAGTGGCATACAGTAGAGTTTCAAAAAAAAACAAAGCAAATGACCCTGGTGGTGTACAATTGGGAGGACTTACTTCTGAGATAAGTTGCTTCCACAACAATGAAACTTCTTAACTTGGTTAGCAGAGAACCTTCTGGCCAACTGAGTACCATCCAGCTCCTCCAAAACATAAGATCCACCTCTAATTTGGCAAACCACCCAATAAGGACCATTACAGCAGTTTGAGAAAAGCATTCCCCACTGGGTTTCCAAGGATCAATTATAAGCTAAAACTAGATTACCAGTATTTAAGGGATCCCTGATTTGATTTCAGTGCTTATCTTCCCAATACTGAACTCATTATCCTCTTGATTCCATCATCTTCTGATAAGCTTCATCACAAACATCTTCACTTTGCTCCAGTTAGCAACTAATAGATCAGTGGTTGAGGACACCTCTTCCCACAAGACACCCAAGAAGCATTCCATTTCCAGATCCAAAGGAAGAACTGCTCTTTGACCAAAGATGATTTCACAAGGTGAGTAGCCAGTGGTACATTTGGTTGAGATTCAATCAGAGAATAGAACAAGAGGAAGGAATTTGCAACAATACTTGCCACTTTCACCAGCCAGTTTAACAAGTGAAGCCTTCAACAGAGAATGGCCTTTTTCCACCATGCCTTGGCCTTCAGGATAATAAGGAGTAGTAACTCTATGTTTTCCAGGAAGAGATTGGATCATTTCAGCAAGTTTTCCACCAAATTCAGAGCCACCATCAGTAGATTAAGATCAAGCCAGACTGTAACAAATCATCCAAGTCTCATAAAGGAAAGATGCTACTGATTCCAAGCTAAGATTATTAATAAATTTTGCTTCAACCCATCCAGAAAAATAATCTCTATCCACAATGAGGTACTTAGCCCCACCTGCCTTAATGTGAACCACATACACAGAAATCCTCCCAAAGACAGTGGAATCCCCAGTAGGATAAAAAATTTCAGCTGGATGCCTAAGATCACATTTTTGACAAACTTCACAACTCTTGCACCATTGAGAGACAGATTTCTTCAGAGATGGCCACCAGAATTGTTTGGATAGTATTTTATAAGTTTTGGTTTCCACACAATGACCAAGACCTTGACGGAGACTTTCAAGTATAGAATCTTTTTTAGAAGGGATATTAAAAACAATAAGAGCACAATGATTCCCTCTTTTCATAAGCCTAGAGCCTTTTACAAAGAAATTAGAGGACTTTCTTTTAAGGGATCAATATTCTTTAGAAGAAAGATCAGAGTTTTTTTTGAAGAGTTAAAAGGTACTGCTCTAATTTAAGCCAGAAACCTTGTTGAAAGAAAGAATAATTTCAAGAGGAGAAGGAGAAGACAGGTTGGATTAAAGGTTCTTCTTCATCAAAATCAACTCCAAAATCAGATTCATTATCTTCAAGAGGACGTTGGTATAAACTTTCAGGCATGGTGAAAGAGTTTCCAGGCCTGTGAACAATATCAAAAGATAAAAGCAGGATAAAGGCCACCCAACAATTCATAGGAGCATTAGGGAGGCTGGGAGCATTGATCATTTTGATGATGGATCAAGCATTGACTTGTAATTTGAAATTTTGACCCCAGAGGACAGTTTGGGGCTTTTTCATCATTTGAGCCACACCACAGAGCTCCAGTTTGGGCTGAGTTTATCTGGATTCTGCATCTGAAAATAAAAAAGATTCATAAAGAGCAGGAAAGTCCCAACCAATTTGATCTTCCTGAGTAATAACAGCTCCAACAGATTGATAACTAGAATCAATAGCCAGCTTGATCTTGCTAGCTCAAGGTCCACAAGAGATCTTTTTCAAAACTATGTCTGTACCAAAAATCATTTTGAGCAACTGAAATGAAGGTTCACAATCTTGGGTCCAAATCCATTCAGTAACTTTCCTGGTTAGACAAAGCAAGGGTGCACAGATTTTGGATAAAGATGGGATAAAGATTTTAACATAAGCTACAACACCTAGAAAGCCTCTAAATTCAGTGGTATTGATTGGATTAGGCCAAGAGATGATCTTGTTGACTTTGGCTGGTGCCATCCTTCTTCCTTCCTTGCAGACCACATGAACAAAAATTTCCAGAGCAAGGAAACAAGCAGCCAATTTAGATCCAGAGACAGTAAGACCAGACTCTTTGATTCAAAACAGAATCCTTTCCAAAGTGGTAGAATACTCCCAAATGAATTGACAAATTGCTGAATTCCAGGTTAAGATCTCATTATCATAGTCAGAAACTGGACCTTTAATTCCGCCATAATCAATAAAGATACTGGCATGATCAGGTATTTCATCCTGGAGGATACACATCATCTGAGCCTGATAGACTGCAACTGAATTAGTGGCACCTTGAGGCAATCAAGTAAGTTGGATTTGACCAAGAGTAGTATCAAAATTAGTGAGAGGGAGATAGATAGGATATAATGATTTTTTTTCATAACCACCCATAATTTCTGCTAAACCATAGCAAGCTCTCCCAGAGAAAGATTCAACAAATTCTTCAGTGGCAGGAGGAATAACAGAGTCTTTAATGGTAACTTTTTTAATAGTTTAAAGATCATGAACTATTCTAAGCTTACCATTACTCTTGAGGACACAGAAGACAGGGCTGGAATAACTAGAAGTTTACTCTTCATATAGACCAGTACAGACTGGTTTGTGGAACAACTTGATAAATTTGTTGACTTTGGAAGCAGGGATTGGGATATTTTTCTTTTGCCAAGGATCATGTTCAACTACATGGACAATATAAGGGAGGCCATAGGATTCTTTGAAGAGACCTCTCTCTTCTTCACAGAAAGCAATAGATTTTTCCCATAGAGATAATAAATTTTTTATTAAAATTAACTCATCAGGAAGGATCCATCAATCTGGACCAAAGTTGAAAATTTTCAGACTTTCTTCAGTGAACCATCCATTTGGCAAAAAGGGACCATTAAGAGATTGAGATAAACCAAAGTAAGGATCATGGGATGAGGGAGGATTGAGGTTGAGAGGTATATGCTGGTTGACTGGTTGGACCTTTTTTGAAACTGGCTTATACTTTGCAGAAAAAGAGAGAAGTTCTTGTTTCCTCCAAGAGTTGACCAGTGTGACTTGACTACAAAAACTGAGACCAAGTTCCAACATTTTCTATTTCCAATGTTCTGCAATATCCTCAAAGGGAGCCTTTTCCATAAAGGGAGAACCAGGATATAACACTTGGCTCACATGTGTGGCACTAGGTATGGTTTTGAAAACAATGGTAGAAGATTTCCCTAGCGGTGCAAAATTGGGAGGACTTACTTCTACCCCAAATTGCCTCCACTGAAGCCCATATTCCTCCATACCAAAACCACCAAGAATAGAATTGAGATCAGGATCTATTTTATACTCATTGCAAAGATTTGATCCAGAACTGAGAGAGGATTGATCAGACCTAAGAGTAAAAGGAAAAGAAGACACAAATGATCCAGAGAGAAAAGAAATATCTTTGGAATTTTCTATTTTAACGTGTGTTTGATTTTGAATACTATCCAGATTAGATGAAAATGATGGGGGAAAAAAAGCCTCTGGGATGAGATTTGCTCCTTGAGTTGAAGTCTGAGTCTGAGAAGAACTACAGATATCAGTAGGATTAACTATTCCCATAAAAAATGAGAGGAATTAGAATTATCCTTCTGCTTCCCCTTTAAAGACAATTTAGGAGGATGACCAGGGAAATCTCTTTCCCAACAACCAGAATCCAAAGAAAAGATAAGAACTTCAATTTTTCTACCATCAGCATCAGGGAGGAAAATTCTCTCCCCAACTTGATCAGAAAAAATCAGGGCAGCACCATAATTCCTCAAGAACAATTGTCAGAAGTTTGTAGGACCTTCCAAAAAAGTGATCCAAAAGTGACAGGTTCCAAAAATATTTCAACCAATTCTAACTGGGAAATCTTCAGCAATACCAACCAATTCACAAGATTGATTCCCTATCCCATAAACCGCAGAATTGAAGATGACCCTAGGACTAAGCTTGAATTGACAGGCCATGGCATCCAAAAGAGAAGAAATCTTTTGATTAATTTTGTTCTCAAAATCTTGGAGTATCTTTTTCATTTTGTCTATATTAGGAGATTCCCTGTTGGACTGAGGATTTTATTTAGGCCTACAATCTTCCTCCATCTTAATCATAATTTTGTTGGATTCTTTGAAAGATGGAGCATGGACTGGTTCAGTGGCTCTACAATTTTCAAAAGTTAAAGCAGTTTGTCCTTTCATAGTTTCATCCACAGTACCCCTAAGGACAAGGAAAACAGGGAGCTTGATTATCCCTGGTGTTTATCATTGATTCAGACTTGACCAATTCATCCCTCATCCTTTCCTGCACTGCTAGCAAAAAATATTGGAAAAATTGCACTCAAACTTTGTCCACTGTGTCAATGTGATTGTTTTGGATAAGATAATTTTGGATTGGATCCCATGACTTTCTAAAAGACTGATAGTCAGAGGCTGAAGAGACCCCACCATTGGAGATCCACTTCAAAGCAAGATCATCCAGGTCCTGCAAATTAAATTGAGCTACATCTATTTTCCCCCAATATTCCAACATTGCTTCCCTTAGAAGCGTCTAGTTATGGGATTCAAATCCATTGAACAACTTGATTTCTTTGATGACTTCATCAGAGGACATAAAGAATCATAACTGATAGGCCATATTGTGTTCACTTTCCCCATCCACTTCAGCAGCCATTTTTTAAGAGTCCAACAACGGTTCAAAATTGACCCCGTTGAACCCTAATTTCTTGTTCTGAAGTTTGATCTTGACCATCCTAGGTTGAACAGAGGTGGTGGGAGTTCCAGAATATTCCATTTTGAATAAAAGAGTTCCTAGAGGATCCAAAGAGCAGAATTCAAAAGTGGCTCACAAGTGAAGCAACATTAGGGTTTCACAAAAGACAACAAAAATATTGCCCAAGTGGTGCACAAATGGGAGGACTTACTTCTGAAATAAGTTGCCTCCATGGATTAGATCTGAGATAAGAGAGAACAGAGAAGGGGTAAAAAGGATCAGATTTTGAGGTTGATTCTAAACATATTGGGACTGTAAATCCCAAGTTTGCTGGTTTGATCCCAGCCCAGGGGACCAAATGTAAGACTTAAAAAGGTGCTGAGCCGCAGGCAGTTCTGTGGAGGGGAAGGTGCTTTTTAGGCTGCCCTATTGAGTGTTACAAAAATATTTAAATTTAACCAGAATCAAGGTCCAGAACCTTATGAATGAGGAATCAATGGGGAGGAATAAGTTTTATGGTAATTGGTAGCAATTAAACAACAATATCTGAGGCAAGATGGTGCAGGAAAAGACTTCAACAAACAAGTTAAAGTTTTGTTCAGAGTTCAATAGAACAAGGCAGTTTTAAGTAAAAATGCCCACAAGCTAATAACTCTGGTTGTCAGCAGAAGATTAGGAAAGATCAATTCAATACCAACCAACCTCCAGGTTCTCAATGAACCTGCCCAAATCTCTGCAATCAAGTGCTTGAAGGGTACCTGATAACTGTGGGTGGCTGTACAAAACAAAGCAATTTGTTTTTTGAAGCTCTAGAAGCAAATCAATGACAGATTTGAACAAGAATAACCCAGAATTCTCAAGGGACTCAAGAGTAGCATGGAAAAATTCAACTTCAAGGAAATAAAGGGAGATTTAAAAATTCAGTTTTCAAGCTTAAAGAAGCCTCTCAGTCAATAATAAGTATGAATTGAATTTATTTAGAACTTAGAACCAGCAGGCTGAGGAGTCAAAGAGAGTCAAAAAGAAAGCACATCAGAGGGAAACTTCAAATAAAGATAAATGAATGAGAAAATAAGAGTGTAGAGCCCTACAGCGTTGATCAGTGAGTGTTGTTTAAAGGAGACAGATTTGAGTTGAGGGAGATATTTGGGCGGATAGACAAGGAAGAGCAGAAAGAGATGGGATTTGAGCAGAGATGAAGAAGAACTATTCAAAGTATAGGTTATATTGAGTTTGATGAGGTTTTGTTGGAAAGATTGTCATCTTACCGGTAATAGATTGTTGTATTTGAGTTGAGCAGATATTTGATGGAAGAGTGTTGGTCGTGGAGGAGATTGAGAAAGTAAAATGTAAATTGAAGCGGATGAGAAAGACAGGAAGGGAGAAATTAAAAAGAAGAGAAAGAAGAGGAGGAGGATAGAGGGGAAGATGAGAGACCAGAAGAAGAAGAAAGAGCCAGAGGTCAATGGTCTGATCGTTTGGAAGAAGGAGTGAAACCCAGTATGGATGAGAGAGACACAGGGGGGTCCCCGTCCTAGACTCAGTGCGCACACGCGCACAGAGGCGCGGCAAGGGATGAAAGCGGGAGAACATGATGAGAGCGAAAAATGATGAGAGCAGGAGGAATACTCAACACCCCTTGTGACTGGTAAGATGATATCTATTTAGGGCTGACTAGGTTGATGGTGGAAAATTGATTTTTGAAGAAGTTCAAGAGCTCCAAGAGAGGTGGCTTTAGTCAAAGGGTTGGCTATCATTTCACCGGTGGGAACAAGATGGAGATAAAATTTAGCAAGGGAGAAATCTTCACGTAGGCCTTCAGTTTTGATGTAAATATGCCGAGACTTGTAATGTGACTTAAATTTTTTTATCTTGTCATCTAATCCTTTGTTATCTACATAAATTGCTGGTTTATTAGAGGAGGAGCTATTGATTTTGTCTACAAGTTGAGTAATCCATTTCAATTCTATGTAGCAATCAAGTAAGGCGTTGAGTTAAGATTTGGTAGAGGAATGTGTGACATTCCGTTGTCTTGAGGAATTCCAGAGCAAGGGACTGCTGTAGTGTAATACTATATAGCGGGTTTGAGACTTGCAAGAAGTTGGGTCATTGCCCCACGTAGCATCACTGTAGGACAAGATATTATCTTTGGATGAGTTGTATTTCAGGGTTAGCTTGAAGTCCCTAGTTGTCTTGAGGTATTTCCACACCTTGTGTACTTCTTTCCAGTGGGTGAGTCCTGCTTTTGCATTGAATCATGTAAGGCTGGAAACAGCAAAGGAGATGTCCAGACAAGTGTATTGAGAGAGATGATTTAGCAATCCAATGGTAGATTGGTAGTTGATGTTGAGTTGGCAGAATTAAGCATGGTCTTTGTTGGAAGCTGGTTTGAGATGGAAGTTTTGGGTGAGAGGTGTGTTGGTGTTCTTGCAGTCAGCAAGACCTAATTCTTCCAGGCCTCTTTCAATATGCTTTGGTTGGCTAAGAAATATGCTGTCCCTGTCAAATTGCATTAGCATACCAAGGATTGTATTTGGCAAGTGACAAGAAGAATTTGAGAATCTTTTCAAGAAATTGATTCCAAACAAATCAGATTTCCCTACCAGAATCAGATTGTCAACATGGAAGTAAAGAACTTCCCCTGACTTAGAATTGAGGTATAGACATGGGTCGCTGGTGGATTCTTGGAATCCTTGAGACTTGATCCACGTGGTAAGTGTCTCGTACCAATTCTTTGGTGACTGGTGTAAGCCGTATAGAGACTTCTTCAATTTGAGATAGGGGGATTTTTGATTCAAACCTTCAGGAGTTTTGATTATTACAGTTTTTTTCAGGGGAGCGTGGAGGAAAGCTCCTTTTACATCAAATTGCGTGAATGTCATTTGATTCTTCAAGCCATAGATTAGGGCAAGACAAAGGGATCCAAGTTTTCCCGTTGGAGCCCAAGTCTCTTCAAAGTCTATACCTTGAACTTGGTCAAACCCTTGCATGCATAACCGTGCTTTATACTTCACTGGCTCTCCGTGGCAGTTCTCTTTCACCCTGAATACCCAAGTTGTATTTATTATGTTGTTGGGTTTGCCATAGTATTCTTCCCAGACTTCCTGGGTTTCAATTGAATTGAGTTCTTCTTTGGAAGCTACTTGCCACCTAGGCCATTCAGAGCATTTTTGGGCGGCCTTATTAGAGGGAAGTTTGTAATAATGGTGAAAGCCGTATCTTTGGGGTCTCCAAAGTTTGTGTCTGGGACGTAGGTTGGGTCGTTGCCAAGAAGGTTCCGGATCAGAGTGAGAAGGAGGAGGCGGTGATTGAGGTGTACAATGGAGAGAACCTTCTTGGTCAGAGTCCAAGTTGGAGTGTTCCAAGACAGGCTCTCTAATTGAATATTGTTTTTTGTTTGTGGAGAAATCATTCTTGTAGGCATTTGATTCCCGTTGAGAGAAGATATCTAAGCCTGGCAATTTGAAGAAAGGGAATTTGTTGAGTTGATTCTTGAGGAACTTGACGTGTTTGGTTTCTACAACAGCTCCAAGCAAGTTTAGAATTAAGTAGGAGTGGAAGGTGGGGTTGAAACAAACTAGGACTCCTTCAAGACCTTTTTCATCAAACTTTATTCCTTTTTGAAGGTGGTTGGCAAGATAGATCACAGAAGAACCTACGGGTTGTAAGTAATTAGCTGAGAGGGTCTTACCAAACATAAGTTCCCAGGGAGATGATTGATTACCTTCTTGAGGGATCTGATTTAGCATAAAGCAAAAACTGCGTGCTACTATATGCCAATAGTTCTTGGCAAGACGGGATGAGGAGAAGGTAGATTGGGCCAATTCAATGATTTTTCTGTTAGCTCTTTCAACCCGTCTGTTGTGTTGAGGATAATACGGTTCCAAAGTGCGGAGTTTGATGAATTTCTTTTTGGCAAAATCTTTTAGGGTGGAGTTCATTAATTCCGTTCCTTTATCTGAAAATATCTTGGAGGGATAGTAATTCAAGCGTTTATGTTCCTTATCAAGAATATTGATCATTATTTTGGGCGTCTGATCTTTAGAGGTTAGAGGAAAGCCTGCAAGGTAGCCAGTATAGTTATCAATAAGAGTGAGCAGATATTGGTGACCAGCCTTTGATTGAGGAGTACTTGGGCCAACAAAGTCAAGATGAATTCTTTCCAAAGGTTTGCTGAAGGTAGTGGAGATACTAGAGAAGGGGGATCTGGTGATCTTTCTCTTGAAGCAGCTATCACATTGAAAGTTCTGGAGTTTGTCATTGGAGAAGCAATCCTTCAGAAGAGGTTTTAGGGTGGAGATAGATGCGTGGCCGCACATCTTGTTTAAATCTGATAGAGTATTGGAATTTTTGGAGGATTGATTGACAACATTTGCAGAATTGTTTTGGCTGGTTGATCAGGGTTTTTTGATGACAAACAAGTTGTCTCTTATCAAACCCTTCAGCACAATATGATCTCCATGAGTCACCTTGAACATATTGCAAGTTTGATAGATGTTGCAGCCTTTCTTCAAGAGGATTCCGGGGCTGATTAGATTGAAAACAATGTCTGGCACGTAAGCTCAATCTTCAAGCGTGATCACAGAGCTGTTCCACTCTAGTTTGACTGTCCCGGTTCCTCGTATCTTGAGATTAGCCTCTAATTTTCCCTTCTTGATTTCTTTGGATTTGTCTTGTAGTTCTATAGATGAGAAAAACTTCAAGTTGTTGAAAATGTGGATGTTAGCTCCAGAGTCCAGAAGTAGATTAGGATTGGTATCTGAATTAATCCAGAGAGTTAGTAAAGCATGGTAGTTGATTATAGGATTCTTCTTAAGCTTGTTTTTCCACTTGGTTTGTTGTTTGATCCACCATTCAGGAGCAGCTTTGGGATGTAGATGGAAGCACAAAGACTTGTCGTGTGGCCTGTTGGGATCATGGTACCCTTCACGGCACCTCATCTTGATTTTCTTCTCGTCCTTGAAATTCTTAGTCTTGGTAGAGACTAATGAGACGTCAACGGATGGCTGATTCAGATTGGATTGGGCCTTTCTCTTGTTGTGATATTGAATAAGGTGGTTGAACACCACGTCCATTGTTAGGTTCTTTTCTACATGCATAATTTGCTGTGTTAGATTTTCGAGTGTGGGAGGAAATTTGAACAGTAGCATGTATGCTAGGATGTTGTTAGGTAGTTTGATCCCAACATCCATCATTCTCGTGATAGCTTTTCTGATTTTGGTGATGAAACTCTTGATGGCATTTTTGATGAAGACGGAGTGAAGGAAGTGATTAAATACTCTTTCTTGATTAGCTGTCTCTGAGGAGGCAAATCTTCTTGTTATTTCTGCACATAGAAGCTTAGAAAATGAGATGTTTGTAGAGTTGATGACATTAGTGTGAGTGGTGCTGTCGAGTTTGGATAGTAATATTGCCCTAATTTCTCTATCTTGTTTTGATGAGAGGGTGCCAGAATTACAAGTAATAGCGTCCTTGATGTCCTTGAGGTTGAACAACATGAGCATCTTGTCTTTCCAGATCAATTAATTCTCTTTTTTCAAAGGTGGTATAGCATCAACTGATGCTTTGAGAGCAACTTGATGGAAATAGTTGTTTGCTCCGGCTGGTTTGTTCATGGCTTGATCAATTAGGTTTGTAGGTAGGTCCTTCGGCTTTTAACCGTAATAAGTATGAATTGTATTTCTTTAGAACTTAGAACCAGCAGGCTGAGGAGTCAAAGAGAGTCAAAAAGAAAGCACATCAGAGGGAAACTTCAAAGAAAGATAAATGAATGAGAAAATAAGAGTGTAGAGCCCTACAGCCTTGATCAGTGAGTGTTGTTTAAAGGAGACAGCTTTGAGTTGAGGGAGATCTTTGGGAGGATAGACAAGGAAGAGCAGAAAGAGATGGGATTTGAGCAGAGATGAAGAAGAACTATTTGAAGTATAGGTCATATTGAGTTCAATGAGGTTTTTTTGGAAAGATCTTCATCTTACCAGTCATAGATTTTTGTATTTGAGTCAAGCAGATATTTGATGGAAGAGTGTTGGTTGCAGAGGAGATTGAGAAAGGAAAATGGAAATTGAAGCAGATGAGAAAGACAGGAAGGGAGAAAGTAAAAAAGAAGAGAAAGAAGAGGAGGAGGATAGAGGGGAAGATGAGAGACCAGAAGAACAAGAAAGATCCAGAGGTTGATGGTCTGATTGTTTGGAAGAAGGAGTGAAACCCAGTATGGATGAGAGAGATGCAGCGGGGTCCCCCTCCTAGACTCAAGGTGCACACGCACACAGAGGCGCGGCAAGGGATGAAAGCGGGAGAACATGATGAGAGCAGAAAATTATGAGAGCAGGAGGAATACTCAACAGTCAAACATGACTGGTTCCAGATTAATAATAAAAGAATGATCAAGACCAGTATGGTCAAAAAAGGGATCAAAGAGTGGTATAACACACTCAAGAAGTCAATCAAATGAATTATTCTTCAACCAGCAAGGCTATTGGTTGGTGATAAAAGACAAGGTCACAGAGGGATTCATCAAAGATTGATTATGGAGGCTCAAAGATCAAGGGGCAATCATAGATATACCCAGGATAAGGATGATGAATGGCTTTGATAAAGAAGAAGGGCCCCATGGATTTATTGATTGCATACAGTGATGATTATGGGGAAAAAGGCAGGGGAGAGCCCCTCCTTTTATGGGAAAGAGGCCCTGTAGACTACTTACAAGAGATGATACAATGAGAGTGGAAAAAAAACATTTTTTTTGTTTGAGGAAAATTAAATGAAGAGGAAAAACATTAATGAAAACAACACACAAAAGCAACAAGAAGATAGTGACATGGGGGCAAAAATTTTGAGAACACAAGGAAACCAGCCCGGAAATGGAGATGAGTGGCAGATTTGCTTTTTAAGCTTCAGAAATGATGAAAGGCAATTGGAGCAAGGCAACCAACAAGTTTTCAACGGCACAGGCAAGATTATTGGGAGGGGTTTTTGGGGAATACATTGATGGCAAGGATGATTGTTGGCAGCGGTTGCCATTGCCTTGATCTCAGTGGAGGTTATGTTGGATCAGGGTATGATGGAGAGACCAAGGTTGATGAGGATGAGGATGATTGATGGATTGCCTGCGCTTGGCCAAACACTAATCAGGTGCCAAGTGAAAAGAGGAGGAATTGGATGGAGGATCTGGGGATTTGGAAGCCCTGGAGAGCTCTTCCTAGACTGCTAGGACAGGGAAGAGCTGGGAAACTGAAAAATGGAAGAGTTCCCATGGAGATTCAGAAAAAATTCTTCTTTTTTTTCTTGTTTTTTTCTTTTTTTTTGATGATGGTCAGATTGATGTTTATAATAAAAAAAAGATTATAAAATATCCCCTTTTTCTGAGGTGTCCCAAATTGGTCACCAAGCGTGGAAGTTGTTGATAGTGAATCAGTTGGGAGTGGGATCAGCTTGGAAGGAGCGGTTGAAATGGCCATCTCCCCGTTGGCCATCTGGCCTTCCATCAGGTTGGCAAGCTCTTCATAGAATGCAAATGTGTGATTCTTAAATTGCAACAAATCCTTGCCATTCTTGCTGGGGTTGGTTTCCAGCTTGTTCCAGACCGCCTCAGGGAGTTTGATTTGTTGAAGGGCTTTGTTCCATCCAGTGCCCAATAGATCCAAAAGATGCCTTTCCTGAGCATATTGCTTTTTCAGCTATGATTAAGACCCCAAAATTAGTATAAATATATATATATATATATATTTAAACAAAGGGTGATGTTAAATTCACGGCTGCAGCCGTGTGGGAGTTGTGTAGGGCTTGTAAACTAATCCATATAATTTATAATTTATAATTTATAATTTATAATTTATAATTTATAATTTATAATTTATAATTTATAATTTATAATTTATAATTTATAATTTATAATTTATAATTTATAATTTATTATTTATTATTATTTATTATTTATTATTTATTATTTATTATTTATTATTTATTTTTTATTTTTTATTTTTTATTATTTATTATTTTTATTTTATTATTTATTATTTATTATTTAATATTTATTATTTATTATTCATTATTTATTATTTATTATTTATTATTTATTATTTATTATTTATTAGTTATTATTCATTATTCATTATTTATTATTTATTATTTATTATTTATTATTTATTATTTATTATTTATTATTTATTATTTATTATTTATTATTTATTATTTATTATTTATTATTTATTATTTATTATTTATTATTTATTATTTATTATTTATTATTTATTATTTATTATTTATTATTTATTATTTATTATTTATTATTTATTATTTATTATTTATTATTTATTATTTATTATTTATTATTTATTATTTATTATTTATTATTTATTATTTATTATTTATTATTTATTATTTATTATTTATTATTTATTATTTATTATTTATTATTTATTATTTATTATTTATTATTTATTATTTATTATTTATTATTTATTATTTATTATTTATTATTTATTATTTATTATTTATTATTTATTATTTATTATTTATTATTTATTATTTATTATTTATTATTTATTATTTATTATTTATTATTTATTATTTATTATTTATTATTTATTATTTATTATTTATTATTTATTATTTATTATTTATTATTTATTATTTGTTATTTATTATTTGTTATTTATTATTTATTATTTATTATTTATTATTTATTATTTATTATTTATTATTTATTATTTATTATTTATTATTTATTATTTATTATTTATTATTTATTATTTATTATTTATTATTTATTATTTATTATTTATTATTTATTATTTATTATTTATTATTTATTATTTATTATTTATTATTTATTATTTATTATTTATTATTTATTAGTTATTATTTATTATTTATTATTTATTATTTATTATTTATTATTTATTATTTATTATTTATTATTTATTATTTAATATTTATTATTTATTATTTATTATTTATTATTTATTATTTATTATTTATTATTTATTATTTATTATTTATTATTTATTATTTATTATTTATTATTTATTATTTATTATTTATTATTTATTATTTATTATTTATTATTTATTATTTATTATTTATTATTTATTATTTATTATTTATTATTTATTATTTATTATTTATTATTTATTATTTATTATTTATTATTTATTATTTATTATTTATTATTTATTATTTATTATTTATTATTTATTATTTATTATTTATTATTTATTATTTATTATTTATTTATTATTTATTATTTATTATTTATTATTTATTATTTATTATTTATTATTTATTATTTATTATTTATTATTTATTATTTATTATTTATTATTTATTATTTATTATTTATTATTTATTATTTATTATTTATTATTTATTATTTATTATTTATTATTTATTATTTATTATTTATTATTTATTAGTTATTATTTATTAGTTATTAGTTATTATTTATTATTTATTAATTATTATTTATTGTAGAAAATTGATCTCTCTACTTATGTCAAGTAATTGCAGGGCAGCCTTCTTGTCCTAGTTCTCTTACTCAAATATCACTTCACTGTTACTGCTTGACCACCCGCAAACTTATCTCCTACCCTTCTGGTCAGTACTTGGAGAGGGAGGGAGATAGGGACAACCATCCACTTTCACTCAATATTGACTTCAACTCAACTACAAATCTCTTCAAGTTTTTGCCTTGACATCACCAAATTTCTCTTGTCTTCTTTTTCTTTTATTTCTATTTGTCTTTCCTTTTATTTTTTCTTTTTGTATTTCTTATTCTTGATCTCACCTCTAATTCTGCCACTGATATCCAAAACTCATTGCTATTTCCCAATCAACAACTACTTGATCAATTCTTCTATGTCTGATAAGACAGTCACTACCTCTCTTACTCAAAGGTCCTAAAATTGGATTCTCTTCTCTTCAGCCTGCCTCAACTTTCTTCCATGCCATGTCTTCTGGTCTCTCAGCCATCCTCATTTTGTAAGTCCCAAAACACTCTACGTTGAAAGCTTGTGCTTGATGTTTGTCTCTTTTGATTCTTTTCTTTATCTTACTTTCTCTTTCCTTTTGTTTATTGATCTTTTCTTTTGTTTCAGCCCTCTTTAAATTCATCAATTCAATCCAATTCAACCAAAATTTATTATTTATTATTTATTATTTATTATTTATTATTTATTATTTATTATTTATTATTTATTATTTATTATTTATTATTTATTATTTATTATTTATTATTATTTATTATTTATTATTTATTATTTATTATTTATTATTTATTATTTATTATTTATTATTTATTATTTATTATTTATTATTTATTATTTATTATTTATTATTATTTATTATTTATTATTTATTATTTATTATTTATTATTTATTATTTATTATTTATTATTTATTATTTATTATTTATTATTTATTATTTATTATTTATTATTTATTATTTATTATTTATTATTTATTATTTATTATTTATTATTTATTATTTATTATTTATTATTATTTATTATTTATTATTTATTATTTATTATTTATTATTTATTATTTATTATTTATTATTTATTATTTATTATTTATTATTTATTATTATTTATTATTTATTATTTATTATTTATTATTTATTATTTATTATTTATTATTTATTATTTATTATTTATTATTTATTATTTATTATTTATTATTTATCATTTATAATTTATTATTTATTATTTATTATTTATTATTTATTATTTATTATTTATTATTTATTATTTATTATTTATTATTTATTATTTATTATTTATTATTTATTATTTATTATTTATTATTTATTATTTATTATTTATTATTTATTATTTATTATTTATTATTTATTATTTATTATTTATTATTTATTATTTATTATTTATTATTTATTATTTATTATTTATTATTTATTATTTATTATTTATTATTTATTATTTATTATTATTTATTATTTATTATTTATTATTTATTATTTATTATTTATTATTTATTATTTATTATTTATTATTTATTATTTATTATTTATTATTTATTATTTATTATTTATTATTTATTATTTATTATTTATTATGTATTATTTATTATTTATTATTTATTATTTATTATTTATTATTTATTATTTATTATTTATTATTTATTATTTATTATTTATTATTTATTTTATTTATTATTTATTATTTATTATTTATTATTTATTATTTATTATTTATTAGTTATTATTTATTATTTATTATTTATTATTTATTATTTATTATTTATTATTTATTATTTATTATTTATTATTTATTATTTATTATTATTTATTATTTATTATTTATTATTTATTATTTATTATTTATTATTTATTATTTATTATTTATTATTTATTATTTATTATTTATTATTTATTATTTATTATTTATTATTTATTATTTATTATTTATTATTTATTATTTATTATTTATTATTTATTATTTATTATTTATTATTTATTATTTATTATTTATTATTTATTATTTATTATTTATTATTTATTATTTATTATTTATTATTTATTATTTATTATTTGTTATTTATTATTTATTATTTATTATTTATTATTTATTATTTATTTTTTATTTTTTATTATTTATTATTTATTATTTATTATTTATTATTTATTATTTATTATTTATTATTTATTATTTATTATTAATCATTAATTATTAATTATTTATCATTTATCATTTATTATTTATTATTTATTATTTATTATTTATTATTTATTATTTATTATTTAGTATTTATTATTTAGTATTTATTATATATAATTTATAATTTATTATTTATTGTTTATTATTTATTTTTTATTTTTTATTATTTATTATTTATTATTTATTATTTATTATTTATTATTTATTATTTATCATTTATCATTTATCATTTATCATTTATCATTTATCATTTATCATTTATTATATATGATTTATTATATATAATTTATAACTTATTATTTATAATTTATTATTTATTATTCATTATTTATGATTTAGTGGAGGCTACACAACTTGATTTTAGTTGTTTAGCATGCCTTACAACTCAAATGGGATGTGTAGCATGCCACACAGCCCATTTGAGCCGTGTAGCATGCCACACGGCTCATTTGAGTTGTGTAGGGTGCCACATGGCCGATTGAGCCATGTACGCGGCTCTGTAGCCGTGAATTTAACATTACCCTTAAACAAAAAAAGGGAAAAAAAAACTCACTGCATTGAACCAACTGCAACAGGTGGTTTCATCCTTTGGCTTGGAGCCATTGCTAATCTTGGAACCTGAAAGTGCTTCTGCAGCGGCAGTCCAAGCTGTCCCCTTGAAGCCATTGAGGGTGCTAGGAGCCATCCATTTCTGCCCCTTTAGGACTTCAATTAATACGTGGTTGAGGTCTTTGGACCAGGTTGAAAACTTGTGCGGAAAATGGGGGCCAGGAGTTGAATCAAGGGTTGAGATGAGGGATTGAGGGGCTGGATTGGACAGGGAGAGGGTCATGTTTGCTGGATTGGACAGTGAGAGGGTCATGTTTGTGGACATAAGCATTGGGGTGGTGGTGGAGGAAGGGGGGGAGGGGGCTGGTGGTGCTTGTTGTGGTCATGGTGGGATTGGGTGGTGGTGAAGGACAAGGTGGAGGTGGATATATCAGGTGGGGGATTGGGATTGGGTGGTGGTTGAGGTGGAGGTGGAGGTGGATGTTGAGATGAGTTCAAACATGGACTTGGACAAATTTCCATGAAAATCCGGAAAGTTACAGCAAGTTACAAGGTAAAAACCTTGTAACTTGCTGAGCCAAGGTCTTGGTGGGGGTGTAACTACCTCAAAGCTACACTCCATGGAGTTATGGGGGTTTACACTTGTTGCCAAACACCCCATTTTTGTATGTGTAACTCTAACCCCCCCCCCTTTAACTCTCTGCAACTTCAATTTGGCGGGCGGGGGGGAGTTGCAGTTACACATACACCTGGCAGCCGAACGGTACCTTATATGGTTGACAAGCCAAGTGCATCGCTTGAATCTGACAGGTTCATGCAGCACCCCAACCCCCTTGGGAAGCCCATCCTCTTCTTGATTGGGTGTTACATCATCCTGCCGGTATCACTTGAGTTACGATCTGAATCAATGATTGGTCTTGGCCTGATCAACATGCTCTCAGCCAGCTTGAGACCAGCTAGAATTCAAGATTTGGGTGATCCAATACAAGGTGTGGATGGTAGGTAGTCTTAAAAGTGCAATCAAAATCCGGGAATGTTTACAAACACCTAAGTAAATCAAATCTTGCACCGATACTTTGGGAAAAGACCGTTGAACTCTTGAAGTTTAGTTTGGATAAGGATAGATGTGCTGGAATCAACATGAATCACCGAAATCACGGTCGGTTAAGAATGATTCCAATGGCAAGAACACCCGGGAGGCTCTTGTCGCACACTCAGTTCTTGTGAACACAAGGTTCAAGTCCAAAGAACCACCGCCTTGGTTTGTGCATCCTACTTGCCCAAACCGATCGAGAACAATCGCTCGGGGCTCCTATCCGGAGTAGGGCTTGGTAATCTAGGACCAAACCAACAGGTCAAGAATGCCCTTCCAGATGAATGCATGAACCCTGGCGGAAAAGAGTCTAGATGGACGACTCCGAATCATTACGTAGCACGGTTGATGTGCATACTTCAGGGTAAACTTCAGGCTAATTTCGCTTGTTTTTAAATCTTCATAAGTTTTTCGAGGTCAGGGATCGATTTCGCCTGGTCGACCAAGAGGAAAGCTTCCAATGAGTTTTGATGTTCAGGGTGATGATTTGATGAGTCTCGATCATCGGTCGGTGGCGGAGGAGGAGGATCGTTGGGAAATAAGAGATGATCGAGACCGGGTCCAGTCTTTTGAATTACTTTACGCGTCATTCCAATGGCCTCCGAGAATATCTCACGAGTCAACGGATCAGGTTCGGTGGTAACTTGATCGGTTGTGGTGAAGGCCGAGGAGGGAGATTGATCGGACAGGAAGGACTTGGTGGATAGGTAAGAATCTCGAAGTTGATTTAGTAAGGCAGGATTACAGAGTGAATTCTGTTGAGCCTTTTGCCATTTTACCAGTTCACTTCTGGTAGAGATGATCAATTCAGGTATGACGGTAGAGCTGGGAGTGACGTTCTGGGTCGGTTGAGGTTTGATGGTGGTAGTCTGAAGATGATCAGCTGATTGATGACGCTCAGGATCCGGGAGATCTTGTCGAGAATCTGAGTGAGGGTTTTCGAAGGTGACCCTATTGGTCGGAAGTGGAGGATAGACTAAGGCTATCTCACTGGGTTGGATCAGGAAGGCGTCCTGATCGATTAAATTCTTCAACACTTGATGCAACGAATCGGATGGCTTGATAGTTGGTGGAGGGGGACCGAAGATATTAGGGTCTAGATGGACACGATGCTTGATGGATAGAGAAGAGGTAGGAAATGAATGGTTGGTTGACAGATTTGATTGTCCTGGAGTGTTGGAAGGTTTAGATTCATCAAAACATTCGTCGATGGAACTATTAAAGTATTGGTCCAATTGGTTTGAGAACTTGGATGGGATCCGCTTGAGATAGTCCAGCATATCAGGATCGAGGATGATATAATGTTTAGGTCCCAAGACGGAATCGGGCTGAGTACCCCAAAAGCACCACAAGCCGAAAAGGGTGCCGATCTGTCTCAAGGGTTCGACGTCTTCTTTCAAGTTATTCAAAAACAGTCGGATGAGCGTATTAAACCAGTGCCTCCTGAGGGCTGGATCGACGACGGATAGATGGATGTAAATCCATCCTAGGCGGGAATAGATCGACTTGAACTTGAGGAAAGGTCCCAGTCTCTTCTGATTACTGTTGGGAAGAGGATGATGATGGTGCTTGAGTTGGTGCTGTTGCTGATTCGATTTGGCTGAGGTGATCCAGGCACTGAGTAGACTATCGATATCTGTCTGAGCTCTATCGATGAAGGATTGGGATGTGAAGTAGAACTGGGGGCTGATCGATTCTGGTTGTCGAAGTGAAGGGAGTGAGTAAATGGGCATGAGACTCGGTATGAGTCGACTGGTTGGGCTCGACGGCGACCAGGATGGGATGACGGCGGTGAGTCAAGTCGCCAATCGGTTGAAACTAGCTATGTAATTGGGAGGCTTCAAGCTCGACCACCGCTGGGGATGACAGATAGTCGTGGGTTCAAAGCACTTCTTGACCGCGGTCGACGACTGTTGCAGGCAACTTGGGGGCCAGAGGGAGAGGCAGAGGCAGAGGAAGGAAGTATTGTGTTTAACAGACTACCCAAATACACGAAACCGCGCTATTAGCTTAACCCGCCGCCGTCTTGGACACAAACTCTGATGGGGAACAGTCTGTCCGGGTGGGCGGGTTGAGCTAGACTATATATACATGAGGATTTTCCCGTAGTAGCATAATCTAGGTATTATGCTTATAATCTATAGTATGCGTCTAGTCTTCAGTATGTATTTGGACAATTTGTAAAACGTGTCACCTTGGTTCATGACACCCCCCCCCCCCCCACGCGTTTTACAAAATGTACGGTCTTGAGTTGTAGATTGTTGAGCGCCGGGGCAATCTGGTTGGGGCCGAGTCGCTTCGTCATAATGTCCGCCTGTTGAGTATGGGTGCTGGTCCATTGCAGGTTGACACTGTTTTGACGCACAAAGTTGTTCACAAAGTAGAACACCTGGCTCAACTATCTGGTCCGCTTCTTGGAAGAATTGTCACTGGCAATCAAGATGGCCAATTCGTTATCACACAGAATGGTCATTGTTGGTTCAATAGCGCATGACAGGATGTTCTTCAGATAAGCCAGCTGTTGTGTTCCTTCAGAAAGGGCAACGTATTCAGCAGCGCATGTCAAGAGAGCAACAACGCTTTGCCGTCGGGATCCCCACGCGACAGGGTTGCCAAAGAATTTAACAACATGGCCGGATGTTGATCGTTTGTGTTCACCACCCCAGTTGGCATTGCTCCAAAGTTTGAGCACCGGCTGGCCTTTACGGAAAACAAGCTCAAGATCCCTTGTGTACTTGAGGTAGCCAACAAGCCAATCAAGTGCCACCCAGTGGTCACTAGAAGGTGAGTCCGCGTAACGCAACAGCAGGTTGACCGGAAAGGACAAGTCCGGCCGCGTCCCAGCCACTAAGTACATCAGTGAGCCTATGAAGTGTTTGTACCGGTCTGCATTCACAGGTTCGCCCTGGTTCAGCTCTAGCACAGTCTCCGGTAAAGTACTTCTCTTAGGATGTGCTTCTCGATCATAGTCTTCAATTATTTGGTTGGTGAGTACCTTCTGGGACAACAAACACGTTCCAGGAGATTTAGATAGGCAGACCCCAACTATTTTGGTTGGTTCAGCAGTCCATTTTATCTTCACCTGACGCTCAATTCCCTGTCTGAGTGTCAATAGCAGTGCCAGTGACAAACCAACTACAAAGCCTTCATTGACATGCATCCAAACAATGACAAACTTGTTGCCCTTCTTCAACAGCTACAGGGAGGGCTCAAGTTCTTGTGCGGTAAAGCCAAGGCCCAACATCATGCCGTCAAAAAAATTCCACCAACACCTAGCCACCTGCTTGGTCCCATACACTGCTTTCTTCAACCTCATAACCATTCCCTTCCACTCCAGTCTGACCTTGGTTGGCGGTTGAGAATACAGTTCTTTGCTGATTGGGCTATAAAGGTATGCAGAACTAACATTGAAAGTTGCCATAGGCAGGTCCAAATTGATAGCCAACAATATGAGCACACAAAGGACATTGAGGCTTGCAGTTGGAGCATAGGTCTCATGCACATCCTCACCCATGCGCTGATTAAATCCCTTCACAACCAGTCTGGACCTTTGCTCAAGCAGCTGTCACGCTTTGCACTTAGGGATTATTGTCTTCATCACTTTGACATGTCCTCTCCTCAGTACCATCTACCTCAGTCTAAAAGCATGACACAAATAAAAGCACAACATCAATGGTGCAATCCGCTGTTTCCTCTGGCTTGCGCTGACCTTCCAATCTTGGCAACCAACTCAGTATATACTTGCAAACTTTGCGGTTAACTCCATACCGGTTGGCCATCCATTATGAGATCCAATCTCCTTCCCTGGCCAATCAACAGCCTCGGACTTCCATCTTTGGTCATGCATTGTTTGTTAGTTTGCATCTACGTCTAACCAAGCCAACATTACTGTACAGTTTGCAATTGGACTAGTCCCTACCCTGCATACACTATTACTTCTCATTTGCATTACCTTCAACATCACTTGCTCCTGTCCCAATTTGTCATACAATTGTACACTGAGATTCTATTGTCTTGCACTTATGCTATGACCTTGGATCTGTACTACTGCTTCATTTCCTATCCCATTCCTGTCATTCATTGCCTCACCACTTCAACTGTAGTTAGCTCATCACCAGGTTGTATCTAGTCACTTTGGATTACCTTATAAGGGCTATCCCCTTGCCTGATGATTGTCTCCTCAGTTAGTTAATTTCATATGTTCTTGCCTTTTGCTACAACCTAGTTATCACATCGGACTCAGGTTGAATTTTCCTTCTTTGGAACACATTCCATTCCTCTTGCCATTTGTTGAGTGGCATAAACAAGTTCGCACTTTGCAATTGAGTCTGGCTACTCGCACTTGCCCTCGCACTCAGCATTCCCTTGCGCTCACAATCATCTAAGATTTGCCCTATAGTACGTGGGGTCGTCGTGTGACAGTAAATTAACTAACTCAACTCATCTATTGTAGCCTGCCAACCTATAGTAGACTTCTTTTTCTCAATGTCACGTACTTGCTCAACCGGGAACGCTTCCCTTGCCCCTTACAATGATGAGATCCATTGGGTAGGGAGAACCAGTGCTCCTTGGGCCCAACAACCCTTAGATCCTGTTCCTCCTTCAAAATCGCCATCTGTTGAACCCCTTGATGATCCTTGGACTCCTTCACAGGATGTTCCAACGGACCCTCTTGCAGAATTTGCAGATTCCAACCATTCTTCCAATGAAACCTTGACTCGTGGTAGACCAGGGGTTTGCACTAATGCTCCCAAGCCCAATGCTCCAACCCTGCTTTTGACATTGATCCAGGCCCTCACTCATGGTGCCCAGCAATCTAGTCCGAGTACTCCTAGCTTTTGCACTCCGGGCATGAAACAACCTGATCACTTTATGGGAGAACACCCTCATAAGCTTAGATCCTACCTACAATCTTGTAAAATCATCTTTTCAAACAACTCCAACAATTTCCCTTCCGATAGACATAAAGTTATGTATGCTTCGTCCTTCTTAGGAGGTAGAGCCTTGCAGTGGTTTGAACCGTACCTCCAACTTTTGTCCAACAACAGTCCCACTTGTATCCTCAACAACTGGGACAGGTTTGAGCAACAACTGTTCACCCTGTTTGGCAACCCCAATGAAGTTCAAAACGCCAAATATGAACTTAATAGTTTAGTTATGAAGGAAAATAGTAGAGCTTCCGTTTATATTTCTCATTTTTGAACCTTGCAGTCTTGCATCCAGTGGAACAAGGCCGCTCTTCTATTCCATTTTCAAAAGGGTCTACCAGCACGCTTAATTGAACAGCTTGCAGTTGGGGGTCATAAGACAACCTTGCTTCAGCAGCTAATCAATCGAGTGATTGAGCTTGATAATGGCTATCATGACAAGAATCGCTCTTGGCAAAACAACCATGGACCGTCCACCTTGGCCCCAAGGGTGGACAACTCCTCAAAGCAAAACACAAGGAACCCAAAACCATCCAAACCAACCCCAACTTTGAACTCCAACTCAAAAGGGAAAACCGTTGCCAAAACTCCAAAGTTCTTGGACAAAGAAACCAAGATGCTACGGAGCAAGGAACGGCTACAAAGGGAAAATAAAGGGCTGTGTATGTATTTTGGAGGAAAACATGATTTCAACAGTTGTGCAAAGCGGTTAGCCCGTGAAGCGGCTAAGCAGTCAAAAAATTAGCTTGTAGTTTTTCTGATACTTGCAAGGAAAACTACACATTATCTAAATCCCCGCGAGTAAATCATCGCACTTGCGAGTCACTAGGTGCTCCGAGTTTGAGATTTATCCTATTCCATTCCAACAACACTCCTTATCAAGTATTACTTGACTCCGGCACTAATTTTTCCTTCATCAGTGAATCTTTTGCCACTTCCAAAAATCTTACGCGTTCCAAGATAGATAAATTTCCTATCTATTTAGTAAGTAGTGCAACTGAACCGTCTTATTGGGTTTCCCAAAAGGCAAAATGGACCTTTGAATTCTCCAATTTCCCCAGCTTCGAATGGGATTTATTTGTCTTGGCTATACCCGGAATGGATGATACCATTCTAGGCCATGATTTCCTAGTTTACTGGAATCCAGATGTGAATTGGCAAGAAGGAGTAATTAACCTTCAAACCTCGCACCCCCAGAACACTAATCTTTCCGTCAATCAGGAATTAAACAGCCTACCTGACACTGTCATTGAGTTGGATGACACTTTTCCACCAGGAGATTTGCAATATCCTGATCTTCATTCCCAAATTCCCTCTTCAGATTTAGGAGTTATTGCTTACCTATCCAGCTTAACTCTTTCCTGTTCCTTTGAAGAGGAACAGACACAAACCAAACGGTGTATTTTGAGCTCCCTAATCCTCTCGCACCATGCAAGCACCTTGAACCCGGTGCTCAAATATGACAAGATTGAAGATTTAGAAATCATTCAAGAGTCTTTACCTTTGGTTTATCATGACTTTGCTGACGTCTTTTCAGCTGCAAAAGCAGATAAACTGCCTCCATCCCGTCCTTACAATCACAAGATCAAACTTACTGGCCCACCTCCAGCACCAGGACCAGTATACTCTCTCTCAAAGCAAGAATCAATTGCGCTTCAAGACTACATTGCGGAAAATGTAGGGAAAGGATTTCTTTGACCAAGCAATTTGAATACCGGTTCACCTGTCCTATTTGTTCCAAAGAAGGACGGCGGACTTTGCCTTTGTGTTGACTACAGGAAACTGAACCAGGTAACCTGGAAGAATGCCTATTCAGTACCCCCTATGTCACATCTCCTCACCCTCTTCCATGGAGCTACTTATTTCTCAAAGTTAGACCTTCGAGGTGCCTATAACCTAATTTGCATTAAGGAAGGTCATGAGTATTTAACTGCAATGAGAAGCCGGTTTGGCAGTTATGAGTATACCGTCATGCCTTTTGGCCTCTGTAACACTCCTTCCACTTTTCAACATTTTGTCAACAACATTTTCTCCAATTTCGTAGGTAAATACTTCGTGGTATATCTTGATGATATAATAGTCTACTTGAGGAACCTCAAAGATCACATCGCACATGTGCAAGAGGTGCTGCAGCAACTTTGCAAGAATGACCTGTTTGCGAAAGCCTCTAAGTGCAATTTCCATTCCTCTTCTCTTTGGTTTCTAGGTGTTGTAGTCTTGCAGCAAGGACTATTGATGGACCCAGCCCAAAGCAAACGCATATTGGACTGGCCCCCACCTTCTTCCATTAAATCCCTTCAAGTTTTCCTTGGTTTCAGTAATTTCTATAGAAGGTTTATTGCGTGTTACACCGAAAAAACCGTGAATCTTACTAACCTTCTTCAAAAAGACACTCCTTTTGTTTTTACCAAAAAAGCTGCTTTGGAGTTTGAAGCTCTGAAGAAAGCGTTCACCACTGCTCCGATACTCGCTCACTTCAACAAGCTAGCTTGCACTATTGTCAAAACAGACGCAAGCGACTATGCAATTGCAGGAGTAATCTTGCAGTTTTCTTCCTCCACTTCTCTGTTTCATCCCGTAGCTTTTGAGTCTCGCAAGTTGCTTGCTGCAGAGCTTAACTATGAGATTCATGACAAGGAACTTCTTGCAATTGTTTATTGCTTGAAAAAATGGCATTCATACCTTTTGAGCCTTAGGGAATCCTTTGAAGTTTTAACTGATCATAATTCTTTAAAGTATTTCATGAGCTCAAAAGTCCTCACACGTAGACAGGCATGATGGGCCAAATACCTCTCCAAGTTCCACTTTACGATCACGTACCGTCCTGGGAAACAAGCGGTAGTTCCTGATGCTTTATCACGTTGGGACAATGTTTACCCAGGGGGGGGGGAGCACCTTTGCCAAAAACAACCCTGAAAACTTTAGGACACTCTTCTCAACCCAATCTGCCCAACTCAGTTTGGTCATTGCTCACTTGAAAGATTTGGCTTCCAAACTCCGACAAGCTCCACGCAACAACCCCAAGTGCATCAAACTTTGCAAAAGTGCAAACTTATTAGATAGTAGTTACAGTATTGATGATAATGACTTTTTAGTCTATGATAATTGTATAGTAGTACCAGATAATTCTTGCATTAAGTTAGATATCTTTGAGTCATGGCACAATTCTCCGCTTGCTGGTCGTCATGGGCAGGATAAAACCTACCAATTGATTGCACAAGACTTCTACTGGCCTGGTATGACCAAAGAAGTAAAAGACTATTTTAGCGCGTGCTATGATTGCAATTGTAACAAGTCCTCAAAACACTGGAAGTATGGGCTTCTTCAGCCACTTCCAATTCCGCCTTGTCCTTGGCACTTGCTTTCTATGGATTTCATCTCTCAATTACCTTCTTCTAGTGGATATGATGCTATTCTAGTAATAGTAGATTGCTTCTCAAAGATGGATTTATTTCTGTGCAGTAATGTGACGGCCTCTTCAGAAGACTTAGCTAACTTGTTCATAGAATATGTATTTTCAAAACATGGTCTCCCTGATAATATAGTTAGTGATCGTGGATCTCTGTTTGTCTCAAGCTTCTGGACCTTGCTATGCCAACATTTGAAGATCACTCGCAATTTATCAACGGCTTACCACCCGGAAACGGATGGGCAAACCAAGCAAGTTAATAAGATTCTCAAACAATATCTTTGAATGTATGTTGCCTATCAACAAGACAACTGGTTGCAATGGCTCCCACTAGCCAAATTTGCCTACAACAACTCCACTCATTCCTCCACCAAACAGTCGCCCTTCCAAACTCTTTATGGTAGAAACCCGACTTTCTCTTCCCTTCACGTAGCACCTTCTCAACCTGCTACCAATTACCTTGAACAAATTCAATCCCTTCAATCAAAACTTCAAACTAACCTTGAAGAAGCAAACCAGCGCTATAAGGAGCAAGCAGACTGATCTCGCACTTTGGCTCCAACCTTTGCAGTAGGAGATCAAGTATGGCTCAATGCTCTCAACATTTGCAGCACTTGCCCAACTTGCAAACTCTCTGAAAGAAAGCTTGGCCCCTTTAAAGTAGAATCAGTCATCTCCCCTAACACCTTTAAACTTACTTTACCTGCAAAATGGAAAGGTATCCACCCGGTCTTTCATGTGTCTCTCCTAGAGCCAGCTCAAGTCCTATACCCGGGCAAGACTCATCCCCCTCCTGAACCAGTCACTGTCCTCAATCATCAAGAGTGGGAAGTAAGCCGTATTCTGGATTCCAGGTTACGCAAAGGAAAACTTCAATACCTTGTTGAATGGTCTGGCTTCCAGTCCGACAAAGATTGCACCTTGTGGGAACCAGCCCATCACCTTTGCAATTCACCCAATCTGATTCAAGAATTCCATGCGAGCTACCCTTGCAAACCTTGACAATCATGATTCCATCCCATCCAATCCCATTACATTCCACATTCCATCCCATCCAATCCAATCCCATTTCATTCCACATTCCATCTCATCCAATCCCATTCCATTCCACATTCCATCTCATCTAACCCCATTTTATTCCACACCAACATCCCATCAGTCAAATCATTCATCTCACCGTTTTATTCCCTTTTCTCATTTCCCTTTCATTTCTACTAAATCAATCTTCATTCCTTATTATAAAAAAAATATTTCTATTTATAAAAAAAAAAAAAAAAGAGAAAATATATATTTATAATAAATAATTAAAAGGTTTCCTTTACTTCCTTCTCTGCATCCTCCCAATTTGCAGTCAATTCCGCAACCATGGATCAAAAAGTATCCAGGTCTTCATCATTTATTAGTGCGGACATTCTTCAAAGAACTAGCACTTCCGTTACAATATGCCTCTTGAAGAATTCCTTGCACCTTGAAATCCAAGCTTGCTTTGGCCGAGCATTCCATCCACCTTCCTCCAAGAGCTCTTTGTACGCTCTCTTCCTTTGGCCTCCCAACGTGCCTTCTCCAATATTTCCCGTCAGCCAACTTGCATCTGTTTTGACTGGCCCTACAACTCGCACCGGATCCGCTTTGCCTCGGCCCTCCATTCCTTACGTTCCATCCACTCCATCCCTTCCATCTCCTTCATTTCCTTCTCCTAATTCATCTGCTCCTTCTCTCCCTCCATTTCCCGTTTCTCCTTCCGCTTTGTTTCCTTCCTCCTCCCTTGCTTCCTTGGTTATGACTCCTACCGGTTCCGTACTGGGCACTTTGCCTTGCACCTTGGCATTCATCTGGGCCCCTGGGAGTTCAGTCAACGGTCCACAGTAAGGTTGTGGTGGTGGTGGTGTATTTGTGGTATACCTTCAGAAACGGGGCAACACTAGCAAAACAAGCAAAATTTAGTTACTATTTTATGATCATCAGTCAGGCCAGATTAGTACTTACCAGGAACTCGAGTCCCCAAGTATTTGATCTCTGGAAACAGTGGTATCTCGTAGTTAACCCTTGGCGCGGACCTACGACTCCGCATCTCCCTTGATGATTCTGCGGGACCCTCAACAGTTGACTCAACATTTATAGGGAAATTACATGCCACTTTGCAAAGGGGACATTGCTTGCACTTGCCTCAAAGGCCTCGGACGGCAGTACTAGGGACACATTGCTTGTTTTGGCAAATACAGTTTTTGCAACTGCGGGACAACAATGACAACATTCTATATAAATTATAAATTTATTGAGTAATGAATTAAAAAATGTAAAGGGTATACAGTAATTATTAACGACTTGAAATCAATGGGAAAATTTATCTGAACGCTTGCAGGAGCTCACATCTTTATACCCGGGCAACTGTCACTCTTTGAACTTAGGGATTATTGTCTTCATCACTTTGACATGTCCTCTCCTCAGTACCATCTACCTCAGTCTAAAAGCGTGACACAAATAAAAGCACAACATCAATGGTGCAATCCGCTATTTCCTCTGGCTTGCGCTGACCTTCCAATCTTGGCAACCAACTCAGTATATACTTGCAAACTTTGCGGTTAACTCCATACCAGTTGGCCATCCATTATGAGATCCAATCTCCTTCCCTGGCCAATCAACAGCCTTGGACTTCCATCTTTGGTCATGCATTGTTTGTTAGTTTGCATCTACGTCTAACTAAGCCATCATTACTGTACAGTTTGAAATTGGACTAGTCCCTACCCTGCATACACTATTACTTCTCATTTGCATTACCTTCAACGTCAATTTATCCTGTCCCAATTTGTCATACAATTGTACGCTCAGATTCTATTGTCTTGCACTTATGCTATGACCTCGGATCTGTACTACTGCTTCATTTCCTATCCCATTCCTGTCATTCATTGCCTCACCGCTTCAACTTTAGTTAGCTCATCACCAGGTTGTATCTAGTCACTTTGGATTACCTTATAAGGGCTATCCCCTTGCCTGATGATTGTCTCCTCAGTTAGTTAATTTCATACGTTCTCGCCTTTTGCTACAACCTAGTTATCACATTGGACTCAGGTTGAAGTTCCCTTCTTTGGAACACATTCCATTCCTCTCGCCGTTTGTTGAGTGGCATAAACAAGTTTGCACTTTGCAATTGAGTCTTGCTACTTGCACTTGCCCTTGCACTCAGAATTCCCTTGCGCTCACAATAATCTAAGATTTTCACTATAGTACGTGGGGTGGTCGTGTGACAGCAGCCAACCTTCTTCATCTAGCTTATGTGCCAAGACCCACCTCATTCCCAGCACTTTCATCCCCAGGTGTGGTTTAACTGGTTCCCAGACATCCAGTTTGTCAAACTTATCCACCTTGTACGTGGCTGAAGCCATCCATTCCTTTGCAAACTCACCCTTCAGGGCCTCTGGCAGAAAACAAGGTAGGTAATGAGCAAATTTAATTGGCATCAACTGTATGAATGCAAATTCAGCCTCCACAATCTTGTCCGTACGTTCCTGTCCAAGGTGTAGCGTCAACTGATTGAGTAGGAAGTCAATTCTTGCCTTCTTAGGTTCAGACTTGATTGGGAGACTCTGAAAGTATGGGAAAACTGCCAAAGTGGAGTGAATCACTTGGTGTTCAACAGTTTAACAAAAGAGCCATCTGGCTCCAGCATCTGGGTAAGCTAGGAGTTGGCAAGGTTGTCCCCGTTCATCTAGCTTGGAATCAAACCCTTCTTTTGGTACGTGGACAATTTCCCTAGCCCCAAAAGGATACAACGCATTAGGGTCACACTCAAACTGAAACAGTGCCTTCAGCAGTGAAATTCCTCCCGTCCTTGTGTTTGGTAGGCAGTTGTGAATGTACATTGCAGTATGATAGGTGCAACTCCAATATTGATTTGCCATCCTGCTTTTGTTCAGCATTGTTCTTGCAATATCCCCAATAGTGCAATTTAACCTCTTGGCTTTGCCATTCTGCTCTGGCTGAAAGGGAGGGACAGTTGCCAGTCTGATTCCAAGAGGTTCTAGCTTGGTCCAAAGTGTACCAGTGAATTCAGCAGCGTTATCTGACCTAATATACGCTGTGGAAACAAAGAGGGTGGAAATCCCCTAGTTGTCCTCAAGTTTGAGAGTCAATGGTCCAAGCGTCTGTAAGGAGGTTGGATGCAATGAGTTAAAGAGAGAGGGAGAGAGAGAGAAAGAATAATAAGATGAGTTCCTTGTTCCTTGTTTGTTCAATCCTTCCCATCCTCTGTGATAATATAAGATTACCTACCTCCACATCCAGGTTGAGGGTGCGGTTTAAGTAACCTCCCCCTCAACCCTAACCTAGGTACAACCACAAGCAAGCAAGAGTAATGAAATACAACCCCTAAGTACAGAACCCTAGCCCCAACCCTATCCTTCCTTCCCATCCCATGATCTGTATCCCATACCCCTTACCCCATATCCATCCATATCTCCCGCCTGCCATTACGTCCAACCGGGTTGTCTTTCTCATGACGTGGCCCTTGCCCCGCGCCCAACTTGGAGCCCCCGGTGCATGTCTGAATCCACCCAATGTGCCTTTCCAGATATCCAAGATACATCTGCGCGTCTTGCAACGTGCAATCTGTGCACAATCTGTCCAATCCAATCCAATCTGCCCTGCGTCTCCAGATGCTGAGCCCAATCCAACTGATGATGAGCCCGCAGCGCAGCTTACTGCGGAGAAGCCGCACCCATTGCTGAGCGCGCAGCGCGCAGCCAATTCCAACTTGCGTCTATAAAAGACTACCACAACGCTGGTGTAATTCCAGTTATATGATAAAGATGTTTGATCCAGCTCAGGATTTTTGCCGCCATCTTGCTCCTAGACTGAAGTGCCACTCCAAAGGTGTATGTGGTAGCATGGTCTTGGAAGGTCAGCCAAAATTGGGCACCATTGAGGTCTTTCTCAAAGGGTCCAACCACATCAGTCACACAAAGTTGTAGCGGTTCTTGGTGCAGTATTTGAGAATCAGCACCAATGGATTTATGATCAATAGCTTTTGACAGAGCGCAACATTCACAAATATAGGCCTTCCACGTCCCCCTAGGCTGTTTATTAAAATTTGATTCCAAGAAGGATTTGAAAACATGCTTGGATGCATGGCCAAGTCTCAAATGCCACATATATGGATCCAACAAAGGTCTTTGGGATATTGCTAAACATGATTCATTCATCATTGCAGGGATGGTCCAACAGAAGTTGTGAAAAACAATATTGTATTGCTTCCTGCCAGGTTCTTTCAGGATCAAGTTAGTCCCCTTGTGTACAAGTTTCCATCCTTCTGCTACCAGCCTGCCAGTTGAAAGGATCATCCCTTTCACACCATTGCACAAGTACATGTTATTCACAATGAGAGTCCCCGTTGGAGTTGGCATGTTCAATCTGCCAATGTACCGCACAATTGCGCAATTTGATGGGACGGCCATTTTCAGACAAATTGGCACCTTCAGACGCTCAGTAATATTGAAGAACTTTGATTTCCCACTTACATGCGCTGTAGATCCAGAATTGAGCAAGATTTGGCCCTCGGATATTGCTTCAACATCAAGTTTTCTAACATTTCCACCAATTGTTGGCGCTTTTGGTGGGCGTTGTGGAATTCAGAAGAGGACTTCTCCTTTAATGGCTCCCAAGTTTGGAAGTTATTGATCCCTTGCGTCTGTAAAACCTGAGTGCAACTGTTCACCCTTTGACTGAGAGATAGAGAAATGAGAGTAAAGATCCTTCCAAAAACCTATGATGATCCAATGTGATCCTATGTTATCTGATGTCCCTCCCTATCTGGGTTGAGGGTGTGGTTTAAGTACCTTCCCCTCAACCCTAACCTAAGTACAACCGCAAGCAAACAAGAATAATGAAATACAACCCCTAAGTACAGAACCCTAGCCCCAATCCTACCCTTCCACCCCATAATCCACATCCCATATCCCATACCCCATATTCCATTCTTACTGCCTGCCTGCCATTATGTCCACCTGGTTTGTCCTTCTCATGAAGCGGCCCTCGCGCCGCGCCCAACTTGGACCCCCCTGCACATGTCCACATCCGGCCAACACGCCATTCCAGATATCTAAGATATATCCGCGCAATCCAACCCATGCGTCTTGCAACAAGCAATCCCCACGCAATCCGTCCAATCCAATCCATACCGCCCTGCGTCTCTGTATGCCAAGCCCAATCCAACTGCTGCTGAGCCCGCAGCGCAGCTTTCTGGGGCAAAGCCGCACCCATTACTTAGCATGCAGCCACTGCTGAGCCACCCATTGCTGAACGTCTGCCACTGCTGAGCGCGCAGCCCATTCCAACTCATGTCCATAAAAGACCAACACATCCCCCCCAACTTGAGTTCTGTCCCCATAGATACACCACTATCTCACCTACCCCTGCCTTCCCTAGCTTCCCACTGCTTCATCACACCAAAGAAAACAAAGCCACCACCCCATCCACCCTTCCTTCATCAAAAGATGTCCTGCACGTATTGCAGCCGGAAAGGCCTTTCTTGTCAAATCCTTCTGGGCCGGTGTGCCAGTGTTCTGTGCCAAGCCAGACACTGCCGCTGATCCCTATTCAATGGCATGCCCTGCAACCATCCTCAAGGTTGCCTGCGCAAGAGGACCCGGCACAACTATTTTGTGGTTTCAAGTGATGAGGAGGTTTCAACCAACAAGTGGAACCCGCCCAGCTCACCTTGCAACCAACCGGAAAGGGCCGCCCAAAACCGTTTGTTGCGCAAGAGCCATGACTTGGGCTCACCCTTCCATTGGGAAGGACCTCCAAGGCGCCAGGACTTTCCGGACTTTGCCCCCTTTGGGAACACCACCCATGAGTGGGCAGCACGGGTATGAATGAACGTACCAGCAATTGACCCAAGGATTTTTAACCGTCCAGCTGTGCCTCCCCCACCACCACCGGGACCGCTCCTCCTCCGCCACCACCTCAACCTGCTCCTCCTTTGCCGCCACTGTGTCCCCCCACTCCTCCAAGACAAGCTCCTCCACTGCCCTCTCCATCACTGGTGCCTAGGCTGTTGCCGGAAACCATGCGCACCCCAACTCCAGTGGTTATTGAATTGTCACCGGAACCCGCAGCCACCACTCCCAAGATCCCAGAGATTCCCCTTATTTCAGAACTTCCCTTGGCAAGGTTTGACGCGATGGTGGAAAACGCAGACAAGCTACTCTGGCATTTTCTAGCGGTCCCCTATGAGCACACCGCCAATGCGTGACACAAGTTTTTGGCAGACTTCCAATCCCTAGCCGCAGCGGCTTGCGCGGATGCGGAGGAAGTGATGAGGACTTGGCTGATGTAGGCGGATTGCCCCCCGTTTTCTTCCTATTCCTTCTTGTTTCCGCACCTGTTTGCAAAGATAAAGGACTTTTTCCACGCGGTAAGACTCAAAAATTTTCTAAGCCGCAGGAAGTTCTGTGGAGGGGAAAGGTGCTATTTAGGCTGCCCTCCTAAGAGTCAAAATAATATTTAAATGTAACCAAAATCAAGATCCAGGAACTTGTAAATAAGGAATCAATGTAAGGGCTGAGTTCAGGAATAGTCGTTCACAATGGAAACAACACTATCTGAGGCAAGATGGTGCAGGGAAAGACTTGAAAAAAATAAGTCAAAGTTTTTTTCAGAGTTCAATGGAACAAGGCAGTTGTAAGTAACAAAACCAACAAGCTAATAACTCTGGTTGTTGGCAGAAGATTAGGAAAGATCAACTCAATCCAAACCAACCTCCAGGTTCTCAATGAACATGCTCAAATCTCCGCAATCAAGTGCTTGAAGGGTACCAGATAACTGTGGGTGGCTGAACAAAAAAAAAAGAAATTTGTTTATGAGGCTCTAGAAGCAAAGCAATAACAGATTCAAACAAGAATAACCCAAAACTTCTCAAGAAACTCAAGAGTAGCATGGCAGAATTCAAATTCAAAGAATAAAGGGAGGTCTAACACTCCATGTTTCAAGCTTAAAGAAACCTCTCAGTCAAACGTGACTGGATCCGGAAAAATGATCAGGGAAGGATCAGACCAGTATGGTCAGAATAAGGGAACAAGAGTGGTATAACACACTTAAGAATTCCAGAAGACAGAATTCTCTTCAACCAGAAAGGCTATGGTTGGTGATAAGGATCAGGGTTACAGATGGACAGACCAAAGATTGAGTATGGTGGCTCAAAGGATCAAGGGGCAATCAAAAGATATACCCAGCACAAAAGTTGCAGATGAAGGGAAAGAAGCCCTCCAGAATGATCAGATTACTGATTGATATATTAGATGGATGCCCACAAAAAGGCAGGGTAGAGCCCCTCCTTTTATAGAAAAGAGGCCTGTAGACTATTTACAAGAGATACTTACAAATAAGTGTGGATTTTTTTTTTTTTTTGCAGAAATTTGATTTGATTTTGATCATGAGAAAAACAAAAAAGAAAGAGCTGAAAAGGAACAGAGAGATACCAACTCAGGGCCAATGATGGCTGTGGTTGATGAGTAGCAGATGAGAACCGCATGGACAACAGGCAGTCCACGCGGCCAGGGGACTTTGAGGGGCCCGGGCCACCAGTGGGCAACAGGCAGGGAGCCGCGCAGCCTATTGAGGAGCCAGGTGGGAAACCAATGAGTGAAGATGGGAAAACAACTTGAGGAAACAGAAAAAGCCATCCCAGGGTCAAGAATGAACACGGACTGGCGGAGGTGCAAGCTGCAAAAGCAACAGGTGCCGGGGAGCATCTGTGGATGAGCAGATGCTCAAGATCAGGTTGGAGTGGATCAATGGAGTGATGATAAGATGATGAGCAACGCGGTAAGGGTGAAGGATGATGACAAGGTTAGGGAGGATTGACAACAATTGGTGGCAAGATCAATGGTCCATGCCATTGTGGTTGTTGTTGTTTTGGTTGATTGAGGACAATCAACCAATTAACCAGCCCATCCTTGAAGGGTTGGCCAAAGGATTGATGATTGAGGTGAGTGCCACCATTGTTGTTGTTGAAGGCTTTGGCAAGCAGTGTTGCAATGGGGGGATGGGCTTGATGATTCTCAAAAGACAAGCTTCCATCAATTGTTGTTGACAACAATGGTGGAAACGTGATTGAGGGTGTTTCCAATCATCTTCAGACAATTGGGATGGGGATTGATGGCAATAAGCTGGGGCAATTGAATCGGGGTCAACTAGATCACCAATCAATGTACAATAATTTTGGAGAGCAGCAGGGTGCGGAGATGGATTGATATGTTGAGTTGAGAAAGGGGATGGCCTCCTGTGTGCGCTTGGCCAAAAAAATCAGGGTAAGGCGCATGCAAGGGGGGGATTTGAACAGAGGAGGAAAGGATTGGATGACCAAGGCAGGCCTGCCTAGAACCCTAGGACAGGGAAGAGTTGGGATAGTGGGAAATGAGTGGGCACCCATAGAGGCACAAGAAATAACATTATTTATCTATTTATTTAATTTTTTTGAGGATGTATTGATGGATAAGGGAATGTAAAAAAAATTCAAAAATTTCCATTTTCCATGAGGTGTCCCAGATTGGTCACCACAGCACCATCCTGAGTAGACTTTGGGCTTTGTGAGAACCTTGAGAGAAATAAGAGCCAGGCACAAGATCTGCGCTTTGAGAGCAATCCGCAAGAGTGAGAAGGATCTGTGCCACTGAGAGTATCCGGTGAGGGTGAGAAAATCTGCGCCACTGAGAGTATCGGGTGAGGGTGAGAAAATCTGTGCCACTGAGAGTATCCTCAAAAGGTACCTCTGGACCACCCCAGACAAACTGCCACACATTTCCCCATACCCATCTACAGAACAGAGAGAGTACAAAGAAAAACAGCCACATGCGCACATCCTTGAGAGAGAGAAAGAGAAAAAGTATCCGCCCAAACCCATCCACACCTTCCATCTATGAGATAACCAAAGAAAACTTAAAGAGATTTTTTTTGTAAACACCTACCCGTTGCCAAGCCCGCGCCTTGCTCTTTGGCCCACATCTGTTCTGCAACACCCACTTTCCTAGTCCCTGCATCATCCATTGGAAATTGTTCATGCGTTTGCTCATCCATCGGAAATTTTTCATGCGTTTGCTTTCAGAATGCGGGGCTTGTCCTAGTGTTGGTGGACCCAGCTTTGCGCTGTGCCCATACCTAAAAGAAACCACCCCTAGCCAGCAATGATCCCAAAAGCCAATCCATAGAGAAGAAAATAAGAAAACAAACATTCTGCGGTGTCTAGTTATTCCAGCTGTGAACCAGCTAGAACACCCCCTCACCAAATCCCATCATATCCCCTATTCATCCATTGTTTTCTCCCCAACTTGGCTGCTGTCCCCAGCGGTCTGCAGTTGTTTACTCTGCCGGATGCAAGGCACACGCGCAGGCTTGTCCTCAGAGGAAGGATCTGCGTTGTTGTCCCCTTTGCTATCCAAACCAGCCATCTTTTTGAATGAAGTTGAGACCCGCGCAAAGAATTGTTTCACGTGCAAAGCCGCAGCCTTCCATTTGAGCGGATTTCCATCCAATTCCTCCAACTGGTAGCTACCTCTGGTGAACTTGGACATCACGTGGAAAGGCCCGTTCCATCAATTAGCAAACAGCTTCCCCCATTGAATTTCCAGGCTCTGGTTGTAAAGCAGAACCAAGTCCCCCTTCTGCAACGGATCCCAGAGTTTATGCGCGCAGCGCTTTTCCCAGTAGCAGACGGAATTTTTGCGGGTTGCCTTCAGTCTTCCAGCCACTTTCTCCAACATCTTGTCCTGTTGCAGGAGTTGCTTGGTGCGGGCCTTGACTAGACCTGCAGCCGTCTTAACCTTCCACCAATCAATACCCAGAAAGGTTTCCAGCTCAATGTCAATTGGCAGCACAGGTTGCTGTCCAAATAGCATCTCTTACGGCAAAAAACCTGTTGATCTCTTCACCAAAATCCAATCCTCAAAAAGAACTACCAGAAGGGTTTCCTGCCACCACTTGCCATCCTTGCCGCACATCTTTACCATTGCGTCCTTGATCAACTGGTGAACGCGCTCAATCATCCCTGCGCCTTCCGGATAGTACTCCGTCACTTGCCCATTCTTTTCTCTGCAACTTTGCACCAACTCTTCCAACCTTTCCCAGAACTCCGCACCCCCATCAACCATTACCAACCAAAGTGATCCGTAACGCGCAAACCAATCTTCCTCCAGAAACTGACCAACTTTTTCTGCCAAAAGCTTCACCAGTGGCCATGCTTCCACCCATCACAACAGATTGTCCTGCCCAACAAGGAGGTACTCATACTTACCTGCCTTGATGTGCAAAACATCCAGAGAAACCCGCCCAAACAAGGTGTCCTCTCCAGTGGGGATACTTACTTTGCAAGGTAACGTTGCGCTCTGCTTCTGACACGCTTTGCACAACCGTACCCACTCCCGCACTGCGCGTACTACCCCCCGCCACCAGAACCTTGCCCGCACCCACTTCCCCATTTCAAGCTTGCCGCAATGGCCAAGATTGTCATGCAGACTTCCCATAATTACCTCCTGATCCACCCTTGGCATGCTGACCACAAGCGGTACTGGTGCGCTCCACTGCCATAGCTGTCCTTCCTGCAGGTAAAAATTTCCAACTCTCCACCAAATCCATCAAAAAACCTTGGCTTGCATGTCATCCGGAAACCAAAGATCCTGCAAATACAAACTGAGGAACGTGTACCTCCCAGACTGCTGGAGCAGAAGTGGCACACCTACTTCTATCACCCCTACCTTAACCATTGGGGCCTCCACATCCAATGGTTCCACGCCTTTGTACAGGTGATTGAGCGGGTACTGGGAAAGCTCTTCTGGCATTGTAAAGTCCTTTCCTGGAACATGTACCACCACAAAAGAGAACAACTGAAGAAACGCAACCCACCTGGTCATAGGCGCGTTTGGCAGCGTCAGAGAATTGATCATCCGCACCAGCGCCTCCGCATCCAGCAGAAGCATGAAGTTAATCCCCCATAGCAAATGCTGCAGCCTCCGCACAATCTTAGTGACCCCGCAAATCTCCAACTTTGGCTGTGAATACCGGCTCTCCATTGGCGTAAACATAACAGACTCATAAAGAACCGGAAAATATTTCCCCTCATCCTCCTGTGTTAGCACCGCCCCTGCAACAAGCTTCCTTGAATCCACAGCCAACTTAATTCCTCCGGTGTCATAATCCAAGTCCTGCAGTACAATATCACATCCAACAATCTCCTTGAGTTTGTCAAAGGCGTTGTCACATTTCAAACCCCAGGTTCATTCTGCGCCCTTACATGTCAATGCCTGCAATGGACTAGCAACCTCTGCAAACTGCTTGATGAACTGAAGAACTATTTTCTTTCTTTCTCTGAGAATTAATCAAAAATATCACAACCAGAAACTGTAACATCACGTCAGAGAGTCAAGAGAATGAAATGAGACAGTTAAGAACAGGTCATACCCAAGCAGTATAAATGACCAAGATTGAAAAACTTCAACAGTGTAACTACCAAGAATTTAGCATGCAGCTTGGGAAAATATACCTGATAGTTGCGGAGATTAGATTAGAAGGAGTTGAGAAGAAAAAGGAAAAGAGAAAAGGTGATTGCAACAAATTAGTTGAAGGTCTCTTTGATGACCTGACTTGTTCACTTGCTTCTAGAATTTGATTGATGAGTTTGCAAATCAGAATGGAAGAAATTGAAAAGTGAAAGTTGGGTGAGGGAAGAGAGCAGAGGAAACCCGGAGATTTTTTTCTCTTTATCTGACATCAGGGGAGCTGGAGCTATCCAGATGAATATGCATAGTCATCCAAAACCCGCGCGTGTTAGAGTAATGGATGAGGTGAGACCGCGCATATAAAATAAAACAGTGGTAAATAAGAAAATAAAAGATAAGATGAAATGAAATATATAAAGGAAGTAAATAAAGTTGGATGAGCCAACAGAGACAACTCCAACATGAACATCTGTACATAGCTACACAATCCCAAGAACTTGAGAATGTGTGATACAGTCTTTGGTGTTGACCACTCAAGAACTTTGTTGCATTTCTTCTCCAAAATCTGCCTTCTGTTGGAAGCCACCACATGCCCTAGAACCTCCAGCGCGGGTACGCAGACTGCTAAATTTTTCCCTGACACTGTAAGCCCCGCTTCCTCAATCCATAAAAAGATCTGTTCCAGTGTTTGCGCGTACTCCAAGACAAATTGGAAAATTTCTGGAGCATCTGTAAGCGTTTCCCCTCTGTAATCCGTATTTGGGCCTTTGATGCCCGCGTCCTCAATGAAAATCTGCACCCCCTCCAGAAGGTTATCCTTCAGAATCCAGTTCATCTGCACTTGGTAAACTGCAACCAAGTTAGTTGCTCCTTGCAGCAGCCGCGTCAGTTGCATCCTGCCCAACCCGGTTTCAAAGGCAGTCATCAGCTGCAAACTCCAATTGAGTTCACACTGATTGTATATGCCCATCAAATCCACCAACCTGTAGCATGCGCGCCCGCCATAGATTCCTAAAACTTGTCCACGCGCGGAGGTTGTCCCACGTCTCGGATCATAAACAAATTGAGCCACTGCAGATCATGAACAATCCATAAAGAATTCCCATCCTGCTTAACCACTGCAAAGATTGGACTTGAGTAACTTGATTTCAATTGCTTTTAAAGGCCCGTCCCCACATGCTTGCACACCAGCTCTAAGAAGGGCCCCCAAACCGCCCGCAGAATTGGAATTGGCTTGATCTTCCAAGGTTCATGCAGAACCGTTGGAATCACATAAGGGTCTCCTATCTTGCTCTTTAACAGTCCCCACTCTTCAGGTCCAAACGCAAGCGCTCTTTCCCGGAGGAAAAGTACTGAGGTCAGCAAATCCCGTTCCTCTGCGCTTCACCAGCCCAGTGGTCCAAAGTTAAGGGCCGCAACCCGCTCATCCGTAATCCGCTCTGATTGTGTTACCCATCCTGACACCTTTAGCAGAGATTTCCAAGGGTCCTGCAACCAAGGGATTGGTTGGAGTGGTCCATTCAGATCCTGCGGCATTACTTTTTTCCAGGGAAGGACCTTTTGTGCAACCGGCTTATACTTCCCAACATTGCACCGCGCCATCCGCATGCATCCGTTACCATAGGTTCTAGTCAAAACAAAACCGCAGCTTTTGCCTTTGCTCACAAGCATGGCACAATGATAGTGTTGTTGCAAAGTACCTCCCAGTGATGCACACTGAGGAAAGGGACTTACTTCCAGAGCACGCGTGTCCTGCGCTTCCTCCCTACTTCCCACCTGCTCCTCACTGGTTGACTGCCCGCACAAAGCCGGAGCTTGCCCTGTGCGGTAACCTCAGCCAACTAGTCAAAATCCACCTCCTTCACACCCTTGCAAACCAACTCCATGCAGGGGTCCTCCTCCTCCTCTCTTGCCAAATCCCGTATCCACTTCCCCAGCCCCTGATTGCAGATTGTAGTTTTGAATTTCCTGCCAGACAAATCCTCCACTGTCAACACTTCCGTCCCAGCCTCTGGATCAAATGTCATTTGTGCTCAGAACCCAAACATGAATGGCCATCCTAAAATAGCCTCCCTGAAATCAACCAATAGAAAATAAAGTGGTTTACAGACCCCTGCAACCTCAACCTCTTCCTCCTCCACAACCCCATCCAGGCAACACGCCCCGCCGTCAAGTGCGCAAAGCCCCATTGTGCATTTCCGCCAAACCAATCCCATTTCATCAACCAGCCTAGATGGAAGAAGGTTCACCATGGAACCACTATCCACAAGCGCCCATACTTTCCTTCCAGAAATCTTCATTGGAACATAAGCCAGCAGAGTTGAAACAGATTTCATCCCTGCTAGGATGTGCTCTGCATCATCCCAAGCCAAGTTCACCCACTGCACTGTCAGAGGGATCCTATTGTGTCCGCAATACTTCAGCGCCTGAACCATCTCATTTACTACCACCAGCAACACTGCCGCCAACTCCTTCAAGGTCAAGGGAATAGTTGTTTCATTCCCCATCACCCTTCCCACAATTTCCACCACCTTCTTCTTCCCAGCCGGATTCACTGGCCGTCCATCTGTTTCCGGAATGCGCACAATTGGCTTAGGAGCTGCTGGCGGTACCCGTTCTTTGGCATTCACATCCATCCTTTCCACCGCTGCCAACTCCCCTGTTGCTAATACCCTCACTTCCTCTTCCACGTGTGGTGATTGCCATACCCCAGGACCAGTGACAATCCCCAGCAAAGCTTGAGCAGTTACCACCAGTTCCTGTCCTTGTGCGCGCACTTGCTCCATGGCAGTCGGATTCCCAGGTTTGGCAGAGATCCGCTTGCCCGTTGGGAACATGAATCCCATTCCCATTGGTCAACCCAATCCTGCCTTGAGGTCCTTTATCATGTTATTGCACCCTGATCGCCAATTTCCCTTTTCCCTGCAGTAATTGCATAACCACAACGCAGGTGGATTTGATTGCAGAAGCGGTCCCCCAATGTCAGTAGGCCCATTGCGCAGCCCTGACAACATTTGACTCAGGAAGACCCATAAATCCTTCATCAATCCATCATCTTGCTAACCTCCAGGCCCATTGTCATTGATGTTGCCGGAGCGTGTTCCGTTTTTGAGGGGCCCGCAACCGGAGCTTGTGTCAGTGCTGCTGGAGTTTGGGAAGCCAACTTCTTTGACCCTGTTGGGAACAACCTTGCCATGTCCTCCATCAGTTCCTCCAAGTCCAACTTGCTTTCCACTGCCCAACAAATGACAAGGATTTCCAGAAGAAGGGCAATACTCCCATCCAAAGACCTCTTTACCAAGTTGTTGTCATACAAGTGCCGCTGCACCTGCCCGCCAAGTTGGGGACCAAGTCCTCCCAAAAATGGCCTCTTCATTGCGCCCGTCTGCCCCAATATAACCTTGTTCTTTGCCAGGTAGCAATAGATCAAATCAAACATTGCTACATAATCCCCCAATTGCGCCCGCGTCTGGACTCTACCATTTGTGCTTTCTCAAATTTGCTTTCCCAAAACCAAGGTTTGCGCCTTTCCCACCATGCCAAGATTTCCGCCTTCAGTTTTGGCCAATCAAGTTCCTCATACCCTTCCATCTCCTCCACATCCTAAAGCTTCTCTTCATCCATAATGAAGATGAAAACAAGTCAAGCCTTATGCAAACCCATTGCACCTTCTGCATTGGCAATTCCTTTGTATTGCGCAAGGAATTGCTCAACATCCTCAGTGTTGAACCGGATATGTGGATCGTCCCGCGGCCTGATGCAAACGGGCTTTTGATTTGTGCCATTTTTGGAGCAAGGGACACTGTATCCCGCCCCTGATGAGGGTTGCTTCCAAGAAGCTGGAGGAGGAGCAGGAGGAATAGGAGTGGGGGTAAAGTTAGACAACCCCGCAACGGTTGATGGATGGTACTGGGACATTGCGCTTGTTAGTTTCAAGAGACAAGGAACAAAATATTAATTCCTGGCCAGACCCCCAGATGTGGAATTCATAAGAGGACTTCTCCTTTAATGGCTCCCAAGTTTGGAATTTATTAATCCCTTGCGTCTGTAAACCCTGAGTGCAACTGTTCATCCTTTGACTGAGAGATAGAGGAATGAGAGTAAAGATCTTTCCAAAAACCTATGATGATCCAATGTGATCCTCTGTGATCTGATGTCCCTCCCTATCCGGGTTGAGGGTGTGGTTTAAGTATCTTACCCTCAACACTAACCTAAGTACAACCGCAAGCAAACAAGAATAATGAAATACAACCCCTAAGTACAGAACCCTAGCCCCAATCCTACCCTTCCACCCCATAATCCACATCCCACATCCCATACCCCATATTCCATCCGTACCGCCCGCCTGCCATTACATCCACCTGGTTTGTCCTTCTCATGACAGGGCCCTTGCGGCGCGCCCAACTCAGAGCCCCCCCCGCATGTCCGCATCCGCCCAACACGCCATTCCAGATATCTGAGATATATTCGCGCAATTCAACCCATGCGTCTTGCAATGCACAATCTGCGCGCAATCCGTCAAATCAAATCCATACCACCCCAAGTATCCAGATGCCAAGCCCAATCTGACTGCTGCTGAGCCCGCAGCGTGGCTTGCTGCAGCAAAGCCGCACCCATTAATGATCCGGCCGCCACTGCTGAGCCACCCATTTCTGAGCGCGCAGCGCGCAGTACATTCCAACTGGTTTCCATAAAATACCACCACAGCGTGGTGGAGGTACATAAGGGGAACCCCTGTCTGCATGGTTAGCCGGCGGAGGAGGAATAACACCCATGCAGATGTGGTCCCAGAAATCATCACAATCTGCATACCAGTGCCCTGATTTCCCGCAGTAGTGGCAGGAGCATCCAAACTTGCGTAGTAGTGAGTCAGTTGGGAATCTTCCTTTGAATGCGCTGGCTTTGTCAACGGAGAGGTTGTTGTGGGATCCCGGTGTAGAAAAAAGGAGGGGGAAAAGCCCCTAGTTGTCCTCAAGCCCAAGAGTTAATGGTCCAAGCGTCTGTAAGGAGGTTGTATTCAATGATTTCAAGAGGAAGGGAGAGAGAGAGAAAGAATAATGAGATGAGTTCCTAGTTCCTTGTTGCTTCAATCCTTCCCATCCTCTGTGATAAGATAAGATCCCCCCCCTTACAACCCGGAGTTGAGAGTGAGGTATTTGAGTTCTCCCTCTCAACCCTAACCTAAGTACAACCGCAAATAAGCAAGAATGATGAAATAAAACCCCTAAGTACAGAAATCTAGCCCAACTCTTATATCTCCGTTCCCATAATCCATATCCCCCATCCCCTACCCCATATCCCGTCTGTATTGCCTGCCGTTCCAGATATCCGGGGCATATCCGTGCATTGCAAGACACGCAATCCATGCGGTCCATCCAATCTGACCCAATCCATCTTGTGCCTCCAGATGCTGAGCCCGGTTTGACTACTGCTGAGCGCGCAGCGTGCAGCCTATCCCAACTTGCGTCCATAAAGGAACACCACATCCCCCCCCAACTTGAGTTCTGTCCCCAGAGATCCACCACTATCCCACCTATCCCATTGGTCTATCCAATTTTGTGGTCCGCATGAGTGAGAAAAATCAGCACCAGTGAGAGAAATCCCTGCCAATGAGAAGATCTGCAGAAGTTGCCTTATTCAGAAAAGAGAGAGCCAAAAACCCGCTGCGCTTTTTTTTTTTTTTTTAACACTGGGCCTTTGCTCCTTGTCCCGCGTTTCCCATCCGCAGTGCTTGTCCTTGCGTTTCCGGACCTGGCTTGCGCCGCGCCTGCATCCCAAATCAGACCTTCCAACCCTGCACTTACTTCCCTCCCAACTTGGCTGCTGTCCTCAGCTGAAGCCTCAACCAATCCCACATAGGTTGCGTCTACCAGCCAATTCTCCAAACTTCTGTCCCAAGGTGCCTTCTGCCACCAAAGCCCCCGCAACCCCGACTTCCCTCTCACCAGCCATGCCTTTGGGACCTAATCCCTCCCCTTTCCGTACCTGAAGCCACACCACAAGTGTCCTTGCACCAATGCCAAAACCTCTGCTAGCCGTGATGGCACCGGGCCCATCCTTGGCCCATCCATCCCGCACTCCCCGCGCTCCACATCCTTCCATCCCACATGCATCCTCCCCACCGTCAAAGAGGTTTGGCTCTGGTTTCAATCCTCTGACACCGGCCCGTTCCTTCTGCCACCGCTCCTACCCTCTCCACAAAACCCACCCGCTGTTCATTGGTTCCCAAATCAGGAAAAATATCCGCTCCTGGTTTCCTCTCTGCAAGACACGTCCGCTGTTCACTGGTTCCCAAATTGTGCAAAATATCCACTCCTGGTTCCCTCTTCCTCGCTTGCTTCATAGCAACAGGCTGAACCAATTCCAACAAGACCCCCTTTCCCAACACATACCCTGTCTCCTCTGGGGAAACCAATCCCGCGTTATAATCCATTTTCCGGTTTTTGTGTCCCAATTGCCAACAGCCATCATTGTTCCCATACGTGCACACCCAAGGCGTGGGCATGCTAGGAAGCTGAAGACCCTTCAAATTGATCTCAAGGTCCCTTGCCAGCTCTGCCAGTTTGCTAACCCAAGGGATGGTTGCCAGTGGTGGAGCTGACCCGTAATTCAATTTGGCGGCTTGCTTGAAATGGCCCTCCCAAAAACAAGGATTGCACTTTGCCCATCTTGGCAACATTTCCACCTTCATTTTTGGACAATCCAGGTTCTGGTAGCCCCCCATCTCTTCTACGTCCAAATGCTCCTCTGCTTTCATGATGAACAGGACAACATGGTGTGCCTTATTGGAATCCAATGCGTCTTTGGAGTCTGCAATCAATTCATATTGTGAGATGAATTGCTCCACACTTGCAGCGTTGAATTGAATGTGAGGGTAGTAAATTGGATTGATGAGAAGATGGCTGGAGGAGGAAGAAAAAGGAGGGGCAACTGCTGGTAGCATCTTGGGTACCTTTGAGAGACTTTGACAAAAGAGTTTCCTGGCCAGACCCCCAGATGTGGAAACAAAGAGGGGGAAAAGCCCCTAGTTGTCCTCAAGTTTGAGAGTTAATGGTCCAATAATCTGTAAGGAGGTTGGATGCAATGAGTTCAAGAGAGAGGGAGAGAGAGAGAAAGAATAATGAGATGAGTTCCTATATCCTTGTTCCTTCAATCCTTCCCATCCTCTGTGATAAAATAAGATCCCCCCCTTACAACCTGGAGTTGAGAGTGAGTTATTTGAGCTCTCCCTCTCAACCCTAACCTAAGTACAACCGCAACTAAGCAAGAATGATGAAATACAACCCCTAAGTACAGAACCCTAGCCTGACTCTTATCTCTTGGTTCCCATAATCCATATCCCACATCCCCTACCCCCTATCCCATCTTTATTGCCCGCCATTCCAGATATCCAGGGTGTATCCACGCGTCTTGCAAAGCGCAATCAATGCGGTATGTCCAATCCAACCTGATCTGCCTCGCGCCTCCAGATGCTGAGACTGGTTTGACTACTGCTGAGCGCACAGCACGCAGCCTATCCCAACTCGCGTCCATAAAGGAACACCACACTGGTTGCTGCTTGCTCCCCACTTGCTGTCTACGCCCCGGAGAAACATATTTCTCCCGGGGTTGGTGCTTAATGGCTTGCACTGACATCTCAATGTCCAAAGGTATTGTACCAGCCGTCAATTTCGACCTTGACTTCAGCTTATTCAAGCAGGTCTGTATTACAGTCAAAACCTCCGTGAAACCAGGAGGTTGAATTGCCTTGTCCAGGCTCCGCCCTAGGGTGTACTCAAAGTTCTGTGCATTTACAAAGGGCAGTGGATTTGGGCTCACCTGCAAGATGAGACTGTAAAACTTGTCCAAAGACACATCAACATGGCTGAGTTCCATGATGATCTTGTGTAGCCCGGCTATCCATAAGTTTCCCGCACCAGTTTTATCATTGATGGCCAAAAGAAAACAATCTATGATGGCTAACTTGTGTCTGTGGTTGGTTTTACTGCATTTTTTGTGTATCAAATCAATTATAGCCTGCACATCCTCTGTCCCAGATCCCTCAACAACACTGAGAAGGGTATCATTGATGGTATTTCTGATGAGGATACTAATAGACTCCCTATGGTCCCAAGTGAGGTGGTTGAACGCGCTAGGGTTGTTTAAGAAGCTTTTGTCCGTCTGAGGGCTCTGCGCAGGGTCCTATCAAGCTCCTCTTCCCATTGAGAGTAGTTAGACCCATTGAATACCAGCCTGACTTGTTTTGGATTCATGGTGTTGTGGATGGCCACCGGGTCTTCCAAGAATTCTTGGTGACAGGATCAAGGTTGTTGGCTTTGGAAGGTTGGATCTGGAGGTGGGGTGGATTTCCTCTTTCCAAAGGCTTGATACGCGCTTGGAAGTTGTTTATCACTTCCATGAGAGATTCAATGGAAGGTCTGCTCATGTTAGTTTGATTATGTATAAATTGCTTATCTTGAGCAGAATAAAGTGAAGATTCCTCCAACTGGGTTTGTTGTCTGATATTTTCAGATTTGTGGCTATCCTCAACAATGTTAAAAAAACTTGCCATCCACCTACTGGCGGACTAATGACTAGCCTACCGGCGGTTGACTCAGATTTTGCCTTTGACTTGGCAGCAAAGATGTTGGTAAGCCGGCTTTTAACCTATTGTGTTTAACACACTGCGTAAATGCACAAAACCATGCTATTAGCTTAACCCGCCGCCGTCTTGGACAAAAACTCTGATTTTTTATTACTCACCTGCCCAAATACACAAAAACGCGCTATTAGCTTAACATTCTGCCATCTTGGACACAAACTCTGATGGGGAAGAGTCTTTCCGGGTTGGCGGGTTGAGCTAGACTATATACATGAGGATTTTCCTGTAGTAGCATAATCTAGGTATTATGCTTATAATCTATAGTATGCATCTAGTCTTCAGTATGTATTTGGACAATTTGTAAAACGTGTCACCTTTGTTCATTACAGGAAGCACTGGACTAGTGTTCAACCCCAGGGAAAACCTGATCCTCTAAGTTATCCCAATCCCCAACTTGCAGGGATGTATACCCGCTGGTTGGCTGCACAGCGCACATTGCACCAATCAATATGGGTGCTTAGGTCAATCTAATGATGACCATGAATTAGTCCAAAAGAGTATGAAGGATTCTAGGGATCCAGAAGTATGGATACATCACCTTTTGTCAAGTTGGAAAGCTGTCATTCTAATCTCTACTCTTAATGGATTCCTTCTTTGACTTGTTTCATTTGATTTTAACGTTTTAGCTTGTGACTCACCAAAACTGCCCAGTTTTTAATCTACCAAAACTTGCTTGTATTCTTCTTCATTTTGATTGAAATGAATATCAAAATAAACCCAGAAAGTTGCGTGTCCCCCACAATATTACATGCCTAAATATCTGGGGTACCCAGTGAAAAGAATGGTTGAGAACAATCCCAAAGTCAAGTCTGGCCCAAGCCATACCCAATGGCTCTATGCAGAGAAAAACATTTCAGGTTCATCAAGTATTGGGTATGACCCAAAACCTGCCTATTGAGGTCCAGCCTTACACTCAGATTACTCACACACTCACAGTTTTGCTTGATGATCAGGACTCCTGCTGGGTTAATACAACCCATTCATACCCAGGAGGGCTTAAAGCATCCACCCTTGTCTCAATTGATAAGCTGATTCATAAATGTGTTTTCTTTCAATTTGACAACACTTGCGCACTCAATAGTATGGTCTGTAAAGTGTGATTGGGTGCTGAGCCAAGTTATTCCAAAATTTGCTAAAGCGCACGTGGCCCTTAGGAAATTCAACTTGGCGCCTTGCCAAGGCCAACTTGGCGCCAGGAAAAATTGGTCTGGCGCCTTTCCAAGTTTGTCTTGGCGCCAATCAAAGTTGGTTGCATTGAATTTTTTTTGTTCATTTTTGAAAAAAATAAAATAAATAATAAATAAGTAATAACCTTCATTGCGTAATTTGATTTTTCCTTTGTTTTTTGTGTATTTAAATGCATATTTTCATACATATTTGGAATTAAAGTATTAAAAAAAACTAAAAAAAATTAAAAAAAATTAAAAAAAATTAAAAAAAATGAAAAAAAGGAGGAAAAAGCTGAACAAACTTATGGATTTGCCAAGAGAGGACCTGTGGTAGGTTGCATCTCAAGGCAGTTTCTGAAATATTTTCTAACATGAGGAATTTTTTTTTGACTTTTTTCTGGTGTAATGGCCTCTTTGATTCCAGCTTTGATTTTCTGAACCAATTCAGCTTGTGATTTTTGCTCCTTCCCCTGGACATATGATTTGATTGAATGGAACAAATATTTGATTGGATTGAGGAAAGGTGAGTAGGGAGGGAGAAATTCTATTGTAATGGATTTGGATTTTTGGAAATCTACTTGTAATTCTTCAAATTTCTCCCCACAATGGATTGGCACATTTTCCATGATGATGATTGAATCTTGAGGAAGTCTGGATGCAAGCAATGAAAGAAAAAGACAGAAATCCTCACTAACTACACCCTTATCCTTGGTGCCATTGGCATTGAGGAGCTCATGATATATAAATCCATTCTCAGAAATTACTCAAATTAATGTGACATGTTTGGTCTTTTGCACCAAACTTAGGACAGATGGGGTTCCTTAACAATAAAAATATAGAAAAAAGTCAATAAAAGCTTAAGTTTTTTGTACAAGACAGAAAAGAAATAAGAAACTTTGCACCTGAGGGGGAATACCCACTAGATCTACCAGAATGGAGATCAAAACTAGCTTCATCAATAAAAATTACCATTCAATCAATGTCTGTCCAATGGCAATTGACATAATTGGCCCATTGTTCAAGAAGATCCAGTCAATTCCAAGAGGATGGGATGTTGGTCACCTGCTTCCAGGTGATATCAACATCCCAGAGGAGGTTACTGATTTCCTGGGTGGTCACAATTGCCTCTTACTTGTCCTTGAGGAATTCAGCCATCTCCTTGAGGGTTGAGGTTGATTTTCAATCAATGAACATAAGCAATTCAGCAACAATCTCTTCATTGAACTTTGATGGTTGTTGCTTGTTGACCTTGATCTGGAGGGGATCTTCCCTGAGGATTTTCTGAACCTGACAATGAGATATGTCAAAAGTTGAAACTGCTTCCTTTTGAAACATTCCCTTGTCCACAATATTTGATTGAATGAGCTTCCGGACCTTGGGCTTGATGACGGAATTTGATTTTAGTTCTTGGTGGGTAATTCAATCATATTTTATAATTTTTTTGTCTTAAAACTTTTTCTTAGCTTTCAGGACTTGCTCAGCTTGGTAGTTGAAAAAATTCAATTCTTCAAGTTGCCTTGCAAGTCCTCTTGCTTCTGCCTGATTTTCTTCAAGCTTGAGTATTTCAGGATTGGCATCATTGGTAGGTTCCTCAACAATTGTAGGTTCCTCAAAGTTGGTAGGTTCCTTGACAATTGTAGGTTCCTCAAAATTGGTCATAGATTCCTTGGCCATCTAACCCCCCCCCCACAAAAAAATAATAGTAGGGTGTATCAAAGTTAAAACTTTCAAAAAATCAAATGGCTGATTCCAGGCTTTTCTGTTTTATTTTTTGAAAATTTATATTTTTGTGAGCTAGACATATTGTTTCATTGTTTTTTTGATAAAAAAATATTCTTTGAAAAATTGATATTTTTCCTGAAATAAGCAATTTAAATTTTTGAAAATTTTAACTTTGATACGCCCTAATAATAATAATATGAGTATGAATATGTATGTAACAGAACAATAAAAAGTGAAAAAAAAATTATGTTGTGAAGTGATCAAAATGCAAATGCAATCTGAATGGGATCAATGAATCAAAGAGTTGGAGGAGAGCAGCTGGTCAGTCAAGCGCAACCAGCTTTGATTGGCGCCAAAGGGAGCTTGGTTGGGTGCCAAGGTTTTACCCCCGCAAGCCTGACCCAATCAAGCCCTCTGTGAACCTACCCAGGTCCCACTGGGCACACGCCAGGTCAAACTTGGACAGGCGCCCAGATTGTGCTTTACACACCATACTTGAAGTTTTTCCACTTGACAAAATCCTTGAAAAGTTTTCATAATGCTAGGGAATATTTCCAAGGCTTGATAAGCAAGATTTTGTCAACCCCATTCAAATCATTCTGCAACCCACCCTACCCCTCCATAACTTCACCCCACCATATGGCCTCCCCTTTTCTTTTTTTCTCTTCCTTTTCCTTGATATCCCCTCTTACATCAGCCCCCTCAGCCTCTCTCTATCTCTTCATCTTTTTCTCTTCAACAATTCCCCCTCTTCATCAAAATTGCCTCCATTTACAACAAGATAGGGTGAGGTTGCATCATATGAGGGCAGTACAAACATATTGAGTGGGTATTTGAAGATGTTAAAATGGTTTGGATTGTTCTCCAAGCCATAAATACCTATTTTAAAGGCCTGATTTATAGAAAAAAGGGTGTCAAAATGGTTCTTGACAGTTGATCCACCCTTGCACACCTTATGGTCTGTAAAGGGCGTTTGGGAAATGAGCCAAGTTATTCCAAAATTTTCTAAAGCGCGCATGGCACTTAGCAAAGTCAACTTGGCGCCTGGAAAAGCCTTCTTGGTGCCTTTCCAAGGTTGACTTGGCGCCTGGCCAAATTATTCTGGCGCCTGGACAAGTTTATCATGGCGCCAATCAAAGCTTGTTGCATTGACCCGCCAATCACACAATCATACTTGAAAAAAAATGGCTCAAAGTTGGGGGGAGGGAGGCTGGTTTATTTTGGTGCAACCAGCTTTGATTGGTCTCAAGGGGAGCTTGATTAGGCGCCAAGATTTAACCCCCGCAAGCCCAACCTCATCAAGCTCCCTGGGAGCCAATCCAAATCCCTCTAGGTGCATGCCAAGTCAAACTTGGACAGGCGCCCAGATGCGCTTTACACACCATAACCCTTTTTCAAGTTGTTGGGGATTCTATCCAAAAAAGAGTGGTTGCTCTAAGAGAATCCACAGGTTTTTTTCAATAAATTTTTGCTAGCTAAGCCAGTGCTTGCAAAAAAAAAGAAAAAAGGAAAAAAAAGGAAAGGAAAGGGAAAAAAAGGAAGCAAGCAAGGGATTTTGTTTCAGGTTTTTTTTTTAAAAAAGGAAGCAAGCAAGGGATTTTGTTTCAGTTTTTTTTTGTTTTTAAGTGTAATTCTGCCTGTGGCATTGCACACTATGAATTGAATGTGACATATATAACCTCCCATACTGGAGGAGAAATGGAATGGTGAAATCATAAAAACAGAGAGATAAAAAACGGCATGAATATGAAAAAAAAAAAAAACAATCATATTCATATTCAAAGTTTTTTCTTCTTCTTCAGTCTAGAAAATTCTTACTTTTAAGTACAAAAATGCAAGGCCTAGGGAGACAAGAATGACCATATTTGTATCATAGAAATACAGAAAAATATGAATTGATTATAAAACCTTTACCTTGTCACCCTAGTTATAATTTATTATTATGTAATTTAATAAGTTTGATTTGATTACATAGAAAATATTTCAATCATAAAAATACAAAAAATTAACAATTAATTATAATCCTTTTATGATTTTATTTTTTTCAAGTTGTTTTTTGGAAATGGAATCACACACTATTAATCTGAGGTAAAAAGTAACCCCTGAAGACCAGCGGGGTAGTTTAAAAACAAGTCCCTGATCAAAAGTGAGTTGGAGAGCCAGTAAGGAGATGAAAAGCTGGAAACAAGAAATGGGAGGGTAGTTCATTTTTTACCATATTTCAGATCCACTGCCAAGGGCTGTAAATTGGACCATATGTTCAGATCCAATCCAATGGGTTTTCATTTGGACCGTATTCCAGACCTAGAGTAATGGGGTAGCAGGTTTTTTTAAAGATTTAAGAGGTGAAGCTCTGGTTAGGAAGATGAGAAAGAAGGAAGAGAAGGTCTGATTGTTGCAGAGACAGGCGGATCAAGGAGTCTTATGAGGAAGCTCAGGGGGACACTTGGGTTCAAGGTAAGTCAGAACTGATGATTTTCATTCAATGAAGAGTTGGGTGCTTAAGTAATCTAGATACAAGCAGCACCAACAAGTGGTTGACAATAAAATAAAAATAATGAATAAATATTCAAAGCTGAGCCTTGAAATCCGCACTGATGGAAGGACAACATTGAACAGACTGAGACTGGTGAGCAACTAGGATCTAAGTCAGAGGTACAACTGGAAAAGTGACTAAACTAGCAGAGTATAGAGTGCACACTAGGCTGAGATACTCAAGAGCTTTAATAATGATAAATATGAAGCGGATGACAAGTCAGGAGAAGCACTCAAGATTCAGGCAGAACCATCAGATGAAAAAAATTCTAACAGTTTTAAAATTGAAAGCTCCTTCCATGCACCAAATGGACAGCTAATAATGAGTGTTGAATATGTAAAAGGGGTTAGAATAGACAACCACAGGAGAAGAGCTATTGTTCAGGGTTGGGTCCACTTGGGTTTGAATACCAAACTTGAAGATTCTCCCATATGAATACCATACCAGGGGATACACAAAGCTTCTATGGGTGATGGCTACAGCTCAGCCATCCAGAACCCAAACCTTTAACTTCTCAACCTAGTTTTGGAATTACAACAAGTTCCAAGTTATATTTATACATTCAAAAATACTAAGTCCACACCTTTCTTCAAAGAAATTGCAAAAGGTTATGGCATATCTTCCCACTCAACAAAGGCATGTAAACCTTAGAAAGTTGTGCAAATACATTAAACAGTGTGAATATTAGAATTTAAGTTGTTTCACACCAAAGACTTGTCTGGGGTGGGAAAAAAATCTTTTTGAGGGTGTGTGCAGAGCTTTTAAGGTTTAAGGGTATGCATGGGGTGGGAAAACAAGAATTTTAAGTTTCCAAGGAGCATTAGAGGTGGGAAGACACAACTTTTGAGGATGCAATGGGCCTATGGAGGCCTGTGAACATTGATTGAGGCCTTGGGGGGCTAACTAAGACCCCCAGACACACTAAAGGGCCTTTCTGGGCTAGAATTATCTAGATAACTGATTATGGACAACACTTGAGATAATTCAACATGTAAAAATGTATAAAATATTGCTTTTTTTATTCCTTGCAAGGAATTCAAATCTGAGATCAGATTGGAACAAAAATTAAACATCAGAAAATGATGAAAATTTGATTTCCTTTCAAAAATTGGTTTTTTTCCCATGGAGTATATTGAACTTTGTAACAAACATAAAGATCCATAGAGAAATTCTAATATCCCATTTCATGAGGTTAATTCAAAAAAAATTAAATTTTCCAATAGAAACTTTATCAAGCACAAAAATAAAAATAAATAACGTGAAAAACAGATTCCTTTGGAAAAATTCAATGTTTCTGACAGTATATAGATAACTTTGTAGAAAAAAAAAATGAAAAAAAATGAAAAATAAAAAATAAAAAATGGAAAATGGAAAAAGAAAAAAGAAAAAAGAAAAAAGAAAAAAAGAAAAAGAAAAAAGAAAAAAGAAAAAAGAAAAAAGAAAAAAGAAAAAAGAAAAAAGAAAAAAGAAAAAAGAAAAAAGAAAAAAGAAAAAAGAAAAAAGAAAAAAGAAAAAAGAAAAAAGAAAAAAGAAAAAAGAAAAAAGAAAAAAGAAAAAAGAAAAAAGAAAAAAGAAAAAAGAAAAAAGAAAAAAGAAAAAAGAAAAAAGAAAAAAGAAAAAAGAAAAAAGAAAAAAGAAACAAGAAAAAAGAAAAAAGAAAAAAGAAAAAAGAAAAAAGAAAAAAGAAAAAAGAAAAAAGAAAAAAGAAAAAAGAAAAAAAAAAAAAAAAAAAAAGAAAAAAGAAAAAAGAAAAAAGAAAAAAGAAAAAAGAAAAAAGAAAAAAGAAAAAAGAAAAAAGAAAAAAGAAAAAAGAAAAAAGAAAAAAGAAAAAATAAAAAAGAAAAAAGAAAAAAGAAAAAAGAAAAAAGAAAAAAGAAAAAAGAAAAAAGAAAAAAGAAAAAAGAAAAAAGAAAAAAGAAAAAAGAAAAAAGAAAAAAGAAAAAAGAAAAAAGAAAAAAGAAAAAAGAAAAAAGAAAAAAGAAAAAAGAAAAAAGAAAAAAGAAAAAAGAAAAAAGAAAAAAGAAAAAAGAAAAAAGAAAAAAGAAAAAAGAAAAAAGAAAAAAGAAAAAAAAGAAAAAAAAGAAAAAAAAGAAAAAAAAGAAAAAAAAGAAAAAAAGAAAAAAAGAAAAAAAAGAAAAAAAAGAAAAAAATAAAAAAATAAAAAAATAAAAAAAAGAAAAAAAGAAAAAAAGAAAAAAAAGAAAAAAAAGAAAAAAAAGAAAAAAAAAGAAAAAAAGAAAAAAAAGAAAAAAAAGAAAAAAAAGAAAAAAAAGAAAAAAAAGAAAAAAAAAGAAAAAAAAAGAAAAAAAAGAAAAAAAAGAAAAAAAAGAAAAAAAAGAAAAAAAAAAAACAAGAAAAAAAAGAAAAAAAAAACAAGAAAAAAAAAACAAGAAAAAAAAACAAGAAAAAAAAAGAAAAAAAAAAAACAAGAAAAAAAAAACAAGAAAAAAAAACAAGAAAAAAAGAAAAGAAAAAAAGAAAAGAAAAAGAAAAAGAAAAAGAAAAAGAAAAAGAAAAAGAAAAAAAGAAAAGAAAAAGAAAAAGAAAAAGAAAAAGAAAAAGAAAAAGAAAAAGAAAAAGAAAAAGAAAAAGAAAAAGAAAAAGAAAAAGAAAAAGAAAAAGAAAAAGAAAAAGAAAAAGAAAAAGAAAAAGAAAAAGAAAAAGAAAAAGAAAAAGAAAAAGAAAAAGAAAAAGAAAAAGAAAAAGAAAAAGAAAAAGAAAAAGAAAAAGAAAAAGAAAAAGAAAAAGAAAAAGAAAAAGAAAAAGAAAAAGAAAAAGAAAAAGAAAAAGAAAAAGAAAAAGAAAAAGAAAAAGAAAAAGAAAAAGAAAAAGAAAAAGAAAAAGAAAAAGAAAAAGAAAAAGAAAAAGAAAAAGAAAAATAAAAAGAAAAAGAAAAAGAAAAAGAAAAAGAAAAAGAAAAAGAAAAAGAAAAAGAAAAAGAAAAAGAAAAAGAAAAAGAAAAAGAAAAAGAAAAAGAAAAAAGAAAAAGAAAAAGAAAAAGAAAAAGAAAAAGAAAAAGAAAAAGAAAAAGAAAAAGAAAAAGAAAAAGAAAAAGAAAAAGAAAAAGAAAAAGAAAAAGAAAAAGAAAAAGAAAAAGAAAAAGAAAAAGAAAAAGAAAAAGAAAAAGAAAAAGAAAAAGAAAAAGAAAAAGAAAAAGAAAAGAAAAAGAAAAAGAAAAAGAAAAAGAAAAAGAAAAAGAAAAAGAAAAAGAAAAAGAAAAAGAAAAAGAAAAAGAAAAAGAAAAAGAAAAAGAAAAAGAAAAAGAAAAAGAAAAAGAAAAAGAAAAAGAAAAAGAAAAAGAAAAAGAAAAAGAAAAAGAAAAAGAAAAAGAAAAAGAAAAAGAAAAAGAAAAAGAAAAAGAAAAAGAAAAAGAAAAAGAAAAAGAAAAAGAAAAAGAAAAAGAAAAAGAAAAAGAAAAAGAAAAAGAAAAAGAAAAAGAAAAAGAAAAAGAAAAAGAAAAAGAAAAAGAAAAAGAAAAAGAAAAAGAAAAAGAAAAGAAAAGAAAAAGAAAAAGAAAAAGAAAAAGAAAAAGAAAGAAAAAGAAAAAGAAAAGAAAAAGAAAAAGAAAAAGAAAAAGAAAAAGAAAAAGAAAAAGAAAAAGAAAAATAAAAATAAAAATAAAAATAAAAATAAAAATAAAGAAAAAAGAAAAAGAAAAAGAAAAAGAAAAAGAAAAAGAAAAAGAAAAAGAAAAAGAAAAAGAAAAAGAAAAAGAAAAAGAAAAAGAAAAAGAAAAAGAAAAAGAAAAAGAAAAAGAAAAAGAAAAAGAAAAAGAAAAAGAAAAAGAAAAAGAAAAAGAAAAAGAAAAAGAAAAAGAAAAAGAAAAAGAAAAAGAAAAAGAAAAAGAAAAAGAAAAAGAAAAAGAAAAAGAAAAAGAAAAAGAAAAAGAAAAAGAAAAAGAAAAAGAAAAAGAAAAAGAAAAATAAAAATAAAATAAAAATAAAAATAAAAAGAAAAAGAAAAAGAAAAAGAAAAAGAAAAAGAAAAAGAAAAAGAAAAAGAAAAAGAAAAAGAAAAAGAAAAAGAAAAAGAAAAAGAAAAAGAAAAAGAAAAAGAAAAAGAAAAAGAAAAAGAAAAAGAAAAAGAAAAAGAAAAAGAAAAAGAAAAAGAAAAAGAAAAAGAAAAAGAAAAAGAAAAAGAAAAAGAAAAAGAAAAAGAAAAAAAAAAAAAAACCTGGAAAAATTTCAATTATATCCATTTTATTAGTTGAATTGAAATATGTTAAATTCTGCTAACAAAAACTGTTTTAAAGACTTGAATCATGATAAAAATCAGAAATTGATTTCTTTGAATAAGAATTCATATTTCTTATGGAATTTAAATACCTTTTGAGCAAAAAGAAAGAAATACAAAAAATTGACTTTTAATCTATTTCAGGAGAGGAATCCAAATATTTCAAAATTATTCAAGGAAAGCTGAATCAAGTTCAAGAAAATCTTAAAAATATCAAAAATTGATTTCCTTGAATAAAAAGAAGCAATTTTTATCATTTTTATTTTTTACTATCCCCATATTTGATGAGTTGGTTTGGAATTTTTTGAACTTAGAAATATTAATCTTTGAAAATAATGGTATTTGACTGTTTTTCAATTATTTTTTGATTTTTTTGCAAATTTATCTGAAGTCCTTCATGAATATTAGATTTTTTTTAAATGAAAATTGAGTTTGAAATTTTCTTTATTGTTATTATAATTGATGGATTGTTCATGGAAAAATTTAAAAGAAATTGAATTCAGCTCATCAGACAAGTATATCTGCAATTTTTTGATGTTTTTTTATTTTTTGAAAAAATTTATTGATATTCAATCAGTAATATAAACTTTTTATTTGAAGACATTTTTTTCAAATATTTTCTTATTATTCTTGCACTTGATGCAGTTTTTTTAAAAAAGAATTTTTTTAAAATATATTAATGCCTCTAATTAAATGGGGTACGCTCATCCTTTTTTCATTTTTTCTTCATGTATGGTTAAAAAATATTCAAATTCCCCCTGAAATATGATTTTTTTTTGTTTTTTTTTGAAGAAATCTGTTTTTGATATGTTTCATCATTATTTCTTTAATTGATGAATTTTATGTTTGAATATTTCACTATATTTGACTTACCCTTGTGGAGTGAGCATATTCAGAATTTCTACATCTATTTTTGTGTTTGGTTCAAAGGTATTTGTATTCCACTGGAAATATTCCTTTTCTTGAAAGCAAATTTACTTCCTATAATATTAATAATTTTTCTCATGTTGATTTTTATTTTCAAAATATGAGATGAGATTTGAATCCCTTGCCAAAATAGGAGGTATCAGAGTTAGCAAACCCACCATTAGAAACCTGCCATTAGAAAACCACCATTAGAAAATTGCCATTTCTTTTTTGACCACACCCGCCATTTTAATGGCAGGTTTCTGAAATGCACATACCCCCTAACTGGTGTATTTCAAAATGGTGTGTTTCATGGAAATGGAGGATTTCAAAAATTATATCTGTCATTTATGCATCATCATCATCCCTCCACCATCTATTGCATTCAAAAAATCCATCCACACCTCAACATTGGCAAATCCATCCCAATCCCATCTCCATTGCTTCACACACATCCCATCATCATTGCATCACCTCACATCATGATCACTCATGCTCAAGACATTTTGAGGTTCAGACCATATTTTAATCAATTTCAGAATTGGATCAACAACCATTACCTCCATAGTTTTGGGGAGAATGACCTGGCGTTCCTGGGATCTGAGTATCTTTCCATAAATAGTTGCCCCAGTTTCAGATTTCATCATCCATTGACTAAAGCACCCACAACACGGGCAATTAAGGCTTATGAGACCCATAAGGATCATTGGACCTCAAGCTCAAAAAATGAGAAGCTCACAAATCATCATAATAATCATCATCCAACCACGTCTAGTAGTAATCATATAACCACCACAGTGGATCATTACAAGATCTATCAGGTTCCCAAACTTGGAAGGCATTATAGTGAAGTTTGGAAGGAAGAGGACCAACATCATTTTATCATGATCTCTATTCATCATAATGATCTCAATTCAAGCACCTTGTCAAAACCAAAAACTAGAAGTTTACCACCACCAATATTCTCCTCCACTCCAAAAACAACCTTGATCAAGTTTCATGGTCAAATACCTCATCTCTCTGCCAAAGCCTCAATCATAGATCATCATCTAATCCGACTTTTGGTCAGGTTGATCAACCAGTTGGGGAAACCATTTGGAGGATGGGTGGAGAGGATGATGGTGGAAATATTGAGAAGTCAAGAAGGGCAATCCAGGAAGGTTTATCCTCCAATCATAAAATCAATCATGTCAAACTTGAGAAGTACGTGATGAACAAGCTAAGGTTTGTTTGAATATTAGCTGAGCATGAAGAGGTAAGTTTTTTTTTGTTTTCACAAAACGTCTCCATCCATTTTGTTGAATGGGCAGATTTTTTTTTAGATTTACTGGAACCAAGAATCCCATTGACCAATTGCTTCAAATCCTATCTTTGAATGAGCTCAAATGGGACCAAGGATCAGATGATAATAACAAATGTACCTGAACTTGAATCAATTCCAGGATCTGTAAGTGATGACCTCCAACAATTTGTTGATTGTGCTTAAAATTATTGATGTTGCTACACTTTGAACCACTCAAATGTATGTAAATAACTCAAAATTTAATTGAAAAAACCATAATGAACAGTAATATTTCATATCTCTCTCTCTCTCTCTCTCTCCCTCTCTCTCTCTCTCTCTCTCTCTCTCTCTCTCTAAAGTCCCACCCAGTCACTCAGTTGGTCACACCCATTTTTTAGGATGGGAAGCCTGCTCAACTACAACCAATTTGGTTTTTATTTGCTTTTTAATTGACTAAGAGCATTTTGTTCTTTTTTTAAAAATTTTTTTGGAACCTTTAATTGATGATTGATTCCAATCACTTTTTGTTTATGAACTTTCTATCTTCCCTACTTGTACAATTTTAGAGCCATCTACCTTCATTGGGTTCACTTACCCATGAAGGTAAAGTGACTTTTGCCTCATCTTTCTCTGTTTTTTTTCTACTCACTCAATCCTAATTTGGTCTACTTTCCAAAGATTAACAGTCAACAATTGGGCCATCAGCAACAAATCTTATTGCAAGTTAACTACACTTAGTGCACCTCCTGCGCTAAAAATTAGCAAAACTGCATGCAAGGATGCTGAAAATTGTAACTCATCTTGTGAATCAAAGTTAATTGAACCCCTGAAATAAAAAAAACTGGCAGATCTAGTCATATTTATTTTCTGCTTGATTCCTCAGCACAAATTCCTCAAACTTAACAATACTCAGTTTTGAATGAAGTTATTAGAACTCTCAGGAAATCTTGAAAAAATTCAAGAAAAATGGCACAGGAATCTCAACCAGGAGCTATAATTAATCTTGCCTCCAGTCCATTTTCTGTCTTTGATTCACTCTTGAATAACCTAGGCCTTTACCTCATTGTGTTAGCTGACTGGTGAACCAATCAATTGATTGCATTCTTTCCTAGTCTGTAACTTTTATCAGCAATGAACCAAATAGCAAATCTTATAATCAATTTTGCCCCTTTTCTTTGACGTAAATAGGGCAGCTTGGAGCTAGACCTATTCCCAAGTGCACTAATTCAAATTAAAAAGACCCCAGTTGCCTTAATTATAGCTGTGAGGTTTCCAATCCTGATTTGCTATCTCCTTTACCTGGTTCTTCCGCTATGCCTTGTGAGCAAAATTGTTTTAAAAATGGCACTTTTTTTGTTTTAAACATTGCACATCAGTAAAATTTTGATCCAGAGGCTTATTAAATTTCAATTTTTCAATTTTTATTTACACACCCATCCTTTTTATGCAACACAAATTCTTCTAACCCAACCCTCAAAATGTTATGCAATTAATTAAATCCCTCTTGATCCTCACCCCAATCACAGCATGTGTATGGGAGGGAACAAGATGGGAGGAGATGATTTGAAAAAGATACAGATATGTGGCAACAATAGGGCTTGTCTGCAAAAGAGGGCTCAAAAGAGAGATTGTGAAATCTCTTTTGAAGTAGCAGAGGAAGGGATTGATGAAAAGGCTGTCTGGTCTGGAAGAAAAATGCAAACTTTGGCTATATATCCCACCAAGTAGATAATCATTAAACTCAGAGGATGGAGGGTGGGCGACTTGTGTTTCATTTTCATATCCAAAGAAAGTTTCATAGTTGGTGGTAATTTTGAGCCAGTTTACCAGGATGATGTGATCAGCTCTCTTGAGCTGACTTAAAAATTTGAAAAATGATGGGGGAGGATTGTTTGTTGTAGAGTTCCTGGGGGATGTTTGCTTTGGTGAATTGGATTTTTGTGTGGACTTGCAGGGGGAGATTTTCTGAGGGGAAATTTGAAAAGAGTAATTGAGATGAAGTGATGAGAGCAGTAAAGTGATCATAGTGAGGAAGTGATGAGAGCAATAAGTGATGAGAGTGATGAAGTGGTGAGAGAAAAAAATTGATGAGAGTGAGGAAGTGATGAGAGTGATAAAGTGATGAGATTGAGGAAGTGATGAAAGTGATGAAGTGATGAGAGAAATGAGTGATGAGAGTTAGGAATTGATGAGAGTGATGAATCAGATTTTTCCAATGAGGTTAGAGTTAGAAGAAGGTGGGAAAATAGGGTTTTATGATGTGTACTAATATGTGGACCAAGGTGTGGTTGAGGTTGTAAAAACCTTTAAATAATTTATCTGAAAAAATCCATTTATTTTCAGGTAACTCTGACACTTCTGATTTGAAATAAGTGGTGTTTTTTTTTATTTTTAATGGTGTGTTAGAAATTGGCATATTTTGCTTAAATCTTTCATTAAAAAAATGGTGGGTGGGCTAACTATGGTACACCCTAATGAATGGTTTGTACTTTAAATTTAAAAATAACTCAATTTATTTACAAAATTGAGTTTTCCAAAGAATTTTAGCCCAGAGAGATTGTCACATTGAGGCTTGACACAAAGCCAGGGTGGAATTAACTGCAAGTAAGAGTCAGGAGACTTTTATTGGAATATTGCCAAGATGGACCAAGGTGAAGTCTGAAAAAACTGGATTAAATAATCCATGGTTTCTAAAGAACTAAATAGGACTCAAGGTGAGTCAGGATGGTAATATTATGAAGGAGACTCTCAAATTGGAGTGGACTGAAATTCAGGGTGAAAAAAAGTAGAAGAGATCTCATAAGGAAAAAATGTTAGGGTGTATCAGAGTTAGCAAACCCGCCATTAGAAACCCGCCATTTTTTGACCAAACCCACCATTTTTAATGGTGTTTTTATGAAATAAACATACCCCCTAACTGGTTTATATCAAAATGGCAGATTTCAAACATCCAATCTTCCATTTATGCATCATCATCCATCCACCATCCATTGAATGCAAAACACCCATCCACACCTCAATCCCATCTCCATTGCCTCACACACCTCACCAAATCACCTCACTCATCACCACCACCTTCCAAACCTCACCTACTTGCCCACCAACTCCCCAGCAAGTTGCAAACTCATCCATCCCATCCCCATCTAATCCTATCTCCCAACCAAGTTCAAAGGGTCCTCTCTGATAGACCCCAACCATTTATCTGGAAGACCAGTTTGATCCTATCCCATTCTCAACATTGGTTTGGTCAGATCCAACTCATCATCTACTCTCCAAAAAGAATCACAAGTTCATCAAGACCTTGAATCAGTTGATCAAACCCCCCCTAAGCCATTGCAATCTGACATTGTACCGTGGCCATGTCAAAAAATTCAGCTTATTACACCATCAGGCCAATGGATTAGAACTCATCATCCATCATCTACTCACCCATCACCATCTTGACTTTGTTTTGGTCTTCAATCTCATCAAAATCTGCATCTCTCAAGTCAGTAATGAGTTCATTTGGACCAGAAATTGAAATGGAATTTTATCAAGTAACTTGAAATGATTGGCCAATTGTCCTTTGATCAATTGATCTGTCATTGAGTACAAGCACCACCCCATTTTTTTATCAACCAACTACCACCACCAATAAATGTCATATCACTTCTCTCTCACGCTCAGCTCAGCTCATATCCCTTGATGTTCTTCTTCACCATTTTTACAACTAAGGCCTTCTGCAAGGATGACACTCAACCTGGGATTCATCAATTATTGATTCACTGACTTGATCCTGGTCACAACCCTTACATGTTTGAATTTTTCAAAACTCAAGCTATGATCAACAATCAATTCTTTAGTCTACAACTTATCAATTCAAACCTTCAGGATCTATCCTTGGCCTCCAACCTGCAAGCCCTGGGTAAGTTTTTGATCAATTTTCAAATCTTGATTTAATCTTACCTCTTTCATCCTCCAGACCCCTCATCCAATGATCATTAGGGGAGGATCAAAAAGCTGTGATAATTGGTAGATTAAATGAGATGCATCCTAGCAACCAGACTGAAGAAAATTGAGGGAGCCAAGCCTGAAGATCATTGATGTTTGGTACCAGTAATGGCAAGGAGCATAGGAGGATAAGGATCATCTTGATGACAATCATGATGTTTTCACAACTCAGGCCTTGAGTCTAGACTCAATACTCTACAGAGTTCAAACTCAAGCTCTTCCACCTGGGTGTGGAACTCAATCAATGCTTGAAACTAAGATCTGTCAACAAGAATGATGATGATGAGGAGGAGGATCAAGGTTTATCCTTCAGTCAAGATCTCTATGAATTGATTTCTTGGAGTGCTAGTAGCAGCCCTTCCTTGGTGGCCTCCCTGCTCAAAATCTCCCATCAACTTGGCAAGCTCTCAACTGGTGACAAAGAGCTTGATTGACTCTTCAACCTCTCTTGCTTCACTCACCGCTCACCTTCCCACCTCCCCTCCTCCTCCTCCTCATGATGATGGTCATCATTTCTAACTACCAAGCCCAAGGAGGATCACTCCTTTGTTGTATTTTACTTAGATCAAAGTAGGACTAAAATTCCAACAAGGATTGTGGAGGTCAGACTCAAGGGTTAGTCTTGGATTGGTCTTGAGTGATGAATGATAAGTCTATAAGTATCCAAGAGGATATTGATGGTGAACTGGGTAATGATGATGAAGAATAAAATATTTTTATAAGTGATTAAACAGGTACAATGGTCCATCTGGCAATGGCACACTTAGCTTAGCGTTTAAAGCATCACTCTTGAATGCTGAGGTCATGGATTCAAATCCCATAGAGTGCAACTAAATTTGGAATTCTAACACTCCAACCACCCTCCAAATTTTACAGAATGAATTGAATACTTTATTGATCCTCACCTCAATTGGATTATTTGGATGGGAGGGAACAAGATGGTAGGAAATGATTTGATAAGCATACAGAGAGGTGGAAAGGATAGGGCTTGTTGGAAAAAGATTCTAAAACTCCAACCACTGTCAAAATTTTACACAACAAATTGAATCCTTTCTTGATCCTCACCCCAATTGAAGTATTTGGATGGGAGTGAATGATTTGATAATAATACAGAGAGTGGAAAGGATAGGACTTGTTGGCAAAAGAGAGCTCAAACAAGAGAGATTCCAAAACCTCTTTGGAAGTAGCAGAGAATGAGATTGATCAAAATTTTTTGTGGTCTGTGCAAAAACTAAAACCTTTTGATCAGTATCCTTCCATTGTTTCGAAAAAAAAAAATAACATTTGAAAACCATCCCCTGAAGATTTTGAAAAGCCAAACAGAAGATCAAGCAGTTCCAGTTCTTCACCTCCGGAAAATCAATTTTTCTTGATCTTTGAAAAGAATAAGAGCAATTAAATTATAAGAATTCTGAAGTTATGAGGGGAGAAATGGTGAGATTAGAGATGAATCAATGCAGATAGAAATTAATAGATGAGAGAGATAAAGTGATGAGAGTGATGAAGCGACAAGAGCAATAAAGCAATGAGAATGATGAAGTGACATGAGATATAAAGTAATGAGAGTGATCAAGTGATGAGAGTTATGAGAGTGATTAAGTGATAAGAGCAATAAAGTGATGAGAGTGATGAAATGAAAAGGGGATTAGAGATGACGCAATGAGGATAGCAATGAAGAGATGATAGTGATGAATTGATTAGAGCAATAAATTGATGAGGGGGTTGGACATGAAGCAATGAGGATAGCAATGAAGAGATGAGAGAAATGAATCAAATTCTTTGGATGAGGTTGGGGGTACAATTTTTCCAAGGAGGTTGGAGGTTGAAGCCAGAGGTGTATGACATGGACTGATGTGTGGTTTAGGTGGTGAAAGCCTTCAAATAATTTATCTGACAAAAATATTTTTTTTTCAGTTAACTCTGACACGTCTGACCTGAAATAAGTGTTTTTTTTTATTTATTTTTAATGGCAGGTTTGAAATGGGGGATTTGGGTTGAAACCTGCCATTAAAAAATGGCAGGTTTGCTTAACTCTGATACGCCCTAATATGAATGATACTTGAAAAGGATGACTAAGCACAAAGTTTTATTGTATAATACAAATACCATCTGTGTCAAAATTATGACAGAATCCCCTCAGGAAGCATAGTTGTTCTCTTGAACAAAAGTAAATAAAGAGGAACATAAGATATTAAAAAATCTCAGTCATGATCTGAAGAGAAAAGTTGAATTGAACTGAATCTGGTTAAATGGGGAAAACACCATGAGTTTTTCAAGGGAATCTAGAAATTGGGGCTTTATGAGTTGAACTAATAAAAAAATTCATTCCTAAAAATAAGAATAATTTTTTTAGGTTGAGGAGGAGATAATGGTGGATAAACATAAAATTTTCACAAGGATTCAGGAAAAAATCCATCATTTTAAGCAAAAAAAAGTTTGGGTTCACAAACATTTCAGGGGAATGATCTGCACAAGGTTGAGTGAGCAAGGAGAAATGAGAAGCTAAGAAATCTTGAGTGAGGGGTATGAGTCAAAGCTTAGAAAGGTGGGACAATTTAGCAAGTGTGAAACAATATTGAGGGGGAAAGTGGAGCTGATTTTCAGACAAAGCACAACTAGAGTTGAATGAGGAGAGAATAAAGCAGAGGTTCAATCATCAGTCACCTTGCTGAAGATGGAGCAAGCAAGCCACAAAAAGTTCAAGGTTTGCACAAATTTTGGTGGACCAGTGAGTTTCTCAAATTTCAGGGTTGTGGAAGGAACAAGTTTCACAAGCATTCAGATTGGTTTGGATAAAATAGCAACCATTGAATTGCAAAATGCTGGTTGAGAAGTGGATGGTAGTGATTGGTGGGATGATGATCCAACTGATCTATCAAACTGAACCAAGTTAAAAAAAATTCAATTGGTTAAAATTTTTCATATGAAATTGATTTTTCTAATATTTATGATCAAATTACTCCTACAAATGGAGTTTGTGGGCCATTTTTTTTTTGACTTTTGTTAGTGAAATGATATGTATTTGAATACTAAAACTAGAATTTTGTGGAAACAAAGAGGTGAGAAATGAATTTAAGCAAGCAAATTTTCCTCATTCAGCCATGAAATCAATCATATGGAGATTTTCAAGACTATTAATTACCAAAAATTATGAGACATGCAAAACCTAAATTTATGGTTTCATAGGAGTGAGATAGATGATGAGGTAAATATTAACCAATTTAAGTTTGGTCTGAGGATCATTTAAAATTCAAAATCAACTAGATAAAGTAAGGAGTTCTTTTAGGATCACTATTGATCCAATATTTTGAAAAATGAGTAGATAAAGCTCAGGGAAAATAGGTATTTTTTTGGAATGGAAGCCTTGATTAAAGTTTCAAGGCAAATACAAGTATTGAGTAATATTGTCAGAGGTCTAACTAAATTCAAATAAAAGTATTAAATATATTGTTCTTTCACATGGAGGCTTGAAACAAAGCCATGGTAGAATTAACTAATAGTAAGAGGAAGGATAATAGTACTTGAAATTATCCAAGATGGATAAAGATGAAGTTTCAGAAAAATTTAGCAAAGACTCCAAGATGGGTAAAGACTCAAAGAGGATTCAAGGTGATTCAGGATGTTACTAATATGAGAGAATATGCAGAAGTGAAGTGGACTGAAATTTAGGTTTAAAACAAGCAGAATGAATTTCATATGGAAATACTAGCAAGTGAATAAATAGTAAGTCTTATATAATTCTATTCACAACCTGTAGTTAAATATATCTGGAACGTATGAATGATACTTGAAGAGGATGAACAAGCACAAATTTTTATCAAATAATCCAATTAATTTTCTGTGTTCTGTGAAACAGACCCCATGGGGATGCTAGGGACCTTTTTTTATCCCCCTAAGACCTTAAAAAGTTTTTAAAGCTGCCCATAGGCCCATAGAATCCTCAAAAGTTGTGTTTTCCAACCCCAAGTTCTCCTTGTAAACTTGAAAAGCTTATTTTCCCACTCACCACAGGCAGTTCCTTGAACCTTTAAAAGCTTGGACACACCTTCAGTATGCTTTTTTTTACACCCTGAGTAGATCTTCAAACCTTAAAACAGTGTAACAAAAAATCGAATTTCAATAGCCACACCTTTTATTTTATATTGAAATGACTTTTTTAAGGTTTAAATACCTTCCTGGAGTACCAAAATATGCCAGAAGGTTTTAATTTAGAAATTAATTTTTGCTATTTCAATGAATTTTCTTTTTGAAGAAGGATTTAAATTAACAAAACACTGGTAAAATCAAATCCTCCTTTGAATAAATGGATACATTTAGAAAATTTGAAGGCATGAATTTATCTGGTACATAACTCTCTTAATTTCAAATATATTTAATCCTTTAGTTAGTTTAACACATTCATATTTCATTTCTGAATCAAGTCTTTCAACTTGGGCTTGTTCCAGTTCTCAATTTCAATCAAAAAAAATAAATAAATAAACTCATACCTCAAACCGATTTTAGATTCACTTTTTAAATTGAGCTTTCATTTAAATTCTTAATTCAAGATTTGATTCAAGTATTTTTTTAGATATTTCTCATTCAGTTCAATTTGAGCTTATCATCAAACTCATAAACTTAGTATGTACGATGGGTGTGTGACATATTGCTTTCTCTGGATAGTTGCTTGTCATTTTACCTGGTTAAAAACTTAAAGTTTGAAAATCAATTTGATTCCTTCTTTTGGATTTCTCAAGATATTTTTCAAAGATAAACAGTTGGTTTGTGTTTGAGCATTCCACCCTTGAATTTTTGATACCTTTTTCTCATAAAAACTTGACCATAATTGAAGATTCTAATGGTAGGATTGTTTTGTTACTTCTTGTAATGTCTTTGATAAAATTAAACAAACATATCCTGCCTTGGTTTTTTGTTTTACTAAACTAAGACTTGGATCCTTCTACCTCAGAATTCTTTGAAACTCTTCAGTTTTACCTTCACCCTCTTTCCAAGTAAACTTTTTACTTGGTCAATGTGTTCAGTTAAGTTTTTGAAATCCTTCTTGAGGAATTGTAAGCAAGTTCTTCTTTTGAATGGATCAAATTCCAAAAAATTTTTCTTGAAATCCCAAGCTTGGTTCAAATTTGATTCAAAATCTTGCTGAAAGACTACTTATCTCTTTGAGGGATGCCTGGCAATGTGTAAAACTTTTTCCAGTAGCTTATGATTCAACATTTTATTCTTTTATTCTTATTATTTTTTGAAACCAAGCTTGATCAATTTTAGACCTAAGAAGTTTTCCAAAACATGAGAAATGATGATTCTGGAATTTTTTTTTTCTGGAAAGTTTGGAGGATGTTTTCTGTTGGTGAAAAAATTAGTTAAAAATGAGAGGAGAGGGTTCTTGGCAATAAGGAATCTTCCTTCTTGGTGAATCCTTGGGAGGGGGGGTTCCAATGGTTTTGGTGAAGGTGTTAACCAAGTCCATTGAATGGGAAAAAGGAACTCTAATCACCATAAATGAGGGTAGGAACAGTCTTTTTTTCAGTATATTTACAAGAATGAGGTTGGAAGAGGTATTTGGTGTTTGGAGATCCAGATTGAGATTTTATTGGAGATCCACAGAGAGTGGATCAAGGAATTCAGAGAGTTGAGATGAGTCCCTTGGAATTGATCACCAAATTTTATTTTTGATCTTAGCTTGAAGTAGTTTCTTGACAGATCATCAAGGCTCTTCACACCTGGCCAATGGGGGGTAAGTGGATTTGAATTTTATTGATTCAATAATGGTTCATATAAGAGTGAAAGTTCAAACTTTGGTATAGACTGTAGAATGAAGTATGTCATTGAATTCAAGAAATGATTTTTTTTATTTGATATATGTGAAAATGATTCAGTAGTAGATATTTGAGTGTAGTTTAAGGCTCCCCAGTCAGCAAGCTATAAGGGATTGGTGAGGCATGCAGTTGGGCTTAGAGGGATTCTATCATCAGGTAGTTTATGGAGGAGGAGGAGGGGGTGAGGAAGTTAGGAACTTGTGAGATTTTTTTCTTTGATCACTTAATATGGCTTAGTTATATTTGCTCTTGAGTTTTAAAATGACTGGTTTTGTAAATTAGGAAAATTCTAAAGGTTTTACGGAGTACTAATTTCACTTCTGCCATTGAATTTGTCAGTTTTTCTCCAAGAAAACTGTATACAAGCCTGGATTTTATGTCCACCCTTCCCAATGAAAATTTTAAACTTCCTGGATTATTATTATTTTTTTTTTTTTTTTAGACCAAGTTTTTGTATTGTCTGTGTAACTGGCTTAAAATTCCTGTTGCACACACTTCCTGGGTTGTCTGTCTAATTTCCCCAAAAATAGGACAGGAAATAATTTTTACTAACCAAAAAGAAAAATAAAATGTTTATCAAAAAAATTTTGATTGAGAATGATGAATCAGAAATTTGTTTTTGGTTGGATCAGTAAAGTTACTAATTTTGATGTGGTGGAATGAAAGGGGATGGATCATTTTAAGCAAGCTGAACTGAAAACCACCTTTCACCCATCTGTTTTTTTTTTTTTTGTGTAAAGAAGACAGGCATGAAAAAGATTTTGGATTTTTTTTTTTAAAAAAAAAAAAAAAAAAATTATCTCCTTCTGTGTTGTCTATCATTTCTGGGAAACATGTTGGCTTGAAAAAAAAAGTGAGCCTGGTGGAAATTTTTACTGGGAGAATGAATTTATGGTCAGTCTCTGTCATGTTAATGTTTCCCTCTTACTCAAACCTTCTGAGGAAATCCTCATAGCCATGGGAATTCTTCTAAATTTCTCAGCTTACTATCCTTTTACCCCCCCCCCCCTCCCACCTTGCACATGCTTGATTCAAGAAAATCTCTCAGCTTGACCTAATAATTTTTTTTTACTATGTATTGCAGGTTGATGATCCTCATGATCTATATCCTATCATTACTACTATGAGTTATTAAACTCTATCTAATCTTGACCACCACCATCATATTTTGATGCTTGTTGCTATCTAAAACAGCTTGAATAATTTATCATTTTATGTGCATACATAGGTCTGTGATCCTTGTGGTTTTTTTTAAAGAAAAAAAGTGTGGTTTGATTTAACATTGTGCACTATGTATATTCAGTGAGGAAGTGATCATTGGGAGAAGCTGTTGCAGGAGTTTGGTCTGGGACCAATACAAGTATCTGAATTAGTCTATTGCTGTATCTCATGGCTAAGGGCTATGCACAACTAGAGAAATACTGGATTTAAAGAGAGGAGAAGATACCAAATTATGGAAAATACAAGGAAGGGTGCAATATTTGTGGACAGTTGTTGGTTGGACTAAGGTCTTGGCAGGCTTAATTTTGGTGTTGTAGTAATTTACCATGCAATTGGGGTGATTTCTTTTGGTTTATTCAACAGTTAAACGGTTTTGAGTTGGTGGGATTGAAATTTAAGGTGTTTTAATGAGGAGTTGATTGCCTTCCTTTCCTCTAGGTACCTCTTGCAGCCTTTGATGTAGTTTCCAACTTTTTTAGTGGCACTTCAAGCAAGGCAGATTTCAAAGGGGATTTTTCTGAAGCAGAAGAGGTATGCATTAATTCATACATGATTTGATTCAATTTGATGGATGATGGCAGAGATGGGGAATTCAAGGGGGAGGGGGGTGAGGTGAACAGTGGGGTTTTTTTTTTTTTCTGGGGAACTGGGATCTTGATTAGGTTTAGAGCCCTTGTCTTGGATTTAAACTTCTGGCTTCCAGGGAAAGGGAGTTGGCTTCATTTTCAAGGTAATTGGCTTTATTTTTCCAAGGGATGCCCATGTGCTTTGGGCACCAAACAAAAGTGATGTCAGCACCCACGGGGGCCTGTTTCATGAGGTGGAGTTGTCTCAGAAAAAGATACTACCCTTTCATGGGTGAGTATGGGTTTCAGATGCAACAGAGAACTTCCTAGCTATCAGAGATTGCTGTGATGTGGGTAGACAGTCCTCTGTGTACCAGATCCAGGCCTATTTTCATGCCCAGTATTAACCCTACCACCTCATCCTCAAAGTTTGAGGCCAAGTCCGCCCCTCCCAGGTGAATTATTCTTGATTTGGAGTCATCTTCTGTTGTAGCTGTGCCTCTTATCCCTTTTTCTGGATGATAAAATCAATCTGTGTAAATTAGAGTGTCTCTGTGTGGTTTAGTGTGAATGAACTCCAGGATTTGTGTTTTTTCTCCAGATTTTTCAAACATCCCTAGATCTATGTGGGCTCTGTGAGCTATTTTACTGGGGGGAATTTTCCTGATGGATGAGGAGTATTTTTTCTGATTTTGAAAGAACTTTGTGATTGAGAGAACCTTGTACCACATAGGCATGAGAGGGGTTCTGGACTTTTCACACTGGTTTGATCAAATCATGTCTTATTTGGGCTTCTATAAGGGACCTCTATCCAGCCAATCTGGCCAGGTTCTGAGTATAGTATGAGAACATCCTAGTCTGAGCAGATGTTTTCAATTTTATTAAATTTTAGTGTTTCACAAAGTATGTTACCAGGGTGTTGTGGATGCAGACTAGTTTAAAACAGGATTCTATGTTATTAATCAGCTCCAAGAAGTTGGAGTTTTTCATTTCATTGAATTTGGTAAACCCAACCTGAGCACCTTATAGCAGCTGGTTGTTGAGTGTTTTGGTGAAAAGTGGGCCTCTTTCTGTCTCTTTTATTCACCAGGATGCCTTCCCTATGGTTTGTAGCTGGACCCGGGTCCTGTGAGGTGTTTTTTTGAGTTTCAAGATGTGTTTGATGAATTTCAACTTGTTTTCTAGAGTGATCCCTAGCCATTTTACTTCAGTTTGGGGAGAAAGAGTAAGGGAGCAAAAATAAAATTTTGAATCAGTTTTTTTGGTGTGCCAGAAGAACATGAAATGGGCTTCCTGAAAATCAAAGATTACCCCGTGTTACCTATTCCAAGTGAGAGCCTGTGCTCCTATTGTTTCTAGGTCCCTAGTGGCCACTGTCAGGGTTCATCAAGCAACCAAATGTACCACATTTTGAAGCCTAGGGAGAGATGATCATCTTGGAAGGAGAGAGAGAGGGTTATTAGGCCAGAGTTATAGATGATTTACAGGATAAAAAAGAGGGGGGATCCTTGTAGGAGGCCCTGATCAACCTAGAATTCAACAGATACATAGTTGCCTAGCCAGAGGTTATTCATGCAGTTTGATAGGAATTCTTGTAGGATTTTTCACAGGTAGACTGGGAATTGAAGTTGCTTTATGATTTTTTTTAGTATTCTTGGGGATATTTATGGTTATGTGGATTCTAAATCTAATAAAAGGGGGGGGGGTCACCACCTTCCTTTCACCCCAGTTTTTTTTTCACTCACATTTTTAAGGCCAGGAGTGTTTCCTCTCCCCCCTTCTCCTTCTGGCCAACCATGTGGCCCTCTGCTAATACTTGGTTGGTTTCTGTGCAGTGTGTGAGGCAGTTTTCAAGTATAGTATCCAGAAACTTGCTTTTTGAGTTTAGGAGTGCTATTGGTCTGTAGGTGCTTGGGTTTTTGAAATCCAGTTTGGTGAACAATAGTAGACAGAAATTAATATCCACCACCATCCAGATCTGTTCTGGGAATTATTCTACTCTTGCCCTGTTATAACCAAGCTTTTCTATTTAATAACTAAGAAAATTCTTGGAAAAAAAAATGTTTTGAAATAAATCCACAACAATTTACCTGAAAACAATCTATCAGTTTCCCTTAATTTGTTGTTTGTGCTAATAATCTGCAATCACTATGTCTAATTTTGATGATATTTTTGAATACCCTTTAGATTTGATAAGATTTTCACCTCCCCTATCCCCTAAATAGGGAAATCAAATTAACTTATATATATTTCCCTGATATGGCAATTAACAATTGGGAAGGTAGAGTGATTAAAGAAACTAATCATATTTGATTCATGATATATTGAATGTGAGTGAATGTGTGTATGTGTGGATGGATAAAAATCATGAAGGGGGATGAGGGGGTTCTTTTATAGTGAAGAGACCTCTCATCAAAAAACTGGGAACACAAGATGAACACCAGATAAAAAATATTTAAAACAATAGAGAGAGGGTGTTTATGCACACCTTCTTACTTTGTGAAATTGTGTTGGTGTGGAGCTTTCTCTTTCTGGGAAAGTTCCACCATTATGAGATGAACCTTAAATGCTCAACAGAATTTATTGAGAGGTGCTTCTTATTCCCAGCCCAGTTGGAATGTACCTTTCTTTTCCTTGGTTTTAAAACTGGAGTAGTAGTGAGCCTGAAGACCTCAGGCTTTTCTCTTTTGGTTTGGCTTCTCACTTCTTGGTATGGTTTATCAACATTTACTTTGTCCATTTCATTCTTGATCCATAGATGCATTTCATCTATTCTTTTTCTTTGATTTTCTTCATTAGATTCATCATCCTGCTCCTCTACTTGATTCACCAGACTCAGACTGAGTCTCTGTGACATTCCTGTGTTGTGTTTCACAGGAATTGAATCTTTAATAACTTCCATGTTATCAAACATATTGATATAATTCTTTTTTTCATTATGATCCAAATTTCCTCCTATTTCCTTTTTTAATGGATTTTGATTGATATAAGCAATATTTTACCTTATGGTTTCTTCTACAGGGATCACATCCTCAACACCTGAAACAGACTAAAAGAACATTTAACAAAATACCTCCTCTGCACCAACTTTCCTCCTTATGCACCTCTGCAATTGACTTTGACTGATCCCAGATATGATATGCCTGGCCCCTATCCATTCACATGCATATTTTATGGCATTAATTGTAATCTCCAATAGTCTTACTAGTTGTTCTTCCCCAAGATGCCTACTTTGGAAGATCCCTGTCAATCCTCCTTTGAAGATCCCCTTCAATCTCTGCATATGGAACCTTTGGAATTTACACATTATTTTCCCAACAATCACCTACCCAATCCAAAACCCCCTGTATACCCCTTAGTTGGTCTTCAAACACATACTTGATTGTCTGCTGATTTCTTTCCTTGTTCATAAGCTTCTCTGCACCCATATACATGCATTTCTGATTTCAAAATCCTAAATCCATAGTTCACAGAACATGGATGGCTCCTGTTTCAAGCACTGCAACACCCTTCACCTCTGCAAAAGTAAAGAGTTAGTCTCAGAATTCTTCCCTTTTTGCTGCCAATCCTGCATCTTCCTACTGCTGAGCCCTCATCCTCCTCTGCCAGACTAGGCAAAAGGTTGGGCTCAGCTTTTGTTCCTATTGTGCTGCAGATCCTGCATCTTCCCACTGCTGAGTCTTATCTGTCTGCTAGTTCATAGCTGATCCTATGTATATTCATGTCTATAAATAGCCACCACACCAGTTTGTTTAGCCTGTGTATAATATAATGGTGGTTTTTGCTAGTTTCCAAGTTTTTGGGAAGTTCAATAGTTTGATGCAGTTGTTTAACAGTAGAGTTAGGTTAGGGGAAAGTATTGTTGAGCAGGAACTGATGATTTCATTTTGGATGCCATCTGGGCCACATGCCTTCTTTCTGACCAGGTTCTGTAGTACACTGAGAGTCTCCTCAGTTGTGATTTCTGGGTACAAGACAAATCTTGATGGGTATTCTGCTAGGATTTCATTGAGGTTTCAATCCATCTGAGAAACCAAGGTACCCTCAAAGAGGAGCCATTCCATCTACTCCCTGTTGGCCATGATGTTGTTATTGTGGTCCCTCAGCTGTAGGATGCTGTACCCACTGTGTGGCTTGGTTTATCAAAATGCTTGGAAGGCTGAAGTTGAGTCAGTGTTGGCCGGTAAATTCCACCAATGATTTTGTTCAACTTCAGAGAACTTCTGTTCCAATTTAGAGTTCCAAAATTGGAATTAGTCATGGCCTTTGCTGGATTAAGTCATAGGAACAATCTCCTGCAGATGATCCTGTTATTTACCAGCAGGGTGAGGATGGAGCTGTCCCACCAATTTTTTTCTTTACTGGGATTCAACTTGAACTCCCTACCCAGTTGGAGCCATGCAGTCTTGAGAGTGGATGTGAGGGTGTGTTCAAAGTTGTTGAGTTGTTGTGTGTTGGATAATTTTTTGGTGAGCCCAGACAAGCCAGTAGAGAGGTTTTGGAATGGTGTGTCCATGTCTAGGTCCTTGGTTTTGGGGGGGGGGGATGCTTTGGGTGGTAGGTGGCAGGGGTTTGGTTTACAGGGAAACTTTTAACCATTTGTGGTCTGATCCATGATTGTCCTCTGTGACATTGACTTTGCAAATTGAGTTGTGAGCAAGGAAGTTGGACCAAACCAGGTGAATTGTTTTAGCAGATCCACTGCTTTATAAGAACTTGGAATTCCATTGTTATTGGAAAGTTGGAATATGGCTTTCCCACAGGTTTTGACTAGGTTGTTGTCAGTTTTGCATTGGTGAGAGTAGCCTCATGGGTTCCATAGTCTATGATGGAGGTTTTCTTCTGGGTTGATTATTGTTGAAGTTTGGTGGTTGATGTTGTGGGATGTCTCAACCATGACAAGCTGCTGATATGCCCATCAACTGGGCTACCACAGCCAAGTCACTGCAAGAAAACCATTCTTGAATGGCTCCCATAAGACTTTGTGACTTACTTTTGCTTTGAAGAATCCCTGTTGGACAATAAATGATTGGATGAAGGTCATCTGGACTGATGAATCCTCCTTTGAAGTTCTTAAGAATACCAAGCAATTCAATGCGTAGTGACTACCCAATGAGAAGTATGAATCAACCTGCCTTTCCCCCACATTCAAGAGTGGTTGAACAACAATGATGATATGGGGTGCTTTCATGGGTCAAAGCACCTCTCCAATGATTTTCATGCCTCCAAAAAGGAGGCTTGGCCAAAGCTTTCATTGAAATTCTTGATGATGGCACTTTAGGGCCATGGCTTACAACCATCAACCATCAAGATCTAGTCCTGATGGAAGACAGTGCCGCAGTTCACAAGTCCAAAATTTTCAAAAAAAGTGGCAAAATGAGAAAGGACTCCAAAAAACTAGAATTTCCAGCCAGCTCAATCACCAGATCTAAATCCCATTGAGAATGTTTGGCATACCATGGAGATCAATTTACAGGGGGGTGGGGGGACAAAAGCTGTCCCACTGATTGCCTATTTTTTCTCCTTTTTTTTTTTGTACCATTGTTGGTTCTTTGCTTTTTTTAAAACAAAAAAAGAAAGAAAAAGAAAAAAAAAATACACAATGGGTTAATTATTTTATTTCGTGTCTTTTATTTACATAGAAATGAATTTTTTTTTGATTTCAAACCAAAAATTAAGATTTTTTTTTTTTTTTTTTTTTTAAGAAAAAAGATAATCCAAAATTGGATCATGGTTTTCTGCACATGGATACCAAAAAAAAAAAAATGAATAATATTGAGTGATTGGAATTTCTTGATACTTGGTAAGGATTGATAGGGGATCATGATAGAAAGTAAAATGAAATAAAGAATGAAAAAAAAGGCAGTTCTACCATAAAGTAGAACCACCATGAGCTTTAACGACTGCCTTCATTTGTTCAGGCATGCTTTCAATCAGATGGATGAGTTGCTGCCTTGGAAAATCATCCCAGGCACTCTTGAGGGACTTCTCCATCTGATACAGGGACTTTGGTTGGTATAGCTTTTGTATATTGACCTTCATGGTATTCCAAACATTCTCAATTGGGTTGAGGTATGGTGATTGAGCTGGCCATTCTAGTTTTTTGAGGCCTTTTTTGTTTCACCACTTTTTCCAAATTTTTACCTTGTGGATCTCAGCACCATCTTCCATCAGGATTGAATTTTGATGTTTGATTATTGATAGCCATGGCTCTAAGGGACGATTGTAAACAATTTCAATGAAATCTTTTGATGATCTTCTTTTTGAAGGGCATGAAAACAATTGGAGAGATGCTTTTGACCATGAGAGAACCAGATATCATCATTGTTTTTCAACCACTCTGGAATGTGGGGTAAAGGCAGGTTGAATCAAACTTTTCATGGGGGAGTCTCCAGACATTCACTTTTTGAGTGCTCTTGCCAACTTCAAAGGAAGATTCATCAGTCCATATCACCCTCATCCAGTCATTGATGGTCCAGTGGAGATGGGGATGAGCAAATTGAAGATGTTGACTGTTGTGGGTCTTATTCAGGAAGGGCTTTTGAGCAGCAAGTTAGTAGCAATAGCCAAGTTGATATGAGCACATTGTTGAAGAGTCCTTGCTGAGACACTTGTAGTGATTGAGTTGGCCAGTTCATTGAGGTTGGCCCATCTCTTGCTTCTCAAGACACGGTTGAGCAGGCAAACATCTTGATTGGTCAAATTGGATGGTTGACCTGATTGTTTTAGATTGTTCACTGTCCCTTGTTTGTTGTAAGATTTTATGACACTGTAGATGGTGTAACAATTGATGGCCAAATACTTGCTGATCTTGTTGCTGGTCATTCCAACTTTGTACATTCCTACAATCCTTGCCTTTACCTCATTTGACGGTTCCTTCTGCTTAAAATTGTTTGACATGGATCTATAAAAAAATTTGGGCTGAAAGAATAAAAATACATCAGATGACCATAGAATCAGCACAAAAAAAAGAATTTAAATCAAAATTGATTAGAAGAGAACAAGAGACTGAGCTGATTGGATAGACCACATTGGAAATGGTCATGAAGCCAAAAATCAAATCTGGTCAACGTTGGATTGTTGATTGAGGTTGTGCAAACAGCACTCCAGGATTGGAGTTGCCCACACCCTTGAGAATCTCCAAACAGTGGGGTAAGTTTTGTCCGCCCACTGTACAAGAATTATACCAACCCAAGTGCCTGGATGAGATGGAGAAGGCGCTCAAGAGTGCCTGGGATGATTTTTCAAAGCAGCAACTCATGCTATTAAAGCTCATGGTGATCCTACTCAATGGTGGAACTGCCTTTTTTTTTGTTTCATTTTCCTTTTTGTCATAATCCCCTATTGATCCTTACCAAGCATCAAAACATTGTGATCCTTCAATTTTTTTTTTTTTTTGGAATCCATACACAGCAAACATGTGATTTGTAAAGATATGATATAGATCACTTCATTTTTAGTTTTGGATCCAAAAATTTCATTGCTATGTCAATAACAGAGGCAAACTAACATAATTGCTCGATTGTGTATTTGTTTTTGTTTTAAAAGCAAAGAAACAAATACAGTACAAAAAATAAAAAAAAAGGGGGGGGGGTAAACCAGTGAGTGGGACGACTTTGGTCCCCCCTCCCCCCTGTAGTTGTTGACCAGCCACTCTATGGAATCGATCGATCGTACTCTCCAAGATGACCCACTCGATCGCCAGGTGAGCTTATTGACTATTCGTCGAGATGGTTGGTTTTGGGGCCCGATCGGTGGGATAAGTTCTCAAGTGGCTCATCTTGTCAACAGGTTTCCTTGGGTTTCCAAGTCGAGATGAACCGGGAGTGGCTAGTTATAAATTAGTGTGTCTGGTTCCTTGGAGGTCAGAGAGTAAGCTTCGATGGATCGACTGACTGATCGATGATGTATGTCAAGATGTACATAATCTAATTCATCATGAGTCAGTCAGTCAGGAGTAGTATCAGGACGTTGAAGTGTGATTACGCCTGCCCGATCGTCATCATCCCCATGGCCATCAATCAATCAACCTTATTCATGACGGTTGACTGAGTCAGCAATGCTTATCATCCATCCATAATTAAATCCATCGATGCCTGATGACCCTGATGACGCTGATGATGAGATTGAACGTCATCCACTCTGGTAGTGGAGTATAAAGTAGACTGAGACCCAGTCAGACTACTGCTATGACCAAGTATGTATTTAGTTTATTCAGACTGATGGCCTGCCTACTTGGGATCAGGTTTGGCTCGATCACTTGGAATTGGAACTCACCAAGACTTCAATCTTCACTCTCTCTCCCTCTCTCTATCTATCTATCTATCTTCAACTCTCCATCGATTTGAAACTCAAACCTTGGATTGAATTCTGAGTCGCTAATGACCTAATTCAATCATCAACTTGAGACTGATGATCAGTTCGATACCCTACTAGTCCCACTCTTCCTCCACTCGACTGACTGACTGACTGACTGACTGACTGACTGACTGACTGACTGACTGACTGACTGACTGACTGACTGACTGACTGACTCACTGACTCACTGACTGACTCACTGACTGACTCACTGACTCACTGACTGCCTCTCTCTCATCTTGAGCAACTCAACCTACATCCATCCAACCTCAGGCCCAGATTCACTCACTGCTTGGATCTCCAACTCATCCCTCTTCCATCCTCATGCTCTGCTTCTCCTACTCTCCCCATCCTCGAATTCCATCACCTCCCTCATCCTTCGCTCCCAACCTATCGAGCCCAACTCTTCCTTCGATCATCCCTTCCTTCCAGTTCATCACCACCACTCTCACCCCTGCTTCGATCCTCCTCATCCTACTCTCTCTCATCCCATCCCTCGCTTCGACATCCTCTCCTCATCCCCATCTCAACCTCCATCCATCCCATCCTCAGCAGCAACCTCTCATCCCTTCCAAGCCTCCTGCCCTCCTCACAACCCCCTCCATCCCATCAACAGCCCCCCTGCCACTCAACACAGCCCTCATCAAACCATCCGAAGCCTCTCATCATCATCCGTCCAACCCAGTTCGGTCCCCCTCCCTTCCTCCCCTCCACCCTTATTCCCCTTCCCCCGATCTCCCAACTCCCTCGCCCCAACCCACCCAGCCTCCAACCACCTTCTCCTCTGACCAACAACTGCTCCTACTCCAAAGACGTCAGCTTAACTGGACCACCGTCATCACCGTGATCGGAGCCCCAAACGCTGGCGCTCAGTCCTCTCGTACGTCGTTCGGCTCCACTCGATCTCCAACCCTTCGTCTTTGCTCCTCTTCCCATCCAGCCTACCATAACAGACACTCATCATCATCCGGCTTCCACTCCTCTCGACAGATAACGACTCACCCAACAATGCTCCAAGCCCCAGCCCTCAACCTACTCCAACCAGTTCCCAAACTCCCGTCGATCCCAGTGTATCCTCCGTATCGGATCAGACCCTTTCCGGCGCTAGTTTACCAGCCGATCGGCCTTGTTACCCTGGTGAAGAGTCTCAACGTTATCCTGGTCATCTATCTCCTACGCGCCCAACTCAAACTACCACCTTGCGTAAGTTTGATCTTTCAACTGCCTCAAACCTACCCTTTTGGTACCCATCCAATTGGGCGGTCTAATGATCATGGTGATATGTATTAACCCTTGGTCTTTGTTTTTTTTTTTTTTTTTTTTTTTTTTTTTTTGGGGGGGGGGGGGAATTACCAGTTGTCATCGGACTTTATTTCTTTGCCACTCTGGTATGCTGGAACTTGTTCTTGGTCCGATATTTACTTTTTCCGCTCAAGGTAGTCGTCGTCGGTTGGCATGAGCTTGGACATCTACTCATTGCTGTCTTCGCTGGAGCGGAAATCAAAGAGATGATGCTTGACCCAAACCGTTTGTTCGATTTTCTTCTTCCCCCCCCCCCCTCCCGATCATGAGAACTTACAGCTCATCTGCATCTCATCGCACCTTCCCCCCCCCCCCTCCCGTTGTCAGTCGGCGGAACCATCGTATTACGTAATCCTATCTCTCCAGCCCCGTTTCTACCGGCTGGGTACCTCTCCTCCTGTTTGTTTGGTGGCTTGATGATCTTTTGTGGTTTTAACACCTTGGCTTCCAAGTTGAGTGGTACCTCGTCGCTTGATCGTCGTGGGCTATCGGTGATCCGGAGTTGAACGTCTCAGGAACGCCTCCTTCTATTCCATTCGCTGCTTTCCAGAATCGCGAGTTTCTTCGTTGGAATGTCGTTCATCGGTACTGCGTGGTGGGCCCACTCAATTTTTCATAAGATTGTACATCTCGGTGCGATCGGTTCGTGAGAAGATAGCACTACTCTCCATATGATTTTACCAGGCTCCCTTTTCGCTCCAAATTTTCCTCTGGTTGACTCGCCTGGTTGTTTGTTGTTGTTTCCCCAGGCGTTCTGATCGCCTTTTGGTTTGTGGATCACGCCGGATTGCTGAGGTATTACGTGCTCCTGATGGGCGTCCTGAGCTGTTGGTATGTCCTCTTTGATGTCATGGACGACTTTAGTACGTTTTGGGATCTTCTTCCTGCCTTGTTTGATCTTCACTTGGCGCTCTTGACTTTCCAATCACAAGATCATGATCCTGAAAAGCTCTTTTCTTCTTCTTCTGTTGACGGTATCGATATTTTCATTCGGCCTGGCGTCTGTATAGTGTTTAGAAAACCTAATCCATGTTGTCCGATTTTATGGGAAGAACGATGGCCTCGGATCACCGCTGGACGTGAGTGTTTCAGCTTTGACGATGTTTGTTTGTGGAACGAGATGCTCGGTCTTGTTGAATTTCTTACCCGATGGGTTCGTTGCGGGTTGGATGTGTGCTGTTTTCTTTGTATTAGAATGGACCTTGTTTTGGATTTTCTACTCGGCCCTCAATTTTACGGCTTGGATACTATTATCGCTTGCTATCTGGAGACAAACTCGTGAGTGGACGACAAATCGAACCGTCCGACGGTTGACTAGAAATGATGACCCTTTTTTTTTGCCTTGGGCTCGAGTTGACTTGGTTTGCCTTTTGATCGGCTTGGAAACATCATCCTGGGTCATCACGAAATCAACTGCCACCCTCATAGCTCGTGGAATGTTTTGCCAAAGTCAGCAATTCTTGCCAACCTGAATATGAAACGAGCACTTTGGAACGAACTGCATGTGTCATTCAATCGAATTCGAAACCAAAACTTGGATATTTGCAAACAGTCCTGAAAAACAACGACAATACTAAAATCAATGAGATGCGACCCCCCCCCCCTCTCCCTCTTTCACCCTCTTTCTTGGATTTTTTAAAAAAACCCTCGTTGTGCCCCCACTTTTTCTAGGTGATGGTACTTTGTGGGTTCTTCTTCTTTCCTGCCCTCCTTGTTCTCTTCTTGATCTTATGAATACTTTTTTTTCTCTCGTTGTTCTTTTTTTTATCATATGTATATTGAGGCATACCTTGTCGTCAGTTCATCATCATACCATCCCACCTTACCCCAAGATGTGCGTTCGTCAGATGTTGTGAAGTTTTTTTTTTTTTTTTGGTCCCTTTGTTTTGTGATTTTTTTTTTTTTTCAAACAACTGCTGGGTTATCGTTTAAACTTATCGTTTGGTAACAAAAAAGAAAAAAAATGGTCATGGTTTTTCTTCTTCTGTTTTGAACACCAGAAGCCTGATTGTATCAAGGTTCCCTGATTGGGGAGCCAAGGTCAAAGTAAGAGATCCCTCTTCTACCGATTTGTGGTTGGTTTGGCAGGGGAGAAGAAGGAGGGTGTGACATTGTGATCACTCTGCACTCAACCTCGATGCAAGCTCCATCGAGTGAGATGAACCAAGAGATCATCCTACACACTGGTTTTATAAATGTTTGTGTCAACCCAAAAGCACCCACGAGTTCATGGAGTCCCAGATAGTTTGAGGAACGGGGAGACCAAGACTGGTTGAGGTTGAGGACTTTACGGATGCATATGTGCGCTTGAGTGTTCGAGGTAAGAACTTTGGTTGATCGAGAGGGCCTTACTCTAAAGGGTCCAGGATCCCGGTTCTCTTAATCTCTCTCTCTCACACCCCTTGGGTTTAACCTGTAGATCCTTGTTCTTTTTTCTTTTTTTTTTCTTTTTTTTTTCTTTTTTTTTTTTTCTTTCGTTCTCATTCTTTCTTTCTTTCTCTTTTCTTTTTATTGACTTTCTTTTTCTTGACTTTCTTGACTTTCTTTTTTTTTCTTTTTGTTTGAATTTCTTTCAATTTTCTTTTTATTGAATTTCTTTTTCTTGAATTTCTTTTTTTCTTTTTCTTTGAATTTCTTTCAATTTTCTTTTTATTGACTTTCTTTTTCTTGAATTTCTTTTTCTTTTTTCTTTTTCTTTTTTCTTTTTTCTTTTTCTTTTTTCTTTTTTCTTTTTTCTTTTTTATTTTTTCTTTTTTCTTTTTTCTTTTTTCTTTTTTCTTTTTTCTTTTTTCTTTTTTCTTTTTTCTTTTTTCTTTTTTCTTTTTTCTTTTTTCTTTTTTCTTTTTTCTTTTTTCTTTTTTCTTTTTTCTGCTGTTTTTCTCTTTTTTTTTTTTTTTTTTTTTTTGTCTTTTCTCTTTTTTTTCTTTTTTCTGCTTTTTTTCTTTTTTTTTTGTCTTTTCTCTTTTTTTCTTGATTGTCAGATGATGATGATCATGATGATGATGATCATCATCATCTATATTGATTCATACCACTCTTTGAACTCAAGGTCTTGGACTGATCTATCTCTGGTCTTGGGTGTTAAGAACATCATACACACACTCTCTATCTTCTACTCTCTCCCATCTCAAGTCTCAATCATGTCATTTCCTACAGTCTTATATTTACTGTTGAAACCCTTTCTCCATCTGAATTTACTTTATACTCATATATAAGATCTTGATTAATGATTGACTGATGATCATGGTCATCAGATCTCTTGATTCAAACTAATATCCTCATCCCTTCAAGTCAGATCACTCAACTAATTGAAGCTCCCTTATCTTACTAGATCAAAGTTGTTCAGATCACTCAAACTCATCAATGGATAAGTTTTGCACTTCAAAATAAAGGGCTACTGTTTGAAGTGTTGGATTAAATGCTTGAGTAGATGGTGTTGGAATCTGGTCCCTTCTGGACCCCTTAATTCAGATTTTAGCCTTCTCTGGAACAAATCTCCCTCTTCATCAAAGGGCTTCAGTTTTTGGGCACAGATGAGAAGGGACAGAATCTAATGATTTTCATTGAAGAAATAAGAAAGGGAAAGAGTATTTATAGAAAAGAGAAGAACAACAAGTTGGGCCTTTGAAAAAGAGGAATATTAAACAAGATAAGATGTGATGAAATGGTTGAGATTAGGAGTTTTAACATGAGGATCAAATAGGCTAAACGTTTTGACATTTGTGTATAAGGAGCCTGTGAAATATATAAGATAAAGTGGCTTGCAGACTACAAGTACCAGACCTAAAGTAATATGATGGCCTAGGCAACTAAAAGTATTAGGAAATGTTAATGTGGTTATGACACCTAAAGTTGTTACAAACATACAATTATATGGATAGATTGGCCAGAAAGAACAACAAGTGCTCCAAACATATACAATACTAGCAAGTAACTGGAGTGTTCTGAGAGAGGTAGGTGAGCAGACAAGATGGAGAGTCTCAAAAAATAACATGAAGATCAATTTGATACATCTGACATCCTCTGCATATACTCTAAAATTGAGATTTTTACCTGGTTACTAATTTTTGTATTGAGGAAGGGAAAATATTTCATTTTCTGGAACCTCAATCATCAATCAATCAATCAAAAATTGAATCTTAAATTGAATCTACAACTAGTACTGATTGAAATATGTGGTTAATGGTTGAATGAATGTCTTGTATATTAAATCATCAAGACCATCCAGTTGTTTTTTGTCACAGTCTTTTCATTTGATCATTTCCAGGTTCCAGTCCACCTGTTTTTAAAAAATTTGAGTCTCACCTTGATTTTTTCCAAAAAATCATACATTCCTTATGTGAATGAACCAATGCAATGGTGCTTAAGATCCCATCATTGCCTTGTATCCCACAATTCATCTTAAAATTTTTAATTTGTTTGAATTTTTAATACCCATTGGATTCCATTGCCTCCCAGGTGCCATTTCCATCATCAGACTCAGTCTGAGATTTTAATTTGGACCATAGATCACATCATCTCATGTAATTTCTGACTTTCTGTACTTTAATTCATGCCTCACTTGATTCAAACTAGAGAGGATATTCCTTCAGGTTGTATATTTCCCTTCCACTAGGTTGTAGATAACCTTGAAAGGAAAAGAATTGAGCCTGATAGATTTTACCTCAATTAGTTAATATCATACATGATTGAATCTTGATGAGTAAAAATTCATCACATCAATATTGAATCATTTTCCTCATAAAAAAAACACCTCCATCTTTTAACTTGCACTTGATTCTGTTAAGAATTAGCCTCAAACTTTCAATTATATAAGTTTATAATTGTGAGATCTCTCATAGCATGCTTATTATCCTCTTTGAGCCACATCCATGTATTCCATTTTATAATCTTTAGTACATGGGTGGTGAGTGTGTGAAATTATATTAATTAACTCAAATTAAAAAAAATCTTGAAACTTCTCAGTCCTATAAGATACTTATTTATTATTGATGCTAAAGACTTTCTTGAATGGGGAAAACTTCCATTCACCCTTATAAAAAAACACATTGGTTAGGTGGGGAGACCAAGAAGCTCCCAGAAGAGGAAACCCTTAGACTCAGTTAATTCTTATGATTCAACCTCTGGAAAACCCCACCAAAAATCCATTAGCTTACTGGGGTGTACCTAGCAAAGAATATATCAGTCCTCTCAATCAAATAAAATGTTGATCAAACTTTATTTCTCTAAAAAAAGGTTGATCCCAGTATTTTTAGAAATATGAATTTCAAAACCTTTGAAGCACATATGCTCATATCCACTTTGGTGAAAGCTCTCACCAAAAATGATTCAAGGGAAGCTAAAATAGCTTTGAGTTTTCCAACTCCTAGAGTGGTTTCTATTTGTGGGCACAACACCAACAGTGCACCATTTTGGCAAACATGTTTTAGAGAAAATTCTCTGGGCTCACAAAGGATATGTCAAGCCCCTCAAAATCACTACAGATTTTTAAATATGAAATTAATAGAGAGATTTAAGGGTACAGTGGGTCAACCCTAAAAATCTTAAGACACAACACAGAAGACAAAAGCATATCTTCCAACAATGCAGAAAATCCAAAAAGACCATTTTTGGGAACAGGAGACAAAGAGGACAACAGGATAACCAAATGGAAGGAATAAGAAAAAACAGAATCAAGAATGATGGGTAAGCAACAAGTGCATGACTGGGTTGGAAATACCAGGGCCAAAATTGGGTCTCCTCTGAATTTTTAGTGAATTCTTCATGTAACCATCCAGTCACAGATGGTGGCCCATTGAATCACCCTCTTAGAGTGTAAATCCTTTCAAAGGCAAATTTTCTTGACTTGGTCAAAGTTTAAAACTCAACCATATAAATTTGGTTTCAACTTGTACATTGACTTGATGAGTGATCAATGTCACTGGTATTTTTAAAATTAATAGACTTCAAGTCACTCAAATTTATACATAGATTAAATCTAAACTTGCTTGAAATTCACCATTAGTTTTTTTAAAAAAATGAAATCACCAGAAATTTCCAATCAATAAATATATCTATGGTGAATCCAAAAATTTTTGGTGACTGGTAAACTAAGTGGCCTTTATTTACCAAAGAAAAATTTGGAAGGTTCTAAAATCAGGATGAAATTTAATCAAACAGTGCTTTTCAGGTGATCAATTGGTGTGTGTGTGTATCATCAACTGAGCCATGGAAGCTTGATACTGAAGCCACTAAGTGTTTATAATTGATCACAGTACTACTGGAGGCCATCTTGTTAGTTTCTATGGTCATGATGATCTTAAAAAGAAGAGATAATTGTATCTTGATTTTTTTTTGAGGTGATCAATGAGTAAGTAAATTTGATTAACTTGAAAAAAGATGGGGCTCCCTTGGATGTTGCCCCATCAACTGATTCTGTCTGACCGTAATCAACTATAATTTTTTGCATCACATGCGGCAGTCAACCAATCAACCAAAATAAGTGGATTCCTCATACTTGAAGATCTAAGCCAAAATACTTATCCAAAAGCAGGATATCAAGGATTCAAAAAGAAAAAAAAAGAAAAAGGGTAAAGTCAGGTTAATTGGTAAATTGAAGAAACCAAGTGCATTTTAGAGAAAAAACTCACACATTTCAAAGTTTATTTTTTATATTTAACTTGGGTGTTTTATCCCTTTCACATCCAGTTTTCAATATTCATGATTTTTTCCCATGAAGATTACCACAACACTTCCACACAAGAAAAAAACCAAAAGTTTACTGAAATTAAAAATCTTACTGTCAAAAGATATAGTTTATTTATGAATCAAAAAGTTTGTGGATTCTTTTATGATTCATATTTGCTTAGAATAATTTCAAAACAATGTATATATTTCAGCCTAATAGATAATAGGACCCTTTAAATCCTTTAGCTACTAGTGATGAAGTTAGAATAAATAAATTATTCAGACTGATGCAGAAATGATCTGTGGATATATGGATCAAGCAAATGCAAGGAGCTGGTTAATGTGATAAAGGGTGGATTGGTTAATGATCTAATAAATAATTAAATTCAAGGGGGGGTGGCGGGGGTAAAGTTTAAAAATTGGGATCTTTATAATCTCTCTTCAGGGTATCAAACTTGTAACCCATGAGCCTGGGACCTTGAAATATTTGGATAGAGGAATGATTACCCATAATATATGTGGTATGGAGAATCTTGGGCCAAAAAAAATTCAAACCAGAGAGGAATGACTTAATTGGTGAGTGTTTAACACCATTTAAGCTGCAATAACTAACAAAAGGGTTGATTGTGAGCCTACCATGATTCTTTGGGGACTAGATGAAGTGCTAAATTTGAGTTATAAGGGTTGTAATGTTCAATTAAAGTTCAAACTAAAGCCATTAATAACTTAATCATATTTTATAATTATTTTATTCCTGTATGGAATGGTTTTGGGATGAAAATGGTAATGAGTATCTGAGGGAAATAGAGTCTAAATAGACCTGTATTTACCCCTTTTGAATTTATCAGGGTAAATAGAGAAGAAAAAACTGTGTACTGGGGCAAGCAGTTAATTCATGCATGTTCCAAAGATTTTTTTTTAGTGGTTTAGGATGGATGACAATGTTGCATTTCAAGGAATATGTTATTTCTTGCATTTTTTGAATTATAATGGCAGGGGAAATCAACCTGTGGTGCATATATACATCCTATCAACAGGAGTAATATAATTTATTTGATCAATTTAAAAAGGGTGTTAAATATCTCATGCTCCCAACTCTTATTTCATGAAATATTACTTCTACCTGCTGTTGTGCACCTCCACTGCTACATGGACAAATACTTTATTTCACAGGGATTTCAAAAATTTATTTTTTTGGCTTATGAATCCCCAGTACCACAGCTGGGGTTTGAAAACCCCCTCAAAAAATATCTGGTAATTTTGAAGGAATTAGAACCCCTCCAAAAATGGGATCAAAAAATTAAACATTTCTGCCAAAACCAATTTTTCCATGAGTTTTTGGATCCTTATTTGGGCTATTTTAATAATTTTATTCTGATTATTCCAGCTATAAAAAATTTCAAAAAAAATTCAAAGAGCTTTCTGTTTTTTTTTAGATTTTTTGGATGTATCCTTTTACCTAAAATTCCTTCAAAAAACCAAAAATATCAAAAATATCAAATTTCTCATTGGACATTTGCATCCTTTTGCTTTCCTTTTTATATAATTTTTTTTTTGGTTGATTCAATATTTATGAAATTTTCTAAAACATTAAAAGATTATGCCAATATTTATTTCCAGATTTCTTGGATGTATTATTTTAATCCAAAGAATTCCTTCAAAAAACCAAAAAAATTAAATTTTCTCACCAGAATTTTGGATCCTCTTGTTTGCCTTTTTGAGTTTTTTTTGGTGATTAAATTATTTAGAAATTTAAAACCACTATTCAAGAGATTTTTAATATTTATTTCATCTGCATTTATGCCTTGAACAATTTTTTACCCCAAGAATATGAAGAAGGGGAACTCACAAAAAAAACACAAACTTGTTTTTTTTGTATGTACAGTCTATCATTATAAGAGTCAGGAAAAGTTTGGGAAGTTTCATGGAATCAGGGTTTGAAATGAATAAAGAAGAAATTTGACCATCCAAATTTTTCATTTTTTGAAAAAAAGAAGAATTCCTGAGTTCCATTATGAGGGCTTCAACAGGAGTTTTGCCATCAAGGGCAGTTTGTTGAATTTGGGATCTTTTATTGTAAAAATTATTGAGGTTTGAGTGGACAGGAGATGATGAGTTTTGTATAAGAGAGTCAGAATTTTTAATAGGGAAATCCAGCTTTGGTGAAATTTTTAACCATCTCCTGTTGCTTCCCTTGGATTCTTCTGTGGAGGGGATGAGTGGAAGGATTATTTGAAGGTGGATGGTTGTGGTCTGGACATATGACCTTTGACACCCAGAAACCCAATCTTTTGGAAAAATTGCCTCATAATCTGAAAGGAAATTTAATCTAATCTATTTTTTTTTAAAATTTATGGTATCTGTGCTGGGTTTACATTTCCCAGATTTATCACATTGATAAGTGTAGGTATGTTTCTTGGAATTAGATACTCTGGTAGATATGGTGTATCCATGAGACTTTGCCCATGATTGGATAGCTTCAACCAGCTCCTTCTTTTGATTATATGATCGCTCAGGAGGAGAGGCCAGAGGGGTGGAATCAGGAGTTTGAGGAGATGAAGAAGGAGAAAAGGGAGTTGAATAAATAGTTTGGTTAGATGAGATAATTGATAAAGGGCCTGGTGAAACAGTTCTGAAAAGTGGGTGGATGTTTTCTTGAGCCATTGCAAAAAGAGAGTTTCTTTATAAAAAATGAAGTGGAGATAGGATTTGATTGTTGATAAATATATTGAGGAGAAATTGAGTAAAAAAAGGTATTCATAGAATTGATATAAGAGGTAAAACAGTTTTTTGAAAGTATCTGGAGTTTTGAGTTGTTTTTAATGAGGGGTGGTGATGGATGATGAGTGGGTTGTGGTGTGGTGTGGTGAGGTGAGGTGAGGTGAGGTGTTGTGTTGTGTTGTGCTGTGTTGTTTTGTTTTGTGTTGTTTTGCTTTGTGTTGTGTTGTTTTGTGTTGTTTTGTTTTGTTTTGTTTTGTGTTGTGTTGTGTTGTGTTGTGTTGTGTTGTGTTGTGTTGTGTTGTGTTGTGTTGTGTTGTGTTGTGTTGTGTTGTGTTGTGTTGTGTTGTGTTGTGTTGTGTTGTGTTGTGTTGTGTTGTGTTGTGTTGTGTTGTGTTGTGTTGTGTTGTGTTGTGTTGTGTTGTGTTGTGTTGTGTTGTGTTGTGTTGTGTTGTGTTGTGTTGTGTTGTGTTGTGTTGTGTTTGGTTGTGTTGTGTTGTGTTGTGTTGTGTTGTGTTGTGTGGTAGGGTATGGTATGGTATGGTATGGTATGGTAGTGGAATGGTGTGGTGGGGGGTGATGGGAGGGTGGAAGAGGTCAAGGGGGTGGTTTATAAGATAATTGGAGCGCTCCAAGATGGTTGGGGTTACCAGGAAAGGATTTTCAGTCATATTGAATTCATGCATGTGAAAGGGCTCAAAGAAGAGTCCCAGAACCCAGAAGGGGTTTCTTGTGATGCTTTTTTGGTTTGGTTTTTGAGACAAAAATAGTGCCTGAAAAATTACAACAAAATACTTTTTGGAAAGATTCAGATAAACCCTTAAAATCTTCAGCTTCAAATACTTCAGATCATCATTATTTTTTTCAGGAAAAAAAAATCAAAAAAGGATAATTAAAAAAAGACCACCCTTTTATTTTGAATTATTTTCATTTATAATTTGAGGGGTAAAAATGTGACAAGCAGTCAGAAATCTTCCTATTTGAGTATTTGGATTCTATTCTAAAGTTATTTCAAAAATTTTCTTCAGCAATTTGGATGCCAGATGTAAAAAAAAAAATTGCAATAGATGTGTTAATTTGAAGTGTTTTTAAATTGGATTCAATTTTTTGAGGCCCAGGATACATCCAAAAATTCTTAAAAAAATATTAAAAAGCTCATGGATAGTTTTTTTAAATTCATAAAAGCCTTCATCACCAAACAAAAGGGTGATGATAAATTCACAACCCCCAGTTGTGTGGGAGTTGGGTAGGGCACTACAAGGCCCATTCAACCCATGGGGGCCCATACACAACTCCTAAGGATTGTTCAAAACATGCATGAACCCTGGGGGGTTCTATACCCCCTCTTAATGGCTTTTTTGATTTGTTTACCCCCTCCCCATACACAACCATTCAGAATTTTTTAAAGGGTATAGGACACCCTGGGGGTTGTGCAAGACTTTTTGGGACCCCCTGGACCACATTTGGGTTCCATCAGCCCAAATTTGGGATCAACCCATACTTTTTGGGACTATTGGACCACACCTGGCAATCATAACATTAAGCTGAAAACACAATCATTGACTTTGGCAAAAAAAAAATTGAAATTCTCCCTGTCCCACAAAGTACGCTCTCAACCCGCCCATGGGAAAACAGAAAAGTAAATTTTTACTACCCGTTGTTAACTTGATCTTTCTCAACTTGAAAGTGAGCAAACTTTGTAGTTGTTCAATTGAAAGTTGGATTGAATGCTGAATTATCATTGCATTTTTTTTGCATTTTGGGAACATTGGCAATCCCTCCTGTTTATGAAATGGCTGTTTTGAAGGACTACATCAATAGTGCCATTAACAAAGCTGCAGAAAAAAAGGATTTGGTTAATGAAACATTGGAACCCGCAATTGCATCCTCATCTAGGATTAAAATTGAGGAACAAAATGTTTCAAAAATGGATTTGAAATCTGGTGGTGAGTAAAATCTTATGTTAATCTGGCCTTGGCCTGATTTGATTTGATTGAAACTGATTGGCGGCTGGTAACTATGTAACTATGTAACTAGAATATAACCATTTAATTGGTGCCAGATCCACTTGAACAACCTACTGGTAGAGCCTTTCCTACTAGGGGAGAGGCAAAAAAGTATTTTCAAACATGGGCAATGAAGCATGGCTACTGTTTGACAGTTTTCCAATCAAAGCTTGATAAATATGTAAATTAAGCCTGTGATAGACATGGTATCTCCTCTGGGCCATTTCTCACCAAACGGTCAAGGCAAAGTCACACCAGGAAGTCTGGGTGCAAGTTATAAATCTTTGAAAGTCACACAAAGGCAGACCCCTTTTGGTAAATCTCCTACAGACATGATCAAAATAACCATCAACCATCTTCACACCCCTCAGTGCATCCTAAAATCAGGATAATCTATGGTGTGGCCTTAGATAATTTAAGAGAAGGAATGAATGATGGGCTAAAGAAAATTCAACTCAAAAGAAAATTGAGCAAGATTGATGGCGGCAAGTATGTTGATGACCAAACAATCTATAAAACTAAGGGAAAGGTAGCTCTAGAAAAAATCAAGGGAAAAATTGTTATGGAGGTCCTCTATGAACAACTTGAATATTCAGGTTGGGTACATTGATCAAAATTCAGTGGAGGGGGACACTTGGAGGCCCTATTCTTGGCCCACCCTGAGGCATTAAAGCTTTGCTCACAATTCCTTCATATTGCTATGTGGGATTGTACTTATAAAACAAATAAGTACAAAATCCCCCTATTGAATGTCATAGGAATCACAGCCAACCAAAAAAATTCCCAAAAGCTCTTGTTTTTACAACAAAGAAAACGTTTGAGTTCTACAGTTGGTCTTCAAATGCATTAAAGGAGCTGGCTTATGATCCTGAGAGACTTCCCAAAGTCTTTGTGATGGACCATGAAAAAGCTCTGATTTTTTCCATTGGATATAGTTTCCCAGAGTCAACAAGACAGTGTTGTTTGTGGAATTTGTCTAGAAGCATACAAGCAAACTGTAAAGTTTTCTTTAAACATGACGTTGAAGGATGGAAAAGATTTATGTCTCTGTTGGAAAAGTATGGGGCCTCTAGAACCAAGGGGGAGGCAGAGTTCAGTGATGCGGAACACAGAGTAAGGGAAAAATCACTGCTCCTTCTGTTAATCTTCCTAGTTTGGGGTTCTTACTTGATGACTTGTATAAAGTGTTTCTTGGAAGACCATTAGGATGTGCTCAAGTATATGGAAAATAATATCTTTGGTATCAAAGAGACATTTGTAACAGCTTGTACTGGCAAAAAACCTGACTTTGGAAATAAAACCACGTCTTGTGTTGAAGGGGCCCATGCTACTCTCAAAAAATCTCTTGCAAATTCTTTGGGAAACATGTTGGATGTTGGGAAAAACCTAGACACAACAGTTTCAAATCAAGTTTAATCCGTCCAGGATGACCTTTACCACTCTCAAATAGAGTTAGGAATAGTTCTTCCCACTGAAATGTTACTGTTGGGATAAAATTTGTCTTTAGAGGCAATTAGAATTATTGGGGAACAATTTGAGAAGTTAAAACATAGCAATGATGGAAAGGTGTGCTCAAAGTCATATTCAAAAAAGATCGGCTTGCCTTTTTCCCACATTTTAGGTGAAATACTTGCATCAAGAGGATCCATTGTGCCTGAGGATGTTCATCCTCAATGGAGGTTGGATTATGACCCTTGCATTTCTAGTTCTGTAAGTTGGTTTAAGCTGGATTGTTGGATTGTTCAAATCACTTTGTGATTAATGATTTTTGATGGATGGTTCCTAATTTACTAATGTTTGATCCTTTTGAATTTTCAAAGGTCAATGTTGATGAAATTCTCAAAAATTCTAAGTGACATGAGAGGCTCAATGCAATGATCTTGGGATATCCTGAACAAGATCAAAAAAAGCTGTTGAGGTACCTGATTCAGAATACTACAAATTATCAATCAGATCCAAGACTTCAACCCAAAGTCTTGCAATCAAGTAGAGCTTGGAAAGAATTGACAGATACCTGGAGAGATCCTTCTTGATTTGAAAATTTTTAAAAGCAAATTAAGCAGGAAAAGGGAATTAGACAGGCAACAAACAAGAAAAGACAAAAGATTTTAACTCTTTTATTTTGTGAAATTTTCATTTTTCTGGTTTAATAAAATGATGATGATATGATGATAATTGTTAGTCAAAGTCTGCAGGATTAGAATCTGAATTTCATATTTCAGAGGACAAGACAGAAAGTGAGTAAGGGTCCCTTAATTTGGAATCAGCATTGTTTTCTAAGGAAGAAGAAGAAATGGACAAGTCAAACAGAAGCTTATCTTTGGTGAGTGTTGTTTCCTTTAATGAGATTAGAATTTTGAATAAGTAATTTTTGATTTTAGGAAAAAAAATTTAATTAACTCAATCAAATACCTGATAAATTACATAAGTTCTTGGGGGAGGTTTGGGATTGGGTTGGTGATGGAAATTGTGGATTTAGAGTCATTTCCAAATGACTTGGGTATGATGAGCATGGATTTTTTAAAGTAAAAAAAGAAATGATTGAAAAATTGGGGAAAAATAAGACATCCTATTTTAAGATCCTTGGGGGAAGTAAAGATTTTGAAAAGATAGAAAAAAAACTTGATGTGAATGACATCAATGAAAAGATTCCCCCTTCAAAATGGCTTTCAAAGTTGGACATGGGTCAAATAATGGCTGATACTTATGGAAGACCAATATTTTTCATTTTGTTGGATTCATTTTGTACTTATACTCCTACAAAAATGGGTTTAAAAGAACAATCATATCCTATCTTCATTTGCTTTGTTGACAATAATCACTGTGTTCATCTTGTACTTGAGGGAGAAATGATTCCAATCCTGCCCATTGTTACCAAACCTGCTTCTTTGACTTATAAAACAGATTCTGTTTGGGTTGACCATTTAAAAGAACAAATTAGGTTGTATTATAATTTAGAAAAATCATTTTGATTTCATCATTTGGGTTTGGGTTCTGATGCTGATGTTGTAATTCTATTAATATGAAGGGTTATCAAATTTTGAAAATAATTATGTTGAGTATTTTGAGTTAACATCATCATGTTGAGTGTTTTGAATGATATTTTATTGGTATGTCAGTTCAACTTGTGTTGGGATGATCCCCTCATAAGGAGTAATTCTACTTCTTTGGATGGGATCAGATTGATGCAAGTTGAAATTTTTTTTTGGTGTTTTTAATTTAAGGCTATTCAAGTTAAAATTTTATTTTTTTGTTTTTTTACTTGATGTTAGTCAAGTTGAACTTTTATTTTTTGGAACTGATACTTTTGGGCTTCTCCATAGACTCTTTCATTGTTTCGTTAATCTTTGGTGTTTTGGTTGTCTTCAATTTTTTTGTTTTTCATTTTTTTCATTTTTTTATGGGAAATTTTAAATTCACGTCTCATTGAGCCATGAACACGGTTCAAAAGAGGCCGTGTGGCACGCCACACGGTCCAATTCAAGCTTTGTACAACCCCCCATGGCTCAAAGAGTTGCGCGGCCAACCCAGCCTGGTCCGCCGGCGTGTTGGAATCCAAACGAGTACATTTAAGCCATTTAGAGTTGTACACGGCTCAAATGTAGTCGTGTGGCTTCCCATATGCCACTGGACCACAGTGAGCCAAAAAAAAAAGAATGAAAGGGCACTAACATAACCCATGAATCAAATAAACCTTCCAAAAAACAGGAATCAACCAAAAAATCAAAGAAATCAAAAAATGATTTTTTGGTTAAAAAAAAAAACAAAAAAAATAAAAAAATAAATAAAAAACGAAAAAAACTGGGACTACCCAATGGGCTAGCCCTAAAGTAAAAAGAAACAAAAAAAAACACAAGTAACTGGACTAGCCCTAAACTAAAAACACCAAAAAAAAGACAAGTAACTTGACAAGTCCTAAAGTAAAAACAAAAAAAAAAAGACAAGTAACATGACAAGTCCTAAATTAAAAACACCAAAAAAATACAAATAACTTGACAAGCCCTAAAGTAAGTTCAACTTTACTAGCCTTAAAGTAAAAGGGCACAAAAATTAAAGAAGTCTTTTTACCAGCCCTAAATTAAGAGTGCCAAAAAGAATACCAGTCTTTTGACCAGGCAAAAAATACAAGAAGTCATTTGACCAGCCCTAAAGTAAAAGTGCCAAAAAAATACAAGTCTTTTGATCAGCCCTAAAGTAAAAACACCAAAAAAAAAAACAAGTTCAACTTGTGTTAAGCTGATCCCATCCCAAGCTTAACATAAGTTGAGCTTGTGATGGAATCAGCCCAACACAAGTTTAACTGACTTACCATTAAAATCTCATTCAAAACACTCAATATAATGATTTTAACTCAAAACATTCAACATAATGATGTTCAAAATGTGATAAAACTTTATATTAACAGAACTCTTTAGCTGCATTAGAATTACAATTTATATGAAACCCAATGATGAAATGAAGTCAAAATCTATAATCTCTATAATATAGAATACATTTCCAGTTGATCTTTGAGATGATCAACCCAAACAGGGTCTTTTTTAGAAATCAAGGAACATGGTTTTGCTACATTGGGCGTGATTGGAATTGTTTCTACCTCAAGTACTAATAGAACCCAGTGGGTATTGTTTACAAAGGAAATGAAAATTGGATCTGATTGATCAGTAATACCATTTTTCATTGGAGTATAAGTATCACATGACTCCAATGAAATGAAAGATATAGGCCTGGAATATGTGTCTGCTATGATTTGACCCATATCTTATTTATCCAGCCATTTTGAGGAGGGAATCTTTTCATTGATGTCTTAAACATCAAGTCTTTGTTTAATCTTTTCAACCTCCTTTGCACCACCAAGCATCTTAATATAGCATGCTTTATGTTTCTATAATTTTTCAATCATTTCCCTCCTAACTTCAAAACAACCACGTTCTTCATAACCAAGAGATTTAGCAATGAATCTAAATCCGCAATTCCTATCTCCAACTGGATCCCAAACCTCACCCAAGAGCTTATGGAATTTCAAGGGTATTTGATTGAGGTATTTCACATTTGGTTCCTATCATTAAAACTAACTTAGTATTCATTTCTTTAATTGGATCAATGAAATGAATACTCACCAAAGATGAGCTTCTGGTTGAGCTTTTCTGCATGTTCTCTTCCTCTGAAGAGGATTCTGATTCTGAATTAAGTGATCCTGATTCACTTTCAGCCTCTTCCTCTGAACTATGAAATTCAGATTCAGATTCCGCCAACTTTGACTCACAATTTATCATTAGTTAGTAACTAAGCTCATTAAACCAAAAAAATGAACATATCCCAAAAGAAAAGACTTACAATCTTTTCTCTTTTCTTATTTGGAGCCCTTCTAGTCCCTTTTTACCCCTTGAGTTTTTTATGAACATGCTCAAACAGAGATGGTTCTTGCCGGGTATCTGTCAATTTTGGCCTTCCCCTACTTGATTGTAAGACTTTAGGTTTGAGTCTTGGCTTTGATCAATATTTTGTAATCTTCAAAATGATATACTTCAATAGGCCGCTTTGCTCATCATCTGTAGATTCCAAGATCATTGCATCAACTCTTTCATGTAACTGAGGGATTCTTAGCATTTCATCAAGATTGCACTTGAGAATTTCAAAAGGATCAACCATTAGTGAATTAGGAATCATTAATCAAAAAGCATTAATCACATAGTGATTTGAACAATCCAACTTGAAAAATACAACTTAATCCAAATTACAGAACTAGAACTGCAAGGGTCATAGTCCAACCTCCACTGAGGATGAACATCTTTGGGTACCATGGATCCTCTGAATGCTAGATGGTCACCTATTTGGTGGGAACAGGGAAAACCAATAGTCTTGGAATATGACTTGGTGCACACTTTGCCATCATGATCACGTTTGAATTTCTCAAATTTTTCCCTAATAAGATGAATTGCCTCTAAAGACAATTGGTAACCCAATGGTAACAGTTCAGGTGGAAGGACTTTCCCTAACTTAATTCAAAAGTTATAAAATGACACATGAACCAATTTAATTTGATTCAAAAATTTTCTGTCAAGGCTTTTCCAAAAATCCAACAGGTTTCCCAAAGAGTTTTCAAGGAATTGTTTGAGAGTTGCATGGGCCCCTTCAACACAAGATGTTGTTTTGTTTACAAAATCTGGGTTTATACAAGTCCACACTGTTACAAATGTCTCTTTGATAGGGAAAATTTTATTTTCCACATACTTGAGTACATCCTCATAGTCTTTCAAGAAAAACTATACAATTAAAAAGGTCAGAACCCAAAACTAGGAAGAATAGCAAGCAGTGATTTGGACCTACTCTGATTTCTGCATCATTGACCTCCGCCTCCTCCTTGGTCTTTGAGGCCCCATACTTTGCCAACAGAGTCATAAATCTTTTAAATCCTTCAAAGTCATTGACAAAGCGTGATTTACAGTTTGCTTGTATGTTTTTAGACAAGTTCCAAGTGAAACATTTTGTTATGACTCAGGGAGAATAGATTCAATGGCACAAATCAGAGCTTTTTCATGGTCCGTCACAGGGAATTTTGGAAGTCTATCAGGATTATAAGCCAACTCCTTTAATGCGTTTACAGACCAACTGTAGAACTCAAATGTTTCTTGTGTTATAAAAACAAGAGCTTTTGTGAAAGTTTTCTGATTTTCTGTCATTCCTAAAACATGCAATAGCAGGTTTTTGTACTTATTTGTCTTATAAGTACAATCCAACATAGAAATAGGATGGAATTTTTTTGAAAGCTTTAATGCCTCAGGATGTGCTAAGTACAGGGCCTCCAAGTGACCCTCTCCACTGAAATTTGACCTTTGAATCAAAATTTTTTCTTCAAGCTGTTCATAGAGAACCTCCATAACACTTTTCCCCCTTAGTTCTGCAAGTGTTACCTTCTGCTTAGTGTTATAGATTGTTTGGTCATCAACATAATCCCCTCCATAAATCTTGCTCAATTTTCTCTTAAGTTTTAACTTATTGAGCCCATCATTTATGCCTTTTATCACATTGTCTAAGGCCACCCCCACAATTCTCCTCAGTTGAGGATGCACAGAGGGATGTTCAGATGGTTGATGGTTATGTTGGGTTTCTTTGTAGGAGAGTTGCCACAAGGAGTCTGCCTTTGTGCAACTTGCATGGATTAAAAGCTTGCACCCAACCTTCCTTGTGTGATTTTTTCTAGACCATTTGGTAAGAATTTTTTGTTTTCCAAAGCTTTTTTGATGGAAATATCAATGTAGACCTTCCAAAAAGCCATGTCAGAAGAAGGAGGGCTTGCCACTGTTCCCATGCAAAAAAATGCAATGCTATACTTCAGTATTCAATCCAAATTTCAATTGAAAAAACAAAATTTTCCCCCTTTTTGTTGGGAAAGAATTGTTTGCAGATTTTTATGATTTCAATTTTCACTTGAATTTCAATTTGGTTTC